>CM062390.1:15807885-16189991 GCA_031304145.1 Cardiospermum halicacabum
ATATATATATATATATATATATATATATATTATCACCTACAATTGGACTGATTTACAATCACTTAAAGTAGGAATAACTGGATGGATAATAAAATATTTTCCAATGAATTTTCCACTATTTGAAAGAACAAATAGTAGTAAAGACCATTTATGTGAAGAATTGCCGTACTTAGAAAGGACAAGGAAAAATAACTTTTGAGTGAATTCTCTTCATATCAAGCAATAAAACTAGTTTGCAGATCTTACCCCCCATGCCACCTTCAGTTCCAAGCAGCTCAGAAGGTTTAAGAGAATTAGATCCTGGCTCCTCACTACAGAGGAAAAAAAGAAGAGAAAACAGAGTGTCATTAAAGATATTTCTATGTACCACAAGTACACAAAAACTTCGTGTGTGTACCTTTAGAAAATAAAATAAAATAAAATATAGAGAAATACCCTGTAGACACACCAAAACTCTTCCCTCGAACCTCAGCAAGATGTTCACATTTAACTGCAGAACATCAATGTATCTAGAAATGTAAAAATAACCATATACAAGCATATCAAATACAAGAGTGGGTTCCAGTTTTTTACCTGAAAGAACCTTTTGTTGAGAATCAAGCTTCACTGTAACATCTGAATATCGTATGGCCAGAACGCGACAGAGATACCCCTTTAAAGGTCCCACTCGGATTCTTAAGGTTTGCCCAACAGAAAAAGGTCCTTTGTCTCCCCGTTTGACTGCAATAGAATGATTAATTAGGGAAACACAAATATTAACAAAAATATTAGCAGATATGCTGACACCTCACTAGTAGAGAAATTATCATACAGTCACTATTAGATTCTTTATCTTCCCAAGGTTTTTTCGGCGACAGAGGTGACTTAGGAGAGGACGGGAATTCCCCAAAACCCAGATCACCCGATCCACCACCCTAAACAAGAAGAAAATTCTTAGTTACCACAATAGTGCAAGAAATTGAAATATGAGAACTCCAGGTAAGCTAATAACTAAATACCTTCTCATTACATATATCAGCAAAGGGCTTCACTTTCTCACAGAATTGTGATTTGGAACACAAGTAACCACCATGTTCCGTCTCATTTTCATCAAGTAAGAACACAATGCCTCTATATATTTGCTTCACGAGGCCTTGCTTACCCTGCATAATGTAGTAATTGTTATCCGTCTAAACATTATGTGGACATCATGGATGAAAAAGAAAAATATAAAATAGCAAAAAGATAAAATATTCTAATCTGCAATCAGGTTCAAACCTTAGAAGCACCTTCCACAACTCTGACAGTATCGTTAACAGATATGGTCTTCATACAATGATCAAAAGCAGTGAATTTCATATCAGATGTTACATTCTTCAAGTTCCGGCGTTCAACTGTCGCTACGGTGGGTCCTTCTGAACCCTCTTGCAAAACCTAAAACATCAAAGGGCATGTAAGTGGCCATCAAAGAAAAAGATTAGACTATGTAAATTATATACCTTATAATGAGTATCATCTTTTTCCATTCCCACAATGATTCCAAAGTCTTTACGACTGCAAACACAACAAATATGAAAATAATACATAATAAGTCGCTTGTGTGTAGACTATATAGTTGAAATTTACAGAACACATATAATAAAAATGCAAAATACTTGATTTGATGAGTCCCACTATTGTAATCATGACTTACCCAAAACATACAAGTTCATACAGTTCAAAGTTGTTAACTGAGCTAGAACTAGATGAACCCTCCCCTCCTTTGCCACCTTTCTCAGCTGTCACAGTCTGCTTCTTTTGTTCTTTCTTTTGTTCACCATAAAGCTGAGAGAGCCACTCCAAATCCGTAGATTCATTGTTTTCAGAAGGAGCAAACTTGAGGAGTTGCTCTTTAGTAGGCTCAATACCCCAGCAGCTTAATGAGTCTAGTGCTACCTTTTTGTATAGAAATCCATCCTTGAACATGAGGCCATCAAGATTCTCAAAGAACAAGCCAGATTCACGGTCACGTCTATACTGAATAAGAGGCCTGAACTCTCTGCAAAGAGGAAATACCCAAGATATTATTAACTTACAAATCAAATAGATCAACCAAAAGATACAGGATTAGTGAAAATTACTCAAGTTCACTTGAACTGATCAATCTTGGAGCAACAGAAGCAGATTTTTTATTGGCTACTCCACCACCCTGTCATGTTGAAAATACATCATTCCCAACCAAACATATTATATAAAAAGTCTTAACAGGAGATGAGTAACAAACAAGAATGAAATACCAAATTCCTTCCATTAAAACCAGATTTAGATGAAAACATATGCGTTAAATCAACAATCTCATGAAATCTACTATAAAGGGACAACACTAAGTACTTCCTTTCAAAATTTGTTGAGACAAAAAGCAATGCTCAATCCACAGATCAGTCGATGGTTAAAACTCAACAATATCAATCCCAAAGTATCTTGATTACCAAAATTAAAAAATCCAGCAGATACGGAAAAACAAAACTATGATAAATATTTCGCAAGATTCTGAATAGCGGATTGCAAGAATATCCCTCAAAAGTGACAATGCAGTATTGTCCCATCATAGTTATAAATCAATTGCATCAAAATTTTCATATGCATGCCTTGAAGAAGAACACCCTTAAAAAGAGTGAATTTCAATTAAGCAATGTCTAAGAGTGAATAATTCAAAAATGCCAACCAAATTCCTTAATTTACAAATTATAATCCATCACTTTTGTACAATCTCCCTATCCATCCATCTAATAGATTTGTTTCAGGGACTAGATTAATGCCGATAGGCTTATCACTACCGTTAGAAGTTAAGGATTATTTATTTACTTGATGCACGCAGAGTACACTCAAATTTAAAACTATTAATAAGTTCACAAACATATGAAAGAGAAAATTAAACATAAGAAAGAGAAATTTTTACAAGTTTATGGCAAATAGTAACAGTAAGAACAATAACCATAAGCAGAAAATGATAAAAGGAAGGGTTATGATATAAATTAAATATTGTTACAAATTTTGCAGCCAGCGCCTGCAGATCAATTCTCGGAATAAGCTTCACTGTTGCCTTTTTTCGTTCCTTGTTTACAGCCACAATCTACAAAACAAATTTCGACGCAATGAAGTATAACTGGCCAAAAATAAAATCAAATACTTGATTTACAGTAGCTTACCTCTGCCAAATCTCCCTTGTATTTTCCATTCTTCACACAGGCCCACGTACCCACTGAAACTTCTGTGGTCTTATTTTGCAGTGTGAGCAAGTAAACAATATCATTTTTCGCAACGGGGGTCATTCTACTAATGTATATACCAGGAAGGCCTTTGCATGCCTATATCAGAAATGAAAAGAATCAATAAATCTGTTAATGCAGAAGTAAAGCCAATACTACTTATCAACATGATCAACAGAACTGACTATTTGAAGTACCTCAATTACATCACACTGCCTGTCAGCTTCTATGTAAATAAAACTCTTAACATGCTCAACAGCAAAAGCAGAGATTATGTTCAGATTGGTACCGAGAGTTTTCAGATCTACAAACTTTTGCATCAGACACAAAGCTGAATGCCTCTCACGTCCAGCCTGTGGCCAAGAAGTTACAAAGGAAATCAGATTATATACAGAAGATTTTGACAGTCTAGTTTTAAGGTCATTGATTCAGAATATGAGTTACAATACCGTGCATTTGACTTTCCACAATGTTGGATCCTTGGCAGAAGGCATACTAAAATCTTTTTCAATCATCCTCTTAGTTTCACTATCATCATCCGCATATCTGACATATCTAGAACCCTGCTTATATCGATCCTCAACCAATTTCTCGAATTCTTCTACATCAAATTCTTCCTCTTTGGGAATAAAAGGGAGGTTGTCATCTTTTCCCTGATCATCTTTTGAGTTCAGCTGTGCATCTTGATCTTCAAACATAATATCTAATCCCAATAATATTAAAAGGGACAAGTCGGGATCAGTTAAAACACATTTGATCATACTGGAAAATGCCACACACATGCATTACTTAGCATACAGAAACTTGTAAACCCATTGAACATAATTTCTACAATAATTCCTTTATGTGATAAATTGCAAAATGTTCATCAGCACTCAGAAAAAAAAATTAAAAAAATAATAATAGTTATTAAGATAGTAAAGACCATGACAAGTCAAAATGCCACATGAATTTCAAATGTGAACCAAATTCATATTCCACATGTCCAATTTCAAATTCCTTGCAGTGGTTGAAAGCTATGAATTGATTCATTCTAAATTAAGAACTGGAAATTCAGCCACCAACAGTTTGCCCCAAACATATTAGGAAGTTGGTAAAAGGTCATCAAAACGCAACCTAGAAAGGTTACAAATTTCAACCTCCAGCATAAAAGTGATACCCCAGTTTCATGCTGCAAATGCAAGTTTGCCATCAAGTGTGCTCGGAAAAAAGGGCATAAAAATGTCTTAATTTCGAACAAAGATACATTCAAAATCAAATTGACAACCCATCAATAAATCATCATTTCATTTTCACCCGCAACATTAAGAATCAAACTCCAATAAACAAGACGGGCAACACAAGTCCTATTCAAAACATGCCTAAACAATATTCTACAAGAAAAGATAAGCTAGTAAGCTCCAAACCAGCCTCACAACCTGGCTTTAAGTAGAAATCACAGTACAAGATTAACTTCCTCAGTTTATAGAAGTTCAAAAAGAAATCATTCAATTTTATGAAGAAAATTTCTTAACTAGCTCCTTAAGTCTCTGCTAGGGGAAAATCCCATAAACTTTAGAAGGACATCAAACCCCTAATACAACATATATGTAAATATTCAGATGCACATAAAAAAAAATTATTTAAACCTTAACACTCCAGTACAATCACATCAAAGCCACAAATAAAATTGAGCTGATAATAATTAAATATAAACAATGAAGAATCCAAAGAAAACGAAGTCATATGCATCAGACCCTAAATTAACACAAAATTCAGCCAAAATCAGCTCCCAAAACGACTTCAAGAGCTTGACATTGGATGCAAAACATCTACACTCATCAGCATTTTCATCAGAACAAAACTACGACACAGATTAAAACGACATGCATAAGAGCAGTCAAATAAAGATATCGCATCCCGAGGGCGTAAAGAAAGCCAAATAGGGTGTTACAATACCATCAAGGCAGTCGAAATTATCGTCGTCACTGTCGTCATCATCGTCGACGGCAGCACTGTCCTCGAAGAACTGGAGGACTCCAGGCTTTCGACTCTTACGGCTAGACTCGTCGGGTTCTCCGCCTCGCTTTCGCTTCCCGCTGGAGCTTTTTCCGACGGCGATCTTCTTGCCTTTGTCCACCATTTTGATCTCGCTTTTGACTCAAACCCTCACTCTGCTGTATTTTCACTCTCACTTGTAGCCAAAAGCATCGAGGGCTCAATTGTCTGTTTTCAAAGTAAAATGAAGAACCGTTCTGTTTCCCTTCTAGAAAATTAATATTTAACCACCTATTTACCATCCAGCCCCTGATATTATTATTATTATTATTATTATTATTATTATTATTATTATTATTATTATTATTATTATTATTATTATTATTATTATTATTATTATTATTGACTGAGATTAGAATTACTGATCCACAAATTATAAGAGCATCTCCAATGGATTGAGATATATGTGGCATGGTAAATAGGGTGTATAAATAATGACGTGTTAAAAATAGTATTTCTGGAGAAAAAAATTTAAAAACCACCCACAGTGGTTATTCTCTATTTGGATTTCCGTAATTTATAACCCATTAGAGCATCTCCAGTGGAGTGTGAATTTATTGGTTTGCACCTCCACGTGGACATTCTGGATTTTTTATTTAAAAAATTCACTTCAATGGTAACGTGAATTCACAATGTCTTGTTGACGTGGCAGAAAAAATAATGGAGGATGTGAAGTAGGGCTTTTATTTTCCACATCCTAATTGACGGTGTCAATTAGTATTTTTAATATTTTTAAATTATAATTACCATATTTCTATCTTAAATTACAAATTAAAAAGGAAATCGAAATTTAATTCTAATGGGTTATAAATTAGGAAAATCCAAATAGACATTAACCACTGTGGGTGGTTTTTAATTTTTTTCCTCCAGATATACTATTTTCGACACGCCATTATCTACACCCTCTATTTATCATGCCACATATGTCGCAATCCACTAAACCATTGGAGATGCTCTTAGAATTAAACTTCGATTTCCTTTTTAATTTGTAATTTAAGATAGAAATATGGTAATTATAATTTAAAAATATTAAAAGTACTAATTGACACCGTCAACTAGGATGTGGAAAATAGAAGCTCTACTTCACACCCTCTATTATTTTTTTTGTCACGTCAACAAGACATTGTGAATTCACGTTACCATTGGAGCGGATTTTTTAAATAACAAATCCAGAATATCCACGTGGATGTGCAAACCAATAAATTCACACTCCACTGGAGATGCTCTAATGAAGATTAATAAATAGTAAATTATATTACCAATTTAACCAAAATTAAAGTGATAATTATTTTATTATTAGCAATTTAATCATAAAAAATATAACAAAATATTTATAAAAATAATTATTTTTTATTTTATAATATATTATGTTGGTCCGTAATTAAGCGGAAAAAATATGACTAATAAGTTCAATTAATTATTTATTTATCGAATATAAAATAAAGGGATAATTCCACTTTTAGTCTTCTTAAAATTTTAATTAAGTTAATGAGTCTCTTAAATTTGAATTGAGTTGTTAAAATAAGTATAATTTTAAATTTCACAAAATGAGTCTTTATGATTTTTTTTACACATAAAAATTAAAAGTTCGTCACATAGGTCCTTTACATGCGTAAAGAACTTTTAATAATATGTGTCCTTTACATGCGTAAAGAACTTTTAATAATATGTGAAGGATGTGAAAACTCATTTTATAAAATCTAAACTTTAAAACTTTATTAACTTAAATATATAATTTAATTAATTTTTATATTTTTCTCTAAAATAAATGAGTCACGTAAAAAAATTATAAATCAACCACGGATTGATACTGGCGACCCAAACCCGCTTATTTACACTCACCGACACGAACACTACTCCCTTGCAGTTGCAGAGATTTATTTATACCAGCGGCGCGTAACGGACCCGGACCCGTACCCACTTGCTTTTGGATAAATTATATTTTTAATGAATTTGGATTTCAACCTGCCAGCCCAAATTCCATTTGGATTTCAACCTGCCAGCCCAAATTCAATTTTTTATTATATTTTATATTTTGTAATTGTAAAATCTCAAAAAAATAAATTCTTCATATAACTTTTCTTTTAAAAGTAGTTTTTAAGTTCATAATTTAATTTTTCAAAATACCTTTAAATTTATTTTAAAATACCCTTAAATTAAATATCCTTAAATATTTAAGGCGAGTGTTACCAAATAATATGTTAAAATTAAATTTTAATATTACAAAATTTTCAAAATATATATTTAAAGAAAAAAAATTCTCCTACATTAAATAAAATAAAACTTTAAGAATATCTTCACTTCTTACTATCAATTTAAATAACCATAAACTATGGAAGAAAGAAAAAGACTCTTCGCTCTCCATATCTACCAGAAGAGAAGGGGAAAAAAAAAGTATAAACATCTTTTTAAAAATACATATTAAAAAAAAAAAAAAGAATAATAATAATATAATCCGACGCTACATATCCTTTTAAATCTAAAATTGTCAAAACTTGCTGTGAAGACCAATCTCCAGTACAAACTAAGCCTGCCTGTCAAAGCCCGGTTTACAAATTAGTCAGTACCAGGAAAGAAATTTGAAAGTCACCTAAAATACAATTGACCATTGTCACAACTCAAACGGACAACAGCTCTCATCTAACCTCTTATGGTGCTCTATGTTCTACAAATATGTTACACAGCGGTGGGCTTCAAACAGGGAGAATCATATGATACAACTCTAGCTATAGTAAGTTCCATAGTAACCTTGAGGGACTGATGCAGCAGGTTGCTGAGCAGGTGTTACTGCCGCGGCAGGAGGTTGTGCATAATTTTGCTGAGGGAAAGCCTGCTGGAACACATTTACACTGTTAGCTTTAATTGCCAACCAACTCCAGAAAAGCTCTCTTTAATGCTACAGTATGTCTTCAAGGATGCAGCAACTACTAACAGATGAGGATTACACTAATAGAAAGGAAATTCTTAAATATAAGGTACTGAAACGTTCAGGGAAGTCGTTTTATACCTGAGCGGGATATGTAGGAGGATAAGCCCCATAAGTAGCAGTTTGGGGCACTGATGCTGTTGCTTGAGGAGCAGTATAGCTAGTACCATATCCACTATATGCACCATATGCAGCCTATATAACAACAAATAAAAGTTAGTCCAACATATAGTTTGTAAAAGCCCCATATAGTTTTTATCATATCCCAAAGGGGACAGCTAGTCCAAAAGCTTTCAAAATCAAAGCAGCTAAAAGGTTGGAGAAAGAAATCATGACAATCAAAATCTAAGGGCCATTTGGTTCATCACATAGGATCAGCACATGATAGGATAAAAATGGATTACAAAACTAAGTTCTCAATTTTTACAAGGTCTACCTTCTGAAATAATCACACGAGTGACTAGCAATTCATACAAGAACTTTTAACCAGCAATGATCTCTCACAATGCATGATAAATCAATGACAGACCAACGATACTGTTAACTTGCATGCAGAACAAGGTACCTGCTGGCCATAGCCAGGATTCCACTGCTGTGTTTGTGCTTGTGTAGCTGGTGGCCAAGCTTGGGGCTGCCCACCATAACCATAAGAAGTCTGTCCACTTGGATAAGCATCGCCAAATGATTGAGCAGGGGAAGGGGCACCAGAATAAGTTTTGGCCATTTTTGCCCTCTCTGAAGCTAGAAAATCTTCTGCAGGGCGCTTTTTAAGTTCTGATGTACTCCTATGGGGTAAGAAGTACTTTGCATGTCTATCTTCAGCCTTCTTAATTGACTGAACATCCCCAAAAAGACCCAAGAACTGCAGAACATATCTCAGAAAATCAGATTTCATGTAATACTAGTTCATTTCTCAATAGAAATATTCAAGCATCCATGGACTTCCAAGACCATATTGTTCTCCATGTACTCCTATTTATGTACAAATACAAAAATCAACAGTGGATGAATAAACAAATGCAAAAACCAACTACGATGCATTGTATCATTAAGGAAGCATTCTTCAGATAAAACAAGTGTCTAGCATAATTAGAATGTACCTCCAGAAAAATGCAAGATAGCTCTTCCTTCTCAGCTTGACTTGCAGTATTGGGGCTATCCAAGCTGGGCACAATGAACTTATCAACCAACGATTCCAAATATTCAATTTGCCTGGGTGGAGACTGAATTGACTCGAAATGTATCAAGGCCTAATTGGCAACAAACATAAAGCAGATAGGATTAGTCATTTAAAGAATTGTTAAAGGAATCCCCCGAGGGAACCAGAAAATGTGTACACCATGAGAAATGTATGTGCATTGAAATGAGCATGCAGGCACAAAAGAGGGAGAAGAACGAACCTCAAGAAATGGTTTTGATAGTTGGACATGGTCAAGCGATTTAACAAGAATTTCCCTTGCTTTCTCTGCCTTCCCGGAAACCTAACAAGAAAACGAAGATGCACCATTTGACTGTTAGATATAGAGGCATCACTGATCTTATCAGAACAGCCAAATAATAGGTCAAAAATGTGTATAGAGTTGTTTCTTTGAAAGGAATAAAATAGATATTAATCAAAGGCTATTAACAAGTTACATATGAAAATGATTCCATCTCGAATTTTCTGAGCCACTTTCCTATCAAATGAGAATGAATGGGAGAGAAATACACTCACATGGATGTATGTATATATATATATATATATATATATATATATATATTCAAGTCTCAGTGCATTAGGGAAAAATTATTCATTTCAATTGATAAACATGTTAAAAATTCAAATCAAAGAGTAATTGATAGCAACAACAATTCAAATCAAAAGTGCCCTCATAAATAGGAACATGAGGTAGCCAGGCAGTTCACCAACTCTACGCCAGAACTAAAAGCTCAGTGAGAAAATATCTCATACTCAAAAGAATGACTAAATCTAAGCATACGCTGGAAACAATTTCACAACAATCACAGAATATATATATATATATATACAGATAGATAGATAGTGGCATAGGTAATTAGCGAATAACCCACCAAGTGTAAAATTAGTGAGTACTGTGCATACAACATTGGTAATGTTTGTGAATGTTCTTTTCCTCTTTCGATGGCAATGGCCTGTTCATATGCAGAAAAGGCATCATCTAGATTCCCCTGAAAAAAGAAAGAGAAAGTCATATAACAATCTATTTGACAACTAAAATGTCAACTTGCTTATAAAACCATACCAGCCGACTCTCCATGTTTGCATGCTTAATAATTGCTTCAAGAAGACCAGGCGAAATTTCTGAATGTACAAGTTGATATGCAGCACGAGCACCTTCTATATCCCCATTCTGCTCTTTGAATCGAGCAGCAAACAAATGAATCTCTGGTAGCCTCTGTTCAAATATAATAGACAAAAAAGTTTAGTAATATAAGATAATGATGGAATTGTCATGTTGCATCTGACATTCAAAACTCATATTATCAACAGATGCTGATGGTTCTTAACCGAATCAAATATGTGGACATCAACTATTAGAATATGAATCAATGTCAGATTTTACAATATAAAGAACAAATCCATCCATTGGAGGAAAAGCTGGAAAGACCCAACTGGTAATTCATCCATATCAACAGAATAGAGAATATCTAACCTCATTTTCATGATATTATTCAAAGTTTCAGTAGAAGCAAGAATATGAGGGGTAACTATAGTCTTCATTTTAAAGACACTTGCCAATAAAGTTGCTCAGAAGGTCCAATAAATACACAACAGTTTTTAGTTATATTAAACAAATTATTAGATAAGCACTCAGCGATACTGCTACCTTAACAAAAACTTGGGTTGCACGAGCAAGTGCATTTTCTGCAAGATCCATACTTCCACTGGCTTCCATGGACAAAACATAACGTATCCAATACTCTGGATAATTTGCACAAGCTATTAAACATCTTTCATACAACTTGACCACCTGATTTGCCCAAAAAATGCACCTCATAGGTTAATATTGCATCCTAAATTACACATACAAGAACCAAAAGAGGTAACACAAAGCACAGAGATTCGCATAAGAAATACTCCATTAGTGGAATAGGGAGGCCCCTCAAATAGGAGAGGAGGGACCCTCGCCTGATAGACCGATGGTTAGGAAGACAAGAACACACCTGCATGCATAACATGGGAGCTTTAAAAATTATATAACTTACTATACAACAGATTCACAAACCTAAATTGTTCCACCGACAAATGAGGGTTTGAAGTACTTAGCCTTAAAGTAACCAAATTGAGGGCCCATGCTAGTGTCAGTTCAATTTCCCTTAAAAAGTTGCTTCACCAACGATTTAGCCAATATAGCATATGATGCAGCAGATATTACTTAACTGTAAGTCATTTTATAATCAAGAAAACAACTATAAACTACAAGCCAAAAATCTAAAACCACAGACCCAGATACCTTATTGAAATCTCCTTCTCTTTCAATAAAATCCAGATAGTTATGCCAGTTTTCAAGCTCTGCAATACTTAGTGGCTTAACATGAAAATAGGGCCTCCTGATTGCTGTTTCAAAACCAATGATTTTCGAATCAAACTCTTTAGCTTTTTTATACATCTCTTCTCGAATGGAAATATACTTCTCCAACTCCTCTGCTTCTGTTAATCCAGCACCTAACGACGGTTTAGGAGATTCCGCAGGAACATCCTGATCCTGATCCTCATTTACTTTTACTTCCCCACCTGCCTCTGTTTGTGATCCTGCAGCAACTGCAGCTGCTTCCTCAGCAGATCTTAGTTCAGATAAAGGTCGGCTTGCAGCGAACTCCTTAAAACTGCAAGCAATCACAAGGCTTCGTTAATACAGAGCCAATCCAACTACCTAAACAGCCTTTCAAAAGTTCTATTTAAGCAGAGCATCCACACAAAATATCAGTAAAAAAGTTAGGATTAGAAAAGAAAGGAGATTAGGGTAAAGTAAAAAACTTAGGAGAAACTCAAAATGATGAGGGGCAGAAGAGGAGAAAAACTAAAAGAAAATTGAACCCAATTGTTTTTATCAACAAGAGTGCTTCATACAACTGAACTTTTTTCAAATTAAACTTTGTGTTTGGCTGTACAAGCTTTTTTATTAGAGTTTAGAGTTTGAGAGTTTTTTGGGTCAAAACTATGATGACTTTTTGTATTTTGGCTCCATATTAACCGTTTTTAATAGAGTTTAATAAA
Organism: Cardiospermum halicacabum; assembly: GCA_031304145.1. Classification (NCBI taxonomy): domain Eukaryota; kingdom Viridiplantae; phylum Streptophyta; class Magnoliopsida; order Sapindales; family Sapindaceae; genus Cardiospermum; species Cardiospermum halicacabum. The sequence continues at coordinate 15,820,313 of CM062390.1, forward strand.
TGCTTTTACAATTTCAGTCATAGTGTTTATAAAAGTATTCTCATATTATGCTATTATTATTTTTTTTTATAAACAGTATTTATTAAACACCTTTTGTTTGTAATTTTTTTAACAAAATTTTTAGGAAAGATAAAATTATTAATTATTTTAACAAAATATAGATTAAATTGATTTTATTAATCTTTTTATTTATTTTTTTTATATAATTTTAAATATTGATTAAGCTCACTTAATTAAATATTAATTATATATTTGCATTATATCAGTTTATTTCATGACTTCTACGAGCTAAATTAAAACAGTAGTTCTAGCAAACATTATTTACTAATTAAAGTTTTAACTGAAAAACGCTATTTAAAAAACACTAAACACGCTGAAAAATGAAAAACACTATTGATGCTAAACATAGCCTATATCGCAAGAATGGGGAAGATAAAAGTTAAGTAAATAAAATTACAGAATCGCCCATTAAAACTTAGATGGTAAACTAACAAAAACCTTCAAATATAATGCTTTCTACATTCTAGCCTTAAAACTTACAAAATAAAAAACAGCAAACTACTCAGAAGATCAACTCATGTGAGAACAAGAATCACCTGCTGAAGTATCGATCTAATTGTTGAATTGGATTCTCTAGGACCCTTGTATAAATCATGGCAACACGGCTCCACTCCTGCTGCGTGTACTCATACTCAATGTATTTCTCCCAAAGGAGATAACACAAGTAATCTGTTCCAACATAAGCCAATGCTCGCTCAAAAAGCCTGTAGCATCACCACAAAAAAAAAATTATGATGGAAGTATAAGTACCCATGGAGTTGATGCAAACATGTCGGGAGACAACACCACTTAATCTTGAAGGAGAACAATCACTCTTAACAGCATGTGACACATCTAACGCTGCATTTACCTTACTGATAAAAACCATATTATGTCCGAAATGGAGCAGTGAAAGAGGCCATCTTAGCCCTTAATTGGACGAGATCTTCCCAGCAGCATTTTGCAAAATGATGCACCTCAGTGTCAAATTTGAAGATTAACAAAATTTGACCACTCAACTACTACACATGCCTCCAGAAAATAAGGGAGAAAAATATACCGAGGCCATAAATTTTTTATCTTAACAACTAAATGACCATGACACAGAGTAAAATTAGAAAGTTCAACACAAATAGAAGTAATATATAAAAGAGCATCCCCAAGAAACCTCTCCGCCACAGTAATTGCTGTTGAAGGCATATTGAAATAATGTTAGAGAGCAAAAGAAATAGATCACCAATCTTTGAGACTGAAAAGATGCATTCAACATCTTCCCAAAACAGCCCGACAAAAACAACTGATAACTGAACAACCCTTACCTTCGAATAGTTTCTGGATCTCCATACGTGTTTATAGCAAATATGCAATAATGCAACCAAATGTCTACCGAATATGTCACCCCTTGAACTGCTCGTTCATAGACCTCAACGACTTTGTCCATGGAACCCACACGAGCCTCATGATCAGCATATTTCTTCCAATAGCCATAACACAAAGGAAATTCAGCTAAAAACGCATCATAAACCTTTTGAATCTTTATAATGTTTTCCTGCACAAAAGGCAAATTTAGATATTAGCTACATTGGTCCAAATAAGTTGAATCACAGAAAAAAAAATGATGCAGCACTCCCTACTATGAATATTAGTTCCACCTACAGGCCCTACTCATCACTGAAATTTCAAAACTTTACTTCCATTTCTTTCAACATCCAATGGATGATTCAAAGCACTCATGAACAACCGTGCTCAACAGCTTAACAAAAAAATATTTTCCTTAGGGTTTCATGAAAGTCACAATCAATTTTAGCATTGATGATACAATCAAACCTCTCTATTACTGCGTTGTTTAACTAGATTTCTTTTTTCTTTTTAGTTATAGTGAAATGTCATGGTAGAGAATAAGTTTTATAACTACACATTTATGGGTGGTTCTGGAAGAAAAAAAAAAAAAAAAAAAAAAAAAAAAAAAAAAAAAAAAAAAAAAAAAAAGCTCTTGTAGTGAATTTATGGGTGGTTCTGAAAAAAAAATGCTCTTGTAGTGAAATGTCATAATAGATAATGATTGTTATAGAGAGGTTTGGTTTAGGGGCGGATTTAGCATGTCAATTGACAGCGTTTCATTTTAGAAAATTTAATATACTAAATATAAAAATAGAAATAAAAATTAAACTCTTATAATAAATTCCAACATAAATAGTCTCCTTTATATATTAATGAAAAAGTGGCTTTTCACTTTCTTTAATTAAATGGGTTGTTTTCTAGGTGTTACCAAAAACCTAATGATGGTATATTTCTATTTATTTTTTCATTTTTTAAATATTTAAAATAAAAATCAAATCCTAGTACCCAAATCAATTTACTCATATTATATCTTTTCATTTTTTTTAAATATACTTCCACGACCACCAAATCTTTAATACTGAAATCAATTCACCCACGCTACCTCTTTCAATTTTTATAAACATTAAAAAAAAAATCAATTTTTTTTATTTAAATCGTTGACATCGTTTAATTTTTTTCTAAATCCGCCCCTGATTTGGTTGTAGTACTAATTGAAACACTAATGAGCATAGTAGCTACTAAAGCCATCCCAACATCATTAGAACCCTAAATAAGCAAAATAAGGAAAATGAAATGAAAGGACTGACAAATACTTATCCAGCCACATTAAAAGCTTTTATATTTCAAAACACTACTGACACTGTACTGCCAGCATCTTGCCAACCAATGTAAAGTAGAGTTATGGATTATGAGATGGTCTCTTAGGATACATTGTGGAGAAAAAACAAAATAATAAAATAACAAAATAAACAACAAAATAAAATAAAATTCTAATGGACAGTTCTAATGCATTTATACAGTTAATTAAACATGAGCAAAGAGTTAACCAAAACCCAATCAGCCCACAAACTCTCTTCTCTCTATAATTTTTTTTCTTCTCCTTAACCCTTTCCTCAAATTCTTCCCTTCTTCACCCAACCACCAATTGACCAAATCAAAATGTCAAATGTTTAGACTTTTGAAACATAATTATCAATCTTAGTTCTCAAGATTCTTTTTATTTAATAAAATCTTAAAGTTACTATATGCAACTTATATCACCGTCATTCAGTCATACCTCAGTATCTCCATCCCAAATTAGCCCGGGTACATTTTCCCTAAGAACAGCCATTTTCACCCGATGAAAAGGCTACTTAAGTCTGTATAATACTATATATATGGCAGTTTTAGGTTGTATTTTGCAACAATATTGTCAATACTTTCTGTGAAATATAAAGAAACAGGGGTAAAAAAACAGCTCTAAAAAACTTTTAGAAGAAGGGGTATTTGCTGTGAAATATAAAGAAACAGGGATAAAAAAACAGCTCTAAAAAACTTTTAGAAAAAGGGGGTTAAGGAGTGAACTGAAACAAACAATTGCCTCAGCTTAAACAATGTTGGCTTAAATTTTCATATTTAAAAAGAATGATTAGAGTTTTATAAAACTAGTTTTTAAAATAATAATAACAATAATAATAGTAATAATAATTTGGAAATATATATATATAAACAATTTTCACCACTAAAGTAAAAGGTTGAACATAATCGTTATCAACAATAAGGTCTAAAGCTCAACGCAGAATGTATGTATTTTGGCAATAACAGAATGTATGTATTTTGGCAATAACAGTATCTACATCCTTGAAATATTTGAGAGTTAGGTTTGAGTTTGGTCTAACCAGATCTAAGATTTAGGTTTGGGTTTGAGTCTAATCAGGTCAAATCCATCCAAATCATAATTTTACCAACCATACCTGATCAAGAATATGATCAAAAACTAAAAATGCACTTGGCTGCCTCTGGTTGCAAGGAAGCCAAGATGCACCTTACACTGTGCTCAATTTTGCACAACAATACACATTTTAAAAAAAATCTAAAAAAAAAAACGATTTGCTACACAACAAACACCACTAAGAAAAATGTGCTTGATTTACCTGCTGACTCAAAAAATTAAGGTATACATGGTCCATCATAACACAGGTAATCTAGTAACCTTATCTAGCAATAAAATAAGCAAGATTTTTGCTCATTCATCTATCAGAAACAACATACCTCTGCCAGCTTCTCTGTCTCTTCAAGCAAGGCAGTCCATGCATTAAAATCTGAAGAATTGGCTTTCACGATGCTCCATAGTCGATCTACTTCCCCAGACACAGCTGACACGAAATATGAGAAATGAACATTAAGTAAAAAAGCAAGTTTAAAATCAGAGGAATATCTAATGTACAGAAGTCAATATTCCAACTCTATTAACAATGAAATATAGAGTTTTCTATGTGCACGGACGCTGCTCAATATATCACAAAGACAACATTAAGATGACCCCTTACACGAATTATATTTTTGTGAAAAAATATTGTAATTATGTTTTGACACTCAAGTGATATACATTTAAAAATAAATCACATTAACTATTAATAAAATACATATATAATTATACTAGTAAATACACGGTCATTAATTTATTTTGCATATTTTAAGTTAATAAAATAAAAATTTTGTTCAAAGTATGAAAATAAAAAATAGCATATATTTAAAATTCATTAAAAGCATAACCACTATTGCTTGTTATGATGGAACATGAAATACAAGGATTTAGAGTTGTCAAAACTGCCAGCAGGAAACATGAAACGCATAACTACTCTCCTGTGTTACTCACATCTAGGAAATAAAATTGGCACCACATTAAATTTAAAATTTATTAAACTGAAAAAAAATGGCCCGAAAAATTAGTATCAAAAATCCTATATCATATCAAAAATGGTGATGATAATTCAAATAGAAAATTTGAGGTCCCGATAATCTAAAATAAGATGGATCACAAATTTTTTATTTGAATCCTTATACTAGCTTGAGTTCCAACTAAGTGAAAGAATGTTGTGTGTTACTAACAAATAATTCAAATCTAATTATAAATTTATGCAAGCAAAACATATCTACGAATAGCTATACAATAACATAATTCCAGTAATATCAAAATTTCATAAGCATGTAGCAGACAATACACACCAGAAGCATCACCAAAATTCTGTCCAGCAGTAGTTACACTCGCAGCTTCCACAGAATTGCCATTTTCAGTCAACTGAACATTTACTTCTTCACTGGCAATATTCCCGTTCGCAGAGCCATAACCAGCAACTTGAGATGAAGCTGAAGTTGAATTTTCTGTGCCAACAGCATTACCACTACCATCTGTTACTCCAACAGCAATAGAGGTTTTCTGGATGGTGGAATTAGGATTTATGCTGTAGGTAGTTCCATCTCCAGAATTAGAACCAGTAGTATTCGGCACAGTATAAGCGTAGCTCATGACACTAGAAGTTTCGGCAATGATAGTTTCGCTGTCCCCCATGCTGAAGCTTAGGCTCTGCAAGTTCAGAGACATGACCAAAATTACAAGTCAATGCATATACTTCAAAAACAGAATACAACTAAAGAATCGGTCGAAACAGACACTGAAACTAAATCCGCAACAGAGATAGTAGCCAGGTGTATTGGAAATATATAAGCAATTTACTTCCGCAACACAAACAATTGAAAATACAAATAGGTTTATTCAATCGCTAATCACGGCTAATCTATAATATAGATATTAAATCATAACCAGATCCTAAAAGAACCAATATATATACATATATGGAAGAAAGTTAACACATACGAATTGGAAGTAGAGAGAGTAATAACTAAAACTTGGTTTTCTGAATTGGGAGAGCAGCCAGATAAAATCGGTGAAGAGACTGAAAACGACGACACTTCGAGAGAGGAGGAATCAGAGAAGCGCAAATGGAGTTTTATAGTGGGAGTAACCGGATATGGTTATGAAACCGGCGTGAGCGGATGCTCTACCGGCTACTGTAGGTGATTAAATGACTTCGTGTTGTTCAATTTGGGAGCTGATATTCGTTCTCTTGTGCGTGTTATTGAGTGAGAGGAATTTCAATTGTTTACACGAGTATTGGTGCGTGACCTACCGGATATTTGGATTCGAGTATTATTATATTATATTTATTTAATTTTTAGATTTAAAAATAATTAAAATTAAAACATAACAAAATATTTGTTATTTATTTTTTAAAGACTAAAGAAATTATTTATTTATTTATATTGGATTATTTGTAAAAGAAATTATATTTTAAAATTTTTTAATTTGAACTATAAATTTTAAAAAATTTCGTAAAACCACTCTAAAATCAAACGACCGGTAAATTTGATGTTGGATGGTGGTTTTGAAATTTGAATGTGTAGTTTTGGAATATTATAATGTGTTAATAATTTTACAAATAAATATTTAAAATTATTAAATAAAAAATTTAAAATATTAAAATATTCGTAATTATTTAAAATCACATATTCAACTCTAAAACCGCTGGTTGTTTTGATTTTAAAAAACTTCTAAATAAAATATTTGATAAAAAAAAATAGAAATTTTAGAAATAATTCCAAATTATTTGTTTGGATCTCTATAATATAAAAACTTAAATTATATAAATATTAAATGAATTTTTAAAATATAAATCATGTTTAAAGTCCATCTCCAACACTTATATCTTTTTTAATATTTTTAAAAAAAAAACTTTCAATAATTGAATTTAATATATTTGAATGTTACATGTATATACCACATCCCATATATATAATGGGATAAGTGAGAACCAATCCAATTTTTTTTTCCGTTTATAGTTATTTGTAATAACTTATCTATTTTTATCAATCCCACCTTCAAAAGAAAATCACATTATTAGTAAAAATAAAAATAACAATCTAGTTTCTCGTCTTATTTCATTCTACCCCATTTAATTTTATCACATTCCGTCCAATCCTATAAAACGAGCCGAATGCTCTAATGTCACATGTGCCCTCTGCCTTCCCTCCACCTCCCAAAACAACCATCATAGCGAACGGCAGCGGTGGCCTGACAACCTTTCCTTTTCATGGGTACAACAAATTTTACTGCAGCTAGAGAAACAACCCAATGAGCCATCCTTTTCAATCAGAATTTTGTACATTTATGTTAAAATACAATTCATGGATATTATGAATCAATTATTTTCTGGAAAAAGAATTAAAACAAAAATTGCAGAGGAATGTATCAGCAGCAAGAATTGCTTGGATTCCACAATCAAAAAGAAAGCCATACAGTCTGAATTAAAAGAAAAATCTATAGTGACAGATGCCATTTTCAAAACAGCATTTAATCTATTCTCTTGTTTCTTAAGAACCCAGTTCCTTCTTCTCATTGTCAGCTTGCTGATCTTTATACCTCTTATAAATATCCCCACTATAATACTTCCTAGTTCTAAACACCAATAAAAATGTCAACAATGCACCAAACACATTCACAAAAGCAAGAACCAAGAATGACACTCTATAACATTGTTCCCCAATACAAGTCAGACTTTTAACCATTGATCTTGTCAAGCCCTTATCAGCCAACTGCTTCAAAGCCTCTTTGTCATAAAGCTTCCCAACAACCAACACACTAAGCACATATGTGCCAAGAGGACTAGCTAGTTGTCCACAATTGAACAATGTTGAGAAGTACTTCAATCCGAAAAGCTCTGATATGATGATGAAAAGCAATGTCAATTGTGCTCCAAATGAGAACCCCACAAGAACAGATGCAATGTAGACTGAACCTGGAAAAGGGTATGCTATGATTACGTTACTAAGGGCAGAGAACAGAAGTGCCATCGCCATGATCAATGGCCGTGGAATTTTGTACTTGAGGAGAATGACTTCTGATACAAACCCGGCAAACACTCTACCACAGTAGTTCCATATGCTCACTAGTGACACAAATGTGTTGATTGTGTGTTGCTTGTAACCTAAAGCTTCACCAATTTGGCCTAGATTGTCCATTGTTGTTAAGCTGCAGCCTAGGCCACAAAATGTAGCGAAAACTAGAAGGAACATGTCCATACTCAATAGTGCTTGTAGTATGCTATAATCTTCTCCTCTTTTAGGTGGGTTACAAATGTCTGTGCAGCAGAATTTCTCTTTTTTATCTTCATCTGCATCTTTGTTTTCAGAATGTGATAAATCATCAACAACCTCAATTTCGGATTTGGGTTTAGTAGATTGAACATGGTCATGGTCAAGATCATGATTAAGAACAACACTAGTGGTAGGAAGAGCAGGCTTTTTATTCTGTACCCAAGTAGTGTATTCTTCTCTAAAAGCAATAAAAAGTGGCATCAAAATCAAAACACAGATAGCAACAACACTTCCTACATAACCAGAGTGAGCAAAATGTGCTTCTTTTTGTGCTATAGTCAAACCCATCATCAACACAGCCAGAGCAATAGTGATATAAAGATACTCATAGAACACTTTGATCTCATTTGAATGTGAAGAGGCTTTCATTGGTCTAATGGTATATACAAACATCAAAGATATAACAGCAGGAAGCCAACCAATAAGAAGAATCAAAGACTTAGCATCATCACCATAAATTGCAAGATAAACCTGTGTAAAAATCGCCCCACTTAACCCAACGAAACCCTTCATAATCCCCAACACCATACCTCTACTTTCTGGGAAGTTTTTCACCACAGTTGCCAAAGCACCAGTATTTGCAAAGTTCTGTGAATTAGCCCCAATACAGATATACAAACTCATCTGCCAAACCTTTGGTTTGGGGATTTTCTTCATGACAGCAAGCCAAACCATAAAGTACCCAACAAAGTTCATTGCTGCACCCACCAGCAGAACAACTGATGGTGGGACCACCTCTGCTAGAAGGCCAGAGAGAACACCTACATTTGCTCCTAATTCCTTGAATGTGCTTAAGATATTGAGTGTGGTTTGATCATAGTCTAGTGTTGATTTGATCTCTTTAGAATATGTACCAAACAAGTAAGTACCACCACAACCAGCCATTATCAAGAATGAAGCAAACATCATGAACCATCTCCCTTTTATCACTTGAATCAAATAGCCACAGCGACCAGCCATTGTTGTTGAGTTTCTTTTGCAAATGAGTTCAAGTTTTCAGAGTCAGATAAAGGGTAAAGGATTCTGCACACACCGAAACTTGTGCTGGAATTGGATAAGATTAGATCAAAAGTAGGAAATCAAAGCAAAGTTTGCAGCTTCCGTGTGTGTATCTCTCTATCCCTAATTGGATTCTTTGTTGAGATTATGGAATATATTTGTGTATATGGTAGGATAAATTAGTCTTCACAGATTTTTTTCTTTTCAATTGAATGATTTTGATTAAGTTAGGTAATCTGTAGAATAAGCATTGTCAGCTCTCAATTAAGAACCATGTTTAATGGAATTTTATTACCATGAGGATTTTGTAATTTTTTTTAAGGGATATATATATCTCCCAATTAAAAAAATTAATTAATTAATAATGTGTAACCTATTCGGAATATTTACTCATATACGTCAATTTAGGTAGCTTATTTAGTATTATTATTAGAAATATATATATATATATATATATTAATGGAAAATTTTTGGTTTAAAAACAAAAAGAATTTTAATATAAAATTATAGTGCTTATTTTGAAAAGTTTATAAATATTAATTTTAATTTTCACTCTCTATACTATTTACGAACCGTGATTTACAGAATCTAAAAATTTAAGGTATTTTTGGGAGCTAACTATTAAAAGCTTTTTTTTTTCTTTTTTTTTTCAATGTTTTTTAAAAGGTATAATGGTCACCGAAACCTATAAACTTAGAGAACCTTTTCAATTTGGTCCTCCAATTATGCAATGTTTTAATTTGACCCTTCAACTTTTCAATATCGAGTCAATTTGACCCTTTTTACCTATGTATGAATATAAATATTATATTTTGAAATTTAAAAAGTCTATTTAAATTAATCGGCGATGTGAGATGTTTCAAATTGATTATTAATGACATTTTATATTAGGTTCATATTTCGAGTAACTCATATGTCATTGATCACTGATCAGTATATTATCATTCATTAATGTATTAATTAATAAATGTCTTCTTGTAGAGAAAATCTTGAGTGCGGCACTCTATCACGTAAGATGGTAGGATTTCCACTCAAAATCTGACATGTATACACTTTAAGTGAAATAAATAAATATTTTATAGACAGAGTTACTTGATATAGTTACTTGATATATGGGTAGTGTATTTTAATAGTTTTCTTTCACCTGTATTCATACATGGTACACATATTTGGTAATTGTGACTATAAAATATTCATTCATCTCACTTAAAGTCTATAACGTATTAGATTTTGAGTGTAAGTCCTATTATTCTATATGGTATGGTTGTGCCATCCAAGATTTTCTCCTTTTATTACATCTCTCCAAATATCTTACTATTATTATTTAATAGATTAAACGAGAAAAAAAATCGATAATATCAACAATACTCCAATTACATTTTGAATATACTTTTATGTATAAACTATATTAAAGGGTCTATTTGGATCCCTTAAAAGTTAATAATTAGCTAGTTAATTGTTAAGAACTATTAATGGGTGTTTGGATCCATTAATAGTTAACTAGCTAATAATGTCTATGAATAACTTGTCAATATTAATTACTAACTAGGTAACTAGTAATTAACAAGGGTTGGAGATTATGGGGCAATTAAGTTTTTTTATAATATATTAGGAGGTGTTAAGAGATTGTTAGTAGGGTTTGATCAACTAATGAATTAATTATTAAGAGTCCATTTAGCTAAAATTAAGAGATATCTTAAGAACCCTATTTGGATATCTTTCTTTCAATTTTAGTAGTTAATTTTATCTATTAAGAGATACAAACGGCCATACGATCATAGGTATAACTCACAAAATATCAAACATTAGACATCAACCGTCTTAAATAATAATTCCTCACCAAAAGTAATGGTCACGCAACAAACATTACCTCTATACATGTAAATATACCGAAATGAATGCATGTAAATTTTGGTAATTTTATATATAATAGCTAATTTAAAAATTAAAATTAAAATTAAAAATTTAATTCAATGACGAACTTAATATTTAATTTAAAATGTAATATAACAGATAATGGCTAATTTACTTTAAAATATGATTTATCAACTAATTAAAAATCTAATTGATTCTCAAAATTCGAATAGATTAACTAGTTATATACAGGATGAAGGTTGGTGTATTATTACCATTAAAATTTAAATGTGTATTATTCACATCTGTTTTGTAGAAATTCATAAAATGGATGTAATATTAAATTAATAATAATTAATAATAATATTAATGTTATTTGTTTTTATATAATTAGAATTTGATTACTATATTAATTTTTAAATGTATACTTTAACTATATTATTATATTTTTAAAAGAAAACATATTATAAACCATTTTATATTAATTTTTCCTTATGTAATTAAGATATTATTTAATGCTTAGTATTATATATATATTTACTTTTATTATAAATTCATTATATTATTTCATTTTTTTCAATAATATTTAAATTATTAAAATATATTTTATTTATTATTTTTTAAAGAAGAAGACATTGGAATATAATGTTAAAATATTAATATTGAATAAATATAATTACTTTTTTTTAAAATAAAATACATTATAAATATAATTTTATAGTGAAATAATATAATAATTTATTATTTAATATAAAATATATTACCACTTACCTTATTAAAATTAAATATCAGTCTCATTAAAAGAGTGCTCAAACATAGGTCCAGGTGTTATCGTTATTAGATCATCATATCATCAAGTTCACTAAAATTTGAATTTTCTAGTAAGAAAAACTATTGATGAAGATTCTTAAAATTTAATAAAATAAAATCAGAAGCCAAAATCGAACTTATAAATTCAGACACATTTCCTAGTTGGTCTACAGAGGCGATCTCTCCATCCTTCTCAAACACAAAACACAATCCACGATGAAGATCAGCAACCTATTATCCCCATTGACGTTACTCTCAATGTTGATAGTTTCAATCTCTTCAGCAGCAAACGACAACAAGAACAAACAAATATTCATCCTAGCAGGACAGAGCAACATGGCCGGCAGAGGAGGCGTACACGGCGGCAGGTGGGACCACAACGTCCCACGTGACTCCAGACCAAACCCATCCATTCTCCGACTCAGCGCCAACGACTCATGGGTACCTGCACACGAGCCACTCCACTCTGACATCGACGTAGGCAAGACTTGTGGTGTCGGACCAGGCATGGCTTTTGCAAACCACATTCTCTCCGCCAACACCAACTCTGTTGTGGGTTTAGTCCCTTGCGCTGTTGGTGGGACAAAAATCACACAATGGCTCAAAGGGGGAAAATTGTATACTCAGTTGGTGAACAGAGCCAAGGTTGCTTCGAGTGGAGGTGGTGTGATTAAAGCCGTTTTGTGGTATCAGGGGGAGAGCGATACCGTTAGAATAGAGGATGCTAAGGCTTATAGAAGGCATATGGAGAGGCTTGTTATGGACTTGAGGTCTGATCTTAACATGCCATCTCTTCTCGTCATTCAGGTGTTGCTTGCTTCTGGTGATGGTAAGTTTGTGGAGGTTGTGAGAGCAGGACAGAGAGGAGTGAAGCTTGGAAATGTAAAGATGGTGGACGCCAAGGGGTTGCGTCTGGAACAGGACCATCTGCATCTCACCACAATATCTCAAGTTCATTTGGGCATTAAATTGGCCCGTGCTTTTCACTCCTAGAATCTATTCATTTGAATTCAAATTTAATGGAAGCTTTTTGGAGCAGCTCACATGGTGGATTCAAATTAATTGCTTTTTGCAGTAGCTACTGAATCAGAAAGTAATTTGCTGCTTTCTAGATAAAAGGAAAAGGGAAATTAATGAGTTGATGTGTCCATCGAGTTTATTCTATATATGTTATTATATAATAAATAAATAATGAATGGATGTGTTTTCCAATGGAACAATGTTTAGCCTGGATTGGAAGCTGGAAAATCAAGTTTCTTATATAGTTATCTGCTCGCTATAGACTTGTTGTGCAAAATAGATAGTTTCGAATAGATGTGGAAGCAATTTTGAAATATAATCGTTACACACAGTGTGATAATTTTGCGTAACCTTCCTCCTACTTTATAACACAACAATATCTCTTCTATATTTCAAAGAGAAATCCAATCAAACACCGATAACGAACCGGTTACAACATCACACATAACTTGCAAAGAAGAGACAATCCACAATCAGCGGATAGAATAACAGTATAACAATCAAAGTCAAGAATCGAAACTGCTACTTTTTTTTTTTTTCTTTTTTTTTTTTAATGTAAAGTACGTGATTTCTACTAATTTTGAGAACACGATGTTAATGAAATTAGTCAGATACAATGGCAAGTTTATGCCGTGTGCATAGAACTAAAACTATGTACTACTAATGAGGATTAAAATTAATGCATTCGTCAAGGCGCTATGATGGTTGACAACAATTACAAAATGACAAAAGTTCTAATGTATTTGAAGTTTTTCTTCTATGCTAACCTTATGACGGCATTTGTAATGATAATGAAGCGAATAAGCCTAATATGTACTGTGTTAATTATTTATGGAATGCAAATGAAGTGTTGTTCCATATCCTATTCTTGTACCCATCGCATGAAGTCCAATATCAAGCAGTAAATATTAAAGAAAGAAATAAAAAAAAAAAATTGACATCCAAACAAAAAAAATAGCTATTAGATATACATATACCTATACCTATACCTATACCTGTAAGTAGGGATGTGAAAAAGACCGAAACCGAAAACTCGAATAGACCCGATCTTAAAAAAAAAAATCGGATTGGTTTTGATCAAGAAAAATTAAAGGTTTTGGATTTTTTCGGGTCATCATTTTCAATTTATTAACAAAAAAATCCAAAATCCGGCTCGACCCGATATTGACCCGAAAAATAATCGGGTTCAGTCCATTAAAAAAAATTAAGGATTTCAAATTCAGATTTTTTTTAGGTCGGCCCGGTTTGACCCGAACCCGACCCATACACACCTCTAAATCATTCAACATTTTTTTACAAAAAAGTGTTTAAAAAAAAATAACACCTGATAGTGTAAGAGAGGATTATAAGATATTGAATTGTTACATATTATATTATTTTTCGGGAGTCTAGAACTTGATAACTCCAAAATAAAATAAAGCGTGCTTGACTTGGAACAATTTTGGGTTGGGTGACTTTCCGGAAAGTTTGTCCAGAAAATATGCGAGTGAGAATAAAGTATGCTGAAAAGCGCAGTAATGGTCTGTGGGGCTAGTGGTCAGCCTTAAAATCAGTTGTGTGATAAGATGGTGTCATGCTACCGCACCTCGGGACCGGACGTTACAAATGGTATCAGAGCAAGTTTATGACTGCGAGGTGTGCCTGTGGACAAAAGAGAGCCCAGGCAATCGCCTAGCGGGAGTAAAAATTTTGGAAAGATTGTGGGCACAACGAGGACGTTGTGTCAAATGGGTGGATTGTAACACTTCATATTGAGACAGAGTTATACGGAATTGAATTGTTATCCATATCACCAATGTGCATATTATTTTTCAAGAGTCTAGAACTTGAAAACTCCAAAATTAAGGGTGTTTGGATTAGAGCAATCTTGGGATGAGTGACTTTTCGAAAAATTTGTCTGGAAATAAAGCATGTTAGAAAGCGTAATGGTGATATGTGAGATTAATGGTCTGCCCTAAAACTAATTATATGATAAGATGGCGCCTCGGGTTATAGGGACGGAACCGACCTTACACATAGTCCCTACATTCACATAAACAGTTGACAACATACAAATTAATAAAATAAAATAAAATAAAATAAAAACTAAACTGAATGGTGTCTATTGGGATGCCTTGAATCACAAGGAATTCCTAATTACTTGGATTATAAGGATTCCTATTTTGGAAGGATTCCCTTTAGGAATGATTTCCTATTTTGAGTTAAGATCTATTTCCTTATTGTTATAATCCTTATTTGGAAAAGGATTTGGTTTTCCTAATTATGATTATTTGGTATTCCTTGTAAAGAGGAAATAAATTAGGAAAGTATATTTGGTGATCACTATAAATAGAGCTGTCTCATGAGGAAGTAATCATCCCATTCCAACCCTCTGGGTGGTGATCAAGGATTGGGGGTCATAACCCCGATCATCAAGAGTTGGCGCCTCTACTACCTTCTAGGTATCCGAAAGATGTCTGACATAGATAGCACCATTGTTGGTATAATGGATGGTTGGAGAAGACGTTCTATCTCTGGCAGTTTAAGGCATCTCGTCAGGTTTGGTTATTCCTTCGGTACAATTGGTTAATTAGGTTATTGCTAGTCTAGGTAGAGTGCATGATAGCATTGGAGAGAGAGTGTAGTCTGAAAGACTTGTAATCCTTATTTCTCAATAGTTAAGTTGCTATCTTGGTGGAGTAGGCACATCGCCGAACCACGTTAAATCTCTTGTGTCTCTTTTCTACTTCTTCATTACTTTGTTGTTTGTTTCTACTTTGGTTGGTGCTATTCTGTCTCCTCTATCCCTAACAAACTGGTATCAGAGCATAATTTGGGATTAGTCATGGCATCAACATCATCAACAAAGCTGATTCATCATCTTATTGATTTGATCATTGAACTTGTGGCCTGTGATGAAAGAGGGATATAATGAAAATCCCTAACAGTGTCTTTTCCAAAAATAAAAAATAAAAAAAAAATCTACAAACCTTGAATCGATGGTAAGCCATGGTTATGACCCTCGGCCATTGAGTTCTTTTCTCATCCGATGATTCATATTTTCACCAAGATTTCATTTATTTGTTAATATATAAGTAATATAATTTTAATTAAAATTGTGTCGTTATTTTAAGTAAATTTTTAATTTTAAAATTTCTCAAACATTCATATTATCACGTTTTAAAAATTAGCGTTTTCTACTATTAGCATTTTGACCAAATCAACTTATTAAATTGCTATTAACTAAATTAGTTATGTATTTTAGTCAAACCTCTGAAACTCTTGAAAACACTAATCTCTAATTAAAAACGTCGTTAACAAACAGACTTATATGTATATTACTCTGAGTTCATATTATAATGCTAGATGGTCATGAAAACCATATATTGGTTTCTATCAACTATAATAATCATTTATAATGAGTGGAATTAAATTTAAAATATTTATTTTTTAACTTATAAGACTACTTTTAAAATAGACTCACATTAGAAGTGTTCGACAAATTTTAAAATTAGAAATTAGTTAAAAAGACTAAATTACTATGTTAATTGTATATTAAATAAAATAATTGAAATATATTATAATAATATTTAATACTTTTCACTAATATTTATTTTATTGTATTATTTATTTAAAGACAGTAGTGTAAAATATACTTTGTGAAAAAAAAAATTAAAATATTTTTTTACGTCATTTTATAATTGAATCCGCTAATAATACTATTATTAAACAATTAATTATCAAATACGGCAAACAAATAATTATCAAATATTGTATCATCAATCAATTAACCACCGATAATTATCAAACCGCTAATTAAATCCGTTAACCGCTAATCATTAATTAGGACTGTAAAAGGGTCGAGCCGAGCCGAGTATATAACGTGTTCGTGTTCGGCTCGTTTATCAAATATGGAGTTCGAGCTCGACGAGCTTTATAAATGTGGTTGTTCAAGTTCGACTCGATAATTTTTTTCTATGTTCGAGCTCGGTTCGTTTAACCTTGTTTAACTAGCTCGTTTAACTAGCTCGTTTAGTAGCTTGTTTAAGTTAATCGAATTCGGCTCGCTCTGTAGTTTGATTAGACTCATTTAACTGTATGTTTAGTATCTCGTTTGAGCCGTTTAGTAAAATTTAAACAAAAATAAGTTGAGTTTAAATTAAACCTAAATTTTAAAAAAAATCCGACATATATTTTAATTTGGGTTTTTGAATTTGGCCTTTTTTTTTTAATAAACATTAAAAATTTTGTCTATTGATTTTTTTTTTAAAAAAATGTACTAAACGAGCTATTAGCTCATTCGCGAACACAAACGAGTTTTAATTATACGTAAACGAGTTATGAACGAGCCCGTCCATGAATATAAATGAACCGAACAAGAATCTGTTCAGGCTCGGCCTAACGAGCTATCAAATTTTGTTCGTTATCGTTTATTTAAGTGTTCAACGAATTTTAAAAGAGTTTTGATTTGACCGAACCGTTAACATACTGTTTGGGAGTGCCGTTTGCACCCCTATTTCTAATTAAATCCGCGGATCGCTAATCACTAATTGAATCTGCCGCCGATAATTAGCAAACAGGCGCTTGATCACTTTAAAAATATTCCACCAGGATTTACAAGTGGAGTTCCACAGAACTCCAACCCCACTCATCGGATTGAAAGCTATTTGAGTTAAATTGGCATTCCAGTCAGTCTCTTTCACCGCATCCGAAAATCTCTGATCGAGCTCGAGTGGGGCCTGCTGGAACAATTAAGAGATTTGGTGGCGTCACTTTAAGTGTGAGGGATGGCAGCGACGGAGTTAATACATACTATAAAAGCAGAAGATATGGGTGGCTTCTTCTGTAATTTAAATTGCTCATAAAAAAGTCAAAAGGTTAGCTAACATTTGATAGCATGATTTATGATACATGACTTCATAACCTTATCGTCTGGCTTGGTAGTTGAAACAAATCAGACAGCGACAAATTAGTAACCACAATATAATTCCCGATTGGGTACCATTACCAAAGACTTGGCAAACTTTCACTGGTTTCAATTTCAAGTTGCCTCGGATTCTCCACCTTCAAAATGCGAAAGAGGCCGCAGCAGCAGGTTGCTTCGGCGAGTGAAGAAGCTACTCCTCAGACGAGGAATAATGATTTGTACGTTAGAAGCGCGAAGAGGTCGGGGTTTGGATTGGTGATTGTGTTCTTGGCCGCGATTTATGCGGCTTGGGATGTCTACTATTACCAGTACCAGAATCTACCTCCGCCTTTGACAGCTGAACAGGCCGGCAAGAGAGGATTCTCTGAAGTTGAAGCTATGAAACATGTCAAGGCCTTGACTGATTTTGGACCGCATCCGGTTGGTTCTGATGTTCTTGACGAGGCCATTCAGGTGTTAATCTTATTATCTGATAATTCAATAATCAATTCTTATGTTCATATATCTAGTTTAGAGTATGATTTTTGTTAGTTTGTAGTGTAGTTACGCTTGTTGACATTTCTGCAAATTTAGCTGATCGCGTTTTTTCGTTTGCAATCAAGTTCTGTATGCGGCTTCTTAACAATGCTTTTTACCTCAGTATGTTCTGACAGCCTCAGAGAATATTAAGAAAACAAGTCATTGGGAGGTTGATGTTGAAGTGGACTTCTTCCATGCGAAATCTGGTGCTAATCGTTTAGTTTCTGGTGTATTCAAGGGAAGAACTCTAATTTATTCAGATTTGAGTCATGTCGTGGTTCGAATTCTGCCGAAATATGCGTCGGAAGCAAAAGAAAATGCTATTCTGGTCTCATCACACATTGACACTGTTTTCTCAGCGTATGTTTTTTTTTTTTTTTTTTTTTTGTATTTGCAGTTTATGATATATGTCTGAGTTAATACTTTGCGAGTCTCTACTTGGGATGGTTCTTTGCGTGTTACTATTTGTCTAGAGTGATTTGGATGTTGGTTCTGAGTTTAATCTTTGTGTGTGTGGTTCTTTTTTTTTTTGTGTTAAATCAAATTTGCAATCAATTACCCTCTGGTATAGGCCTATTATAATGTGCTATGAGCTCCCCTTTTACATTAAGGGCTGAGAGAAACTTAATATGAAGCATTATATGGAGTCACTTGAAATTAAGAAAGTCTGTATTAAGTGAAAAAGGCATGAGTATACAGTCTATATTCTTGATACTTGTTTCACACAAATACTAATGTCAGTTGATGTTTGAAGTATTAGTTCCTGCTATCATTTAAATCTGGTATTGAGATGGACGACATAGGCACTAGGTTAGATTAGCTGGTTAATCTTAACGAGTATTTAGGTTGGAGGAACTTCCCTCAAATTTCTTAGCCAATGGAGTCTCAGAAACAGTTATTGGCATCTCAATTAGCTGACATATGTTTAACCCTTCTTTAGATACCCCTTTACTGGGCTGTTCCTTAGCTTACTATCACTGTTTATATATAAAAATGAGCACATGTCCATCCTATCTTGAAGAAGTTTTTCTCCGTTAAGCAACCTATACATCTAGCACGGAGACCAATTGCTTATTTCAATTTCCTTCTCTTCTCCTTGTGCCGAATAAATCTATATATGCAGCTTCATATATTAACTAAATCTGCAAGAATTTGTCATAAAATAAGAAAATCTAGGAAGATGTTGGGCACATGCGTAATGATAATAGTGGACAAAGTAAGCATGATAGCTTGACATTGAAGAATTTGGATGTTTGTTATTTTATATCTTGAGTCAATACTTGATAGAAGAAGACTTAGAAAAATTAATATTTTTAGAACTCATACGGTAATATACAAAATAAAATTGAAGAGATAAGAGTCATTATGCTTTTTTTCCAAGGACATGCAGGTTGGATTGGATTCGTTGTAGAGAAAAAATCTTGAATTTGATACAAATGTAGGCAGTTTAGCATTTGCATTTCAAGTTGCAATAGGTAAAACTAAGCCACCTCCATCTACTGGTGAAAGGGGTACTATTGCTAAAATCTGTGTCTGTTGTTATTTATTTTTTTTCTTTTCGAAAGCTTCTGTTTGAACTGGGTTCAGCATCATTATCAATCGAGTAGCATAAACCTACCTTTCATTCTCATGGCACTTTTAATTTTTATCTTCGTACACTTAGCTAAATAGTCTCAAAATTCTTTGTGGTTCAGGGAAGGGGCTGGTGACTGTAGTTCATGTGTTGCTGTTATGTTGGAACTTGCCCGAGGAATTTCTCAGTGGGCTCACGGTTTTAAGAATGCTGTCATATTTTTATTCAATACAGGGGAGGAAGAGGGCCTAAATGGTGCTCACAGCTTTATAACTCAGGTTAGTAGCATCCTTGCAACCTTTGGATTACATATCTGAAAGCATGTTGGACAAATCATGATAGTACTTTTGCTGAGATTCTGCATGTCTTGTCCTTCAAGCTGGTGAGGGTTTTGGTTGTGGTTGTGGTTGCACCGGGGTAGTGAAATCAAGTGAAAAAAAAAAAAAAAAGTTAAGAATTAAAAAGTGGTGTAGCATGATACACAGATGGAAGAATGTTCTAAAGCCACTCATATACACTTTTTTTTTTGGGTTGTTAGTTGCTTTTGATCTCTGGTGTTGTAGTTTTTACATTGTACACAATTGATGGGTGGTGATTATCAAGCAGCAGTACTCTGAGACAGAAGTACCCAAGCTCTATCTATTTAAGTAAATCTAAATGCTCAATACTTCTCCATGATCATGATTGGTAGCATCACTAGGGAACAGAAGTTTATCAATATGAGCATTTAAATACCTGTAATGCTCTTTCAAAAGCTGGATGTCACATATTTGTAGTGATTATAAATTCATTTTGTTGATGTAGCATCCCTGGAGTAAAACCATTCGGGTGGCTATTGATTTGGAGGCTATGGGTATTGGAGGGAAGTCTGGCATTTTCCAGGTGCAGTCTTATATACAATATATTTTTCTCATTTCCATATTTCTCCTGCTTGTTGACTTTGAATACCATAATTAATCTGCATTTCTGATTTAGTGGCTCCACTTGGTTTTGTACATTGCATCCCGTTTGAAGAAGTATATTAACAAAGAGTTAAATTGTTATGTACTAAAATATCTATTTGATATATGGGCTAGCTAGAATTCAAAGGCTTGCCTGCTGGCTGAATATTCTACATTATAAGTTCTCTTTCATCTACCTCAGGCACCTCCAACATATATATTTGTTTCTAAATGAATTCTTTTTCTTGTTGCAGGCTGATCCATGGGCTCTTGAGAAGTTTGCCTCAGTAGCAAAATATCCTTCTGGCCAAGTTACTGCACAGGTTTGTAGTTCCACTTCTGCCATTCACTTCTCAATACTTTATTATTAAGTCTGATACAAATGTATATCTTTTCCTAATTAATAAGTCAAGTGCTTCAGGATTTGTTTTCTAGTGGAGCCATTACATCTACTACCGATTTCCAAGTATACAAAGAGGTTGCGGGTCTTTCAGGTCTTGACTTTGCATATACTGATAGAAGTGCAGTATATCACACCAAGGTATTTTTTTAAAGTCCTTTTCCAGGATCAATCTGTAAAGCTGGTTTCTGTAAATTTGTTTAGTTAAGCTGTTGCTCACTTTTTGTTTCATTTCCAAAGATAGTCATTTACAGCAAGATTTTATTTTTTATTTATTTATTTTTTATTTTTGACACAAGTCTTTGATATGAAAGGTTTAGGTCCTTTACATGCCAGATTATTATGCCTACATGCCAGTGGTCGGTATGATTGTGCATGTGAGGTGTAGTACATGGCTTAGTATCTTTTCATGTTGCATGAGCTAAGGTCAAGGGGTCTTGTTGCTAGTGCAGACTATGTTAATGAGTTTGATTTTGGGAGAGGGAGTTTCAGCAATCTAAAGCCACTGTCAGAGAACCAGTTGCACCTGTTCAAAAGAGTTACTGTAATCACCACATCCATATTAGTTCTAAATATATGTTTGCCACTTCATTGCTCATGTTGTTTCCATGGAAGGAGAAAATAAGTAATGGACAGACATAGCTCACCACTTTATAAAATTCATTAATAAGTCTTATTGATTTGGCATGATTCAAGTTGGTTTGAAGCCTTAAATTCATTTCATTTACTCTTAAAATTTAATAAAATCTGGCCAAAGCGGTCCAAAACCTAGCATTTTGGAAAATTATAATTTTATTTTATTGTTTTACTCTGAATGTCATTTAGTGCTACCTTTTGCATAATTATTTATCAATATTCCTTTTGCAGAATGACAGACTAGACCTAATCCAACCAGGATCTCTGCAACATCTTGGAGAAAATATGCTTGCTTTTCTGCTTCAGGCTGCTTCATCTGCTGATATTCCTAATGGAAATGGAGTGGGAGAAGAGGGTGAAACAGACCACGGGAGTGTTGTATTCTTCGACATTTTGGTAAATACTCTGCTTTCTTCATTTTAACTACTTATGACACGAGTCTCTATTTAATGTCTTGAATTTGGATGTTTGTCAAGGGCATTTTGCTCCCAAACAATAAGTTCTTTTAAGAGTTTCTAACATTTATTTAATCTCAGGGGCAATATATGATCTTATACCGTCAGCGGTTTGCAAATATGCTTCACAATTCAGTGATTTTACAATCACTTTTGATATGGGCCACATCATTGCTAATGGGGGGTTTTCCAGCTGCCGTGTCACTGGGTTTATCATGCTTGAGTGCTATCCTGACATTGTTTTTTTCAGTTTCTTTCTCATCAGCTGTTGCCTACATTCTATCCCAATTTTCTGCCACTCCAGTGCCCTATGTGGCAAATCCTTGGTTGGTGGTTGGATTGTTTGGTGCCCCTGCTCTGCTTGGGGCTCTGACTGGCCAACATTTAGGTTATATTGCTCTGAAAAGGTATCTTGCTAATCCATATTCCAAGAGAAAACAGCTATCACCTGTTATTCAAGCTGAAGTGATCAATTTAGAGGCTGAAAGATGGCTATTTAAAGCTGGCTTAGTCCAGTGGCTCATTCTACTCCTTTTAGGAAATTATTTTAAGATTGGATCAACCTATGTAGCTCTTGTTTGGCTAGTTCCACCCGCATTTGCATGTAAGTTTGTGTTTGCCAATTTGTTATTATTATAGTAGCTTTAATATCAAATAATCTTATGTGCTTGGTATAGGACTTAGTAAGATATCATGGCTTGATGATGATGTTGACGGGATTGTGAATCTACATAGACAAGTGATCGAGTATATCATTTTTTCTGGAAGTTGCTTTAACGTTTGGGCTAATACTTTTATTCTGAAATATCCAGATGGCTTGCTTGAAGCAACTTTGACTCCAGTCCGGTTGCCAAGGCCATTAAAACTTGCAACACTGCTTATGGGGTTGGCCATTCCAATTTTGATTTCAGCTGGAAGCTTTATTCGAATGGTTGGTGTAATTATCGCGATTTTAGTCCGATTTGACAGGTAAGAGACATCTTAAAATTTTTATAATCATGAGAGTTAGGCCTGCACTTAGATCCTTTTTTGTTAAATATTCTTTGTACATCTCTATTCCTTTGAAATTCATGGAAATAGTTTCTTGATAGAATCTTGTTAAAAAAAAATTTGTTGTGCGAATGGCTAAGTTGCTTCTTGAAACTACTGTGCACAAAGTTTCGCAAAAGACATTGATTTTTAAAGTATTTTCTGATAGCTAATTAATGTGCTAAAGTAAACTTACTATTAGCTGATTCTGAAAATTTGGAGCAAAAGCTTGTGCAATCATATTCATAGGCAATCTTTTTCGTTTTTCATTGAATGAGTGTGCACAACCATAAGTGAGGGCTGCCACTTCATACCCAGAGAATTTATATTTGGATTAAATTGTGTAAATTATCAGACTATCTATGCTGATGAAAGTTATATGGTGCAATGATGAGGATCTTCATTCAGTTGCTGAATCTCAAAGTATACCAATTATTATTTTTTGTGCATGCTGCAGTGCCCTAACTTAATTCATCTAAGCAAGAATCTTTGAATAGTTTTCCATGGATTGCATTACATTAATTATTCGTTTGTCCATGATATGCTGCATATGGAATTTGTGTATTACAGCTTTGCATCCATGTGTGCAGGAATCCGGGTGGTACTCCTGAATGGCTGGGAAGTGTGATACTGGCTGTTTTTATTGCTGTTGTCATATCCCTCACTCTGGTCTATCTCCTTTCATATGTTCACCTATCTGGTACTGTTTACTGAATTATTTCTTTTCATGATGCACTGATTTTTTTTTATTTTTTTTTTATTTTTATTTTGTCATCAAACTATTGATATGTCCCCTGTTCTTACATGTATGATTGAGATCTTGCTTCTGGTTGGATTATTTGTTCCTCTTTTAATTTGTCGTATTTATCATAAGTGTGTGGCAAGCAGTATGATACAATTGCTTTGTATCCCTCTCTTATGTCTACATAGCAAGCAATTCTTCTTGCTTGTAAATTAGAGAAAGTAGTTATCCTTCTTTTTGTTTACATGATCAGTATTTAGGTAAATTTTTCGTATAAATATAATAATATAATATCGATATTTTTCATACTTCAAAGAAATTGTTCTAACTCTATGTATCTGTGCAATTGTTGTTTACTAGGTGCAAAAAGACCATTTGTTTTTGCTACTTGTATTTTGTTCGTCCTTTCTCTTGCTTCAGTGTTAACTGGTACCGTTCCACCCTTCTCCAAGGATGCTGCCAGAGCTGTTAATGTAAGTTTTACGAGTTTCTAGTTGCTAGTTTATGCTACTGTAATTTGTTCTTGTTGATGTTATCTGGGATCAAAAGATTTCTCATCTCCTCATTGTTGTTAATTTACAGTAATCTACTATTCAAAACAGACTGGTAAAATTACCCCAGCTATATATATATATGTATTAAGTTCTGGATCAAATAATAAAATGGAAGTGAATCAAATCAATCAAAACTTCTACTATGTCCTTGGACAATATGATGTAATAATCAAACTAGTGTCCTCATCATGAAGCAGGGATTTCCTATATTTTGAGTCAAAATTTGTATGAACTTCTGTTACCTTGGTAGGTATTTGTAGTAAATTTTTATGATTTCTGCTTTAAAATGATTATTCAATTGTTTTAGATGATTTCTTAAGGCATATACATCTTTTGTGCAATCGAGTTTTAACTTAATGATTATTCACTACATAATGTGCTAAATATTGAAATAACCAAAATACAATGTGAGTTTTACTATCATGAGGTCCCTAGATTAAAAATTTTTGTTTCTAGCAAATTGATTATTTGTATTTCTACATTTGGAATTATCTTTTTCTTTTTATTTTTTCAAAGGCAATATGAAATTTCATATTTGACATTAAACTGATGATACTGATACTAATGAATTATGCTAAAATTTAGGTCAGGTACCTTTATTTTGGTTCTGATTAGGCATCTTTGCTGCAGCATGGGTGCTATAAGAGCTTTCTTCAATTCTTTCTCTGTAATCTGTTTACTGCATGATTGTTTTAGTGCCCTTTTATACTCCCTAGTATTACCACCTTATAGAGTGTTTCTGTGTCTTCTGGTCATTATTTTAAGCTGCAACATTTCATGAATATGCTCTACTGTATACATATACAAATTTTGTTCAGATAGATGTCGCACTGATTTATGATGTTCAGGTGGTACATATTGTGGATGCAACTGGAAAGTTCGGTGGAAAGCAGGAGCCTAGCTCATATGTAACTTTATTTTCTACTACTCCTGGAAAATTGACAAAGGAAGTCGAGCAGATCAAAGAAGGCTTCAAATGTGGTAGAGAGCCTGTGGTTGATTTTGTTACTTTCTCCATGGAGTATGGTTGTCTGACCTATGAAGATACTGAAACTGGGTGGAGCCAGTCAGATATTCCTACAATTCAAGTCCATAGTGATACCAAAACAGATGACCGAATCACTCAAGTGTCAATCGATTTAAAGGGTTCTGTACGCTGGACTCTATCAATCAATGCTAAGGAGATACAAGATTTTACATTCAAAGGTATAAGAAAAACAAATTCTATCAGTACCCTCAGTTGAATCCCATCTTTTATTTCAAGATACTTGATAGACATAAATTAAGCTGTATTTTGATATGAAATGCAGAGGCAGGTGAATCAGAGGAGCTAGTGCCAGTGGGGGACAAGACCAGCCTAGACGGATGGCGAATAATTCAGTATTCTGGAGGAAAGAATGCACCATCAAAGTTTGATATGAATCTATTCTGGGCAAAAAATTCAACGCAGAGTGATAATGTGGATGGAGAAGATCTCCTTATAAAGCTAAGAACTGATTTCGACAGGTTAACACCAAAGGCAGAAAAAGTACTGTCAAAGCTACCTTCATGGTGTGCTGTGTTTGGGAAATCAACATCTCCTCAAACCCTGTCTTTCTTGAATAGTTTGCCAGTGAATTTCCAGGTAGTAAATTAAGTATCATACATAGAATATATCCATGATGTGGTTTAGTGATTGTGTAAAATTAAATTATAATAGAGTAGTTGGGTGGTTGTGTTACCTGTAGCTTGTGCTAGATATATAAGTTTTTGGGTAAATGTAATTTGGTATTTTACTATGTTAATTTTTTTTCTCAATTATATGCTGCAAAATAATGCAAAGATAGATATGCGGAATCTGAGCAGAAAGAAAATTATTTATTGAGTAATGATTGATAGCTTTGTGATTATTTTCTTGCCTATTTTTATGTGGTATTGGATGAAATTTTTTAATAATAATTGATAAATTGATTATTATTAAATTTTTAATATTATAAATTTTATTTAAATAATTTTATAAATAGAATTGTCTAATATAATTTAAAATAGTATAAAAAAACTATATAAAATATTATTTATAGATATTTAGAAAATAAACAATTCTGGAGAATATTATTGGAATTGCTATATTATTAAAAAATATATATATATTAACTAAATTATTTATTTAAAAAGTTGTGATGGAACATTGGATTCACGGAATCCCACCCCACTTTTGCGACGAAATGATAGGTTAGCCCACCCTATTTGATAATAGTCTTGGTTTTCACTTTGTGGGCCGAAGTCACTCTTGGCAAGAATCCATTAAATGTGGGCCGAAGTCACTGTTGGCAAGGATCCATTAAAAGTAAAAGCATTTTTCGGGCTGCGGAGGGCCCATAGATGGGTCTGCCTACATGCGGTCTCATAATTTCGGCCGCAGAGATTTTACTATATTGGGCCACATGCTATTTCGGCCGAAATATATTTATTCCTGAGTCTATGTAGGTGTTGGGCCACTCATTCAATTCATATTTTGAGCCTTATAGCGTATACCCGGCATGAAGGGATGTGAAGCGGTTATAGGCTAACGGCTCGTGAAGATTTGATCAGTTATCCAACTGATCCGGATTCGTCGGATTCCAGCTAGATTTTCGATTACCTCTTCTAATATAGATAGGAACTCTCTTCTATAAAAAGTGAATTTTATCATCACCACGGGGACTAGGAAAAACCAACGTGAACGAAGACTTACAGATAGGGATGTCCCTAACCAGGAAGGCGAGGGATGTCCCTAACCAAGAAGGCGTTACTCGTTCCTACCAAGATTTACCCCAACAAGTTGCACTTATAAAAGTATAATTTAACTATATTTTTTTCTGAAAAAATAATTTAACTATCTAAATTTAAATTGGAAAATCTAAATTTAAAAATGCAGAAGGAAGTAACATATGCTTTGTTTGTTCCCAGATACTATGAAGGTTGAGGTCATATATTAATTTCAATTTAGGAAGGGATGATTATTTAGAAAAAAAACAGAACATCAGAAACAGACAACAGATATGCCAAGACAACACAAGAGTCCAAAGCAGACAACAGACAAGCTCGCTCACTTGGTAAATTAAAATAATAAGAATCTACAATTCTAGTTGCGGAGAGGGACAGAGAGACACACAAAAATCTGCAACAAATAATGCGAAGCATATCATTGGGAGCCTCTCCACTCTCCTCTGTATACACTCTCAATTTCAACAAATCTTCTTCTTCTTCTGCTCGTCTCTCTCTCAATCCTCATCAACCGTCTTGCTTTTCCAAGCTTGGTACTTTTCTTTTCCTTCACTTCACTCCAATTTCACTACTTCTCTTTCAATTTCTCATGTTTTGGTATGTATGTAGACCATGTTGATTGACCTATAGCAGAACCCCATGTGTATGTTTTTCACTAAATTAATCTTAAGCCCTTTCTGTTTTATTGGATACAAGTGTTATTCTTTAGATCTTGTCACAATTATCGGGAGCTGCATGATTCATGGTTTTATGCATATAATTGGTATGGTAGCTAGTAGGGTAAACTATTTGAGATTTTGAAAATAGAATCTTTTGCTAGATTTGAAACAAATGCGGTTTTGAATGATTGTGGACTTTAGGAGCATGCAGAGCAAGTCAAGTGGTTGAGCTGTTTCCAACTGTGTCTCCTGAGATTGTTGTTAGGGAGGCACGGTTGGAGGACTGTTGGGATGTGGCTGAGACGCATTGTAGCTGCTTCTTCCCTGAGTATAAATTTCCTTTAGATTTGATGCTACGCGTAGACAGGTTGCTGGCGATGGTAGCAGGATTCTCTGGACAACATGGTCGTAAGAGAACCTGTTTGGTTGCTGTTGTTGGTAGCTCTGTTGATGAGGCCTTTTATTTAGGGAGTGAGGATATCAAAATTGGAGGTTTCAATGGAAAGTTCAGTTTCAATAGAGGGTATGTTGCAGGGATTCTAACTGTTGACACACTGGCTGATTTCCTTCCAAGAAAAGGACCTCTTCGACAGAGAAGGTGAGTTGAATTGAATATCTACTTTTTTGGACAAGTTACATATCTTTTTAAAGAAATAGTCAGTAAATATTGATTAAGAAACTAACTTGTTACTACTAGTATAGCTTGGTAGATTGTTGCTATCATCTGTCTTAAATGATACATTGTCAATGGTTGTTTATTGACTCAACATCTTTGGCCTGCAGTCCAGCTCCTCTCTTTCAGTCATAGATCAGTTTTTGTTGTAGCTTTTGGAGTAATCTTTGTAATTTAATCAGAAAAGCTCATTTGCTGCAAGCTTTTACATGTATATATTCTACACCTTTAACTATAACACCAAGGCAAGGTTATGGGGTTAATATTGAGCAAGTTTCTTTAGCATGATCTTAAGTTGTTGGTAAAAATAACATAACTTGTCAAGGTTTTATACTAAAATCTAAGTGGTCTGTAGGTAGTTCCATCTTCTATATTTTCCTGTTTGCTTGTCCTTTTTTTTTTTCTCCATAACTGAAGTGAAGCTTTAATGTTGGGGATTCAGGACTGGAATTGCATACATATCCAATGTTGCAGTCCGGGAAAGATATAGGCGCAAAGGAATAGCAAAACGCCTGATAGCAAAGGCCGAAGCTCAAGCAAGGAGCTGGGGCTGCCGCACAATCGCATTGCATTGTGATTCAAGTAATCCTGGGGCCACAAAGCTATACAAAGGACAAGGTTTCAAATCGATCAAGGTTCCTGAAGGAGCAAACTGGCCTCAGCCAAAAACTGCTCCGGATGTCAGGTTCCACTTCATGATGAAGCTTCTTTCCAACCCCAACCTCCCATTAGGTAGGAATTTGTAATACGAAAATGAATTATAGGAACTTGGATCGTGGCGTGTATATTTAACTTGATGGGATTCAGCCGCAGTTCTTGCTTAGAATGTGTATATTTTCCCATCTTACTTGTTTGTATGTATCACTTTAACTTCTGTAAAGCTTGTGTTACCAGTAATTAAAAATACCATTTACTAGAGTACTACTCGTCTTCTCTATTGAATGATGATGTCCCTAATTCAGGAGTAGGTTCTACTAAACATTGTAGCTCTTGCCAAGTCCTTAATTCTAAACCTCTAGGTCATTTAGTATGGTTGAAACGGAGCCGAATTTCATGATCTAAACTCATTCTGAAGCCACTTCAATCTAAGCCAGAGTCAAATTTCAGAAAAACTGAACCCAAATTATTTGTGAATGGGCTCGGTTCATTTCCAAATGCTATAGGTGAAAAGGTGACGTTGTATGTCTTTGATCAACAACCAAATACTAGAGAGATATTTACATCACATAAAATCCAATTACATATTTAACAAAGGCGCATCTGCTTTAAATTTGAAACTGGGAGAGTTGCATTATGTCTTTTAGCACATGCCTGAGTCATATTTCAATGATCTCATCAAGACCCCAGCTCCACATCTTCCTTTTAGTTACAAACACGACACCCATGAACTACCACAAATCTGAACTTATAACACAATAACAAAACAGCACTTTTGAGTAAGTCGATACTAGAAAAACCAAAAATGGCACTGTACGTTATAAAGTGTTGACTTCATTGTTTCCTAAGGCTTCAATCTCCGGTACATAACATAGTTTCGAACAACTCATTATTCTCTCTGAAACTTTAAACCATGTTTTTGATACCTGATCATGAGTTTGTTCTATATTACAAGCAAAACAAGGTAACAAATTTTCTGAGGGAACCTGGCATTTGCTCGTGCAATAGAACACCAGATTGCCAAGCTGCAGCTCAAGATTGGTTGTGAAGCACAACTTAGGAGCCTTGAACAAATTTGTCTAATGCAGATGTGTCCAAAGCTTTGAATTCCTGGGCGGCAGCAGCCACAGCAAGCCCAAGTTTTACAGCGTCATCATGGCTAGGTGCCTACAATATTTATTATATCAGCTGACTGCCATTTGTATCAATTAATAACAATTTTCCAGGGACATTAGTTGTTACCTCGATGTTAAGAGGAAGTACAGGATCATGTAGAGAAAGTCTAAGAAGGAGCCACCCACCAAAGCCAGAAACTCTCACCTATTTGATTTTGTAAATTTAATAGCAGAGCTAGTGTTATGCTTTGAATTTTGAAAACCAATATAGTCAACATAATACCGATCCTAAAATCAAGCCAAACTAACCCCTTCATAGTTAACAGGTGCCTTTTGAAGCTTTGGATCTGAATCAATACGGTTCTCCAAGTGTTTCACCACTGCTTCCCCATAATCATGGAATGACCTGCACATATCAATGAATCAGCTAATGCAATAGCAGAAGAACAAGGGCATAATTGCATGCAACAAGGACAGAAGAGCCATACCCTCCTTTAAGATCAGAGTGACTTTGATTTATTTTTAATCTCAACTCTACAGCTACTGCTGGCTCCTCCAGACCCTCTACAAGATCAGTCAAAACTTTACTTCCAGCACCCAATCCAGCGGCTCTGGCAGAAGCAAGTTTATTCAATACCTTGACCTGCATTTAATAGCCATGATGATAATAAATAAGAATCATGGAAAAAAAGATTTGTTACTCGAGTATACCTTGCTGATTAGTTAATATGTCTAGTGACTAAAGAAGCTGAGGCAAAAAGCATTAGCATACCATGAGATATGCTCCATCATCAAGCCAGTGATTCTCCTTGAGTGCACCATGGCCACTGGTTTCAATAGCCAAATGAGACTCCTCTCCAACAGAATTCTGTCAGCATTTCCTGATTAGTTTCAAAATATTACAGCAGCAAGATCGAATGCTTATGAAAGAGAGAATACATTTTATCAGCCACAAGAGAACTGTCCAATATTGACAGCAAGGAAACAGAGCCAGATATTTGACAAATCATTATAAACTCCAGTGTACAAGTACCATACATTTGTATGTGTACTCCAAATTTTGTCCACTTTCAAAGGGTTTGCACAATCTTCGGCTAATAGAACTGCAACCTCTGCCCCTATTCTGAAGTTTGCAGATTACTATTACCTATCAGTGAGTCACAGTTCCTCACTCTTACTATTATCTATCCCTTACATAGTTCCTAGTTGAGTAAATATTTTAAAGCCTTCATAAATAAACTTAGCCATGTTTGTGTTTCCGTCTAATGTCTAATTAGTCCTTATTTTCAGACATTTTGTTCTGAATCCGGTGAAATTTCAAGACATTTGCTGAAAGAAAAAACAAACAGTATCTTAGTACCACCAAAATCAATCTTACCAATCGAATAGCTTCATCAATGACATTTTTATAGCCTCTTTTGAATCGATGATGTTTTCCTCCTAAAGAGAAAAAAGGAATTCTTTAGAACATGGAGTATAAAAATAATGTATATCATGCCACCTCGCTTATCATCATACCAAGTTTCTTTTCGATGAAAGCTGTCAGCCCATCCGAAGTTACACTGTCGGTCACAATTGTTGTTCCTGGATGCTAAGGGCACGAAAAAAATAGACAAGATAGAATAAGAGTAAGAAAAGTTCTGCTCCATACATATATAATGAAATACTTCCAACAGTATAGTAATAATAGCTTACTTCCTCAAGGACAATGGCAGACATTAAGGCAATTAATCGATTCCGATTAAATTCACGGCCAGTTGAATCCACAGCAGCAGATCTTCAAGTATGTAGAATCAATTATCAGTCTCTAAATATATCAGATAAAGAAAAAAAGAAGCAAAAATCATCACCTGTCGACATCAGTATCAAAGATGATACCCAAATCAGCCTTATTATTGAGGACAGCCTGAGTAATAGCTTTCATTGCTGCCTTATCCTCAGGGTTGGGAATGTGATTTGGGAACAAACCTGACCCGTGATAAATATCAATTTCCGTACTCTACTAACAAAGCAAAACCATAATCTCAAGAATGATATATTACCATCTGGATCCAAGAACTGACTACCAGACGTAATTGCACCCAAAGGCTCAAGAACTTTAGCCTGAAAAAAACATTGGAATATTCCAGAAATAAGGGAAAGAAATTGAAGGAAAAAATATGATGTCCCCATCAAATGGGGTGCAATGAAACACTAAAAATCTGAATAACATAAAATGTTTTATTTAAGACATCACACATTCACTAACTTCTTTCTCTTCTCAGCATTCACATTCATTAAAATTCTAATGCAGGGGCTTCTCTCCATAACTCAAAATTTCTAGGTACCTTTTATTATAAACAGTAAAATAAAATCAAATAACCTCGGTATTTGTATCTCAAAGCAAGTTTACAACTGAAACTTACAGCAAAAAAGCCCCCAGCTCCATTTCCTGCATCAACAACAATATGGAATCCCTCCAGTGGCTTCTCTGATAGGCAGCACCAGACCAAAAATAAAATAAAACTTGTAAGAGGAAACAAAATATAAAGAAGTAAATAACATTAATTTATTTGTGTAATAAAAATAACTTTAGAGATAATAATATATATGAAACAGGGAAGCAGATCCCAGACACAAATATTAATTGAAGTCCAGCTTTTGAAAGGGAAAATGTTTATGGTACTCAATAACTATATCCATCTATATATTTCAGTAAGCTACTCACCTATATCTCCAGCAGCTTTGCGGACTGCCTTCACAAGATCGGATGTATAAATTGACATGTAATCAACTTTCTTAACTGAACCTAAAGACTTCACTGAGTCTTCAACTGTAAACCTTTTGTATATATCAGCAGCACGTTCCAAAATACTTTTTATATCAGCCTTCCCAAGCCCTCCAGAATTAGTGAAAAACTTGAACCCATTCCTGTTGAAAGGTAAATGACTAGCTGCACACAAGGTTACAACTTCATGAGGTAAACTAAAACAAGACACTTACATTAAACTTCATCTGACAGAGTGACATGGAATTTTCAGGCATATGCAATCTGAGATTGAAAAGTTTTTGCCCATATAAGGAAACAAAGTAATAATTAATGCGTACCAGTAATCATAATAGCCCCATCTGTGGGGCAAAGAAAGGCATCATCTTCAGTGAGTGTACTATTAAACATAGCTGGTGTGGATGCTAAACTACAAAAGTGAAAAGAAGTTCATTATAACTATATGAAACGAAGTGCAGTAAGGGTATTATTATCACTACATGAATCAAAAGATTGACCAAAGTATGGCATAATTTTTAAAAGTAGAAACTCTTAAACATCTTGTAGTCAAGTTATCTAAATAACTATAAGCACATCTGCCCATGTTTAAACTGTCCAGATATAGTTTATGAGTATTTAGCAAGGTTTTACTCTGAACCTGCTCATAACTAGTTCTTCAAGCTTGAATAACTAAATAAGGCATCATGAATTTCAGTTAAAGATACTCAACACTTCAAAAAGGCATTTTCACACGGAAAAAGTCAGGCCAATCAAGAATGCCTAAGAAACCCCAGGCGTAGACAGCCAATGATGTAATATACCCCAGGAAATTCAATAGGAAGACAGCAGTACTTTTGCGACCTTGGTCAGGTAGTGACATATAACTGATACAGAATAGTGAGCCAGAGTGACTTAAGTTCATCCAGCCACTGGCACATAAAATCGCCTCTCATATCTCATTTCCTCTCTACTAACTTCCCAGTCTCTATGCTCTTATTAGTTACACATATACCAGCCTAATAATGTTTTCTTTGTTCGATTTGAAATAGCAGATTCTAGGAAACTTCGATACCTTGGGCCGATAATGTATTGTGAAGGGGATATAGATGAGATGAGAATATTGAGCATGAGATCAAAGTAGGGTAGCTTAAGTGGAGAAGTGTCATACAGGTTCTTTGTGAAACCAAAATGTTTATTAGATTGAAAAGGGATTCTATAGGATTGCTACTCGGTCCTGATATGTTGTATGATAGTGAAACACTTACACAAGTGAATTGTGGCACAGATGAATATGTTAAGGTGGATGAAAAAAGACCATATGAGATTAGACCATATACGATGAGAATATTCAAAAGGTATGCGTGACACCAATAGAGGCGAAAGTGTGTGAAGTATGTTTGAGGTGGTAACACATTCAATATATAGACCTATAGAGACCACATGGGAGAGGAAGATCACATTTGGCTTAGGTAGACGTAGTTAGAAATTGATTTCTTAGATTTAGGACTTTAATCTTTTTAAAAATAGAACAAAGTGGAGGTAGAGAACTCATATAACCAACCCCAATTCAATTGAATTTGAGATTAAGGCTGGTATGTTGTTACATACCCACCTAATAATCAATCTATCCCTAAAAGCAATCCTTCTACTCAACCATAAATATCAGAGTAATACCTACCCATATTGAATGACATCCAGACCTGCCCCAGCAAGGCCTCTTGACACTGCACCCTGGATGTTCCATCATTAAATTATGTGTCAGTACAGAGATTAATATAAAAATACAAAAATATGCGTGATTGAAGGGATTAATATCAAATCCTCTGTGATGAAATCTGCAATGAATACTTTGAAATAACTTGAGATTCTCTAGCAGAAAAATTCCTTTAGCATCTAATATCCGACAAAGAGACTAAAACAGTTAGTAGAAGAAGAGGCAGGTATAAGCATGCTATAACCATCATAATCTAACCCAAACTAGACAAAAGACACCAAGCTTTAGGAATTAAATGACACTAGCACCGGCAAAACACTAAGCTTACTACATAAACTTTATATACCTTTGTAAAAATATCATATTGGAAATGTTTCCAGCAACCTACAACCTGCAAAAGGTTTAAGCTTAGATTTACATTGGAAGAAAACAATACCTGTAACATTTCTGCAGATATCCGAGAATCATGGCCAATGGAAACTCTCAATGGACGAGATGTATTTAGCTTCTTTTCTACTAACCATGCAGCAAATGCTGCAGCTATTGCTTCTGTTACTGGTTCTGTAAGGCTAACAGGTTCTCCCTCAACACCAGCAACAGCAACACCACGGATGTCACTGCTTGCCCATTAGACAATTGGATAAAAATATGTAATAAACTAGAATAGACTAAGTACTCTCTGAATAAAATATCTTAGAAACCAAATGTCACCGATAACAAGTATAAAGGTATAACATTACAAGTAACTAATTTTGAGTATTTTCACATTAGAGTTTTTATATCATCTGAGAAGGGCATACTTATTTACTTCCCTACAGTACAATCAAAGATTAATTAACCAGTGGCTACTGTATTTACAAGGAAAGAACAGATAGATTCAGGATGGATTTCTCACCTGCCATTTTGAAGCTTAAGAAAGTCGATTTTGTCAAGAGCTGGTGCTCCAACAATTGATGAAGCAGCTGCAACCAAAACAAACAAAATCTTCAAAAAGAAGATAAAACTGACCATCCACGTCAACACCACCACAATGCAAACAAGTCAAACAGATATCAAAAACAAAGAAGAAAAAAGAAAACGTATATAAATACACACATACATATAAACATATATATTTCGGTGTTCAATTCAAGCACAGACCGTGGCAGTAAACAGTAGGTCGTTTAACAAAAGCGGTCTGGTATTTTGACAAGGGGTGCATTTTTCGCATGGACGAGAAAATGGGAGTAGTACTGGTAGTAGTCCATTGATGAAAGGGAAGGGAGTTGCGCATAGAAGGGGCATAAACGTCCCTTCTCACTTCTGCTATATATACATTTTGAATAACCTTCCCTGATATCATTGCCGCTGCATCACAATTTTACAACCCTAATCAGATACTCTCCCAATTACTCATCTTTCATTTGCTTCTAATTTTGACCATCGATTCTTCGTAAAAACTTCCAAGAATGGAAATAGAGAATCGACTAGTCCTTTTGTCAATTGAATCAAAACAAGCGAAAATCAGCATCTCATCGCATGCGATTAGATTCATATTCACATCAGAGGCAATAGATAAGTTTCATTTCAATCCATTCGAGATATGATTAACATCATAAAATTGAGAGGGAAAGAACTTGACCTGACATTTTTTGGGAAGAAGATGACGGACGGATGAACTGATGCTAGGCTACGAAAAATAGTGGTAGGTGAGTCGGTTGCATTAGTTATACTCTGCAAGTGACACATCTTCACCGTAACCGCCAAAAAACCACGGTGGAATATCGTACTTACCACGTGTTCTTCAGGTTTTATTTAAATATATCGCAGGACGTTTTCCCAATTTATATATAATAATAATTAAAAAAATGAAAACACATTTAATATTTCGTAATAATAAGTATTAAAAATAATAATAATAAAATCATATCTTACGGAGAAAATAATTAATTATTTTAATTATTAAATTTTATATTGATGGCAACAAAATTATATAATATTATAATTTAATAAAATTCATACTAAAATCTCCATAAAAAATCGTTAATAAATATATAAATATATACTTGGTTAGAATAAAATTATTTATTTCAATTTATTTTTAATTGAATAATGATAAATATTTTAACCAAATATATCCTTAACTGGTTTATGTAAAATAGAGTTTCAATATAATTTAGTGCGAATACATAATTGATTTATGGTTTAAATCAAATATATAATAATTTATAATTTATTAATATATAATATAATATTAAACTACTTTAAAAAAAAAAAAAACTATGATACAATAATCGGTTTAGTGATAATATCACAGTTTTAGAATTAAAAACAACAATAATAAAATAGTAAAATTCTCCTTCAAAATTGATAATATTAAAATTAAAAATAAATAATATTTAGATTTGACTCTAAATATAATAAAAAGTTAAATAAATTAAATTTTTAAATTTAAAAATTAAAAATTTATACAAATTTAATATTATATTTATATATTATTTTTAGTATTATTTTATTAAAATAATAAATAAAATAATATTTTATTTTAATAAATTTAAACAAACTAAACGAGTTTAAAAATGGTACATTACCTTATAAATTCAAACTCAAATTAAAATACCAAAATTAGATTAAGTTGAAAGGTTTGTAAACCAGTGATGTCAGTACATACAGGTCTCGAATACAACCCCACACGATATCAGTGAAGACGTTGCTTGTTTACGTAAGTGATCAATAACCTTAGTATTTTATGTGTAACCGTTCATTTGTTTGTTTATTCTTTACTTTATTTAATTTAATAATTCTGAGAAAATAATCTCTATAATTCCAGTCCAGTGCGACTTTTTTAATAAAATGGATTCACGAACATACCATTAATAAAAAAATTAAATAGTCATCTCGACTCGTGTGGAAACCCATGAATTCTCATGTAGTAATTGTTTTTTTCGTTTGCCTACAGCACCAGCATATAACTTACATATAGAAAGCCAAGTGTCACATCGGTGTTCGAGTATTGCACGTCATACTCGTTTCATTTTCGAATGGGGTGGTGGTGGGAGATTACGTTATAATCACCTTTCTTTGTCTTGTTTACCGATACTATTAATCATAACCAACTTTTACACCCACTAATTTATTTTCTTCTTTAATAAAAAATTAAATAAATAAATTGAGTGACAATACGGTTCCAAAAAGAAAAAATAATGGAAGGACGACAATAGCAAGAAGAAGCTCTGGAGTAAAACAGGTGAGAACACGCGCTAAAAAGCGAGAGTAAAACGAGTAGAATCTTATCTGGAGAAGCATTTGAATCCACAGCACGACACCACCAAAAGCCATGCAATATCTCCCACCACCACTCTCACCAGATTCCTCTTAAAAATAACAATTCTTTTTTCTCTCTTCCTCCTCCCATGGCTATGGTTGCAGTTGATCAAGCTTCCTTGAAGAAGAAGACAGCAGTTTCTAGAAGCTGGATTTTACTGGACAACAATGGACAAAACACCATACTTGATGCAGACAAGTACGTCATCATGCGAAGAGTTCAGATTCATGCCAGAGATCTTCGGATTCTTGATCCTATGCTGTCTTACCCTTCAACAATTCTCGGAAGAGACAGAGTTATTGTTCTCAATTTGGAGCATATTAAAGCGATTATTACGGCAGAGGAGGTAATTTTAGCTTTTTTTGTATATATTTTTTTTTAAATTGGAATTGTTGAAAATGGTTTGATTGAATGTGAAGTTGAATTGTGTTTATATGGGAAAAGCATAATTTGAATTGGGATAGGTATTGCTAAGAGATCCACTGGATGATAATGTGATTCCAATTGTAGAGCAACTTCAAAGACGATTGGCACCTGATAAGTCGTCAATTGAGCAACCACTTGGAGATGAAGATGATAACAATGGAGTTGGGAATGATGCTGACTCCACTGAAGAAGATGGTATATTTTTCGTGTTTTTGGCTTTTTTACTATACATGTTGTGAAGTTAATGAATGTGTTATTGGCTGTCTCTATCTGTTCAATGTAGAATTTCCATTTGAATTTCGCGCATTAGAAGTTGCTCTAGAAGCCATTTGTAGTTTTCTTGATGCACGTACAAGAGAATTGGAGACTGATACATATCCTGCATTGGATGAACTCACCTCCAAGGTAAATACACCAGATGAAACAAAAAGATAGTTTCTTTTCTGTTGTATGTTTGTTGTCCTGCATCTGGTAACTGTGCAGCTAACCAAACTTAAAGTTATACAAGTTTGTGGTTATAATTGTGTCTGCAATTGCTGGAAAAGACATTTTTGAGGAATGTTTTGAATGCTTCATGCTTTTTGTAAGTTTGAGTTAAAGTAATGCTAAGCCTTTAACTAAAGACCTAGCTAGTGGTGAGGAAGGGTTTAAGATGCTATTGTTTAAGTTTTGAGTTAAAGTAATGCTAAGCCTTTAACAAAGGACTTAGCTAGTGGTGGGGAAGGGTTGAAGTGTACTTTTTTCTTCCTTTATTTTTTCTTTGTTTTCCCCCTTAACAGTTTAATGTGAGTCAATTATACTTCTATGCAGATTAGTAGTCGAAATTTGGACCGGGTGCGGAAGTTGAAAAGTGCAATGACGAGGTTAACTAATCGGGTTCAAAAGGTACGCACAGTTGCAAGGTATCAGCTAGCTATAACATTGAATTGAGTCTCTGTGTGCATGGTATGTCTGGGGTGATATGTGGAGCTGGCTTCATAGCATGGGAAATATTACCTTCAAAATGTTAATATCTATCTAGGTACTATTGAAGCCTCTAAGCCATTCATGAAAGATCAAGTTTCATATCTGTTTCTTCCTTTGACACTGACAAAGGAGATAAATTCATAAAGCTATGGAACTGCAGTAATATGTGAATTTAGATGAACAATAATGTTCTGTTCTGATAAATAAAATCATTAGCAGAAAATGGACTGCAACGAAATACAAACTCTTTACATTTATGGGACTATGATCACTTTCACTTGGAATGTAACGAAGGTGTCATCGAGAGAGATTATATTATGAGAAACTATCTTCACTTAAAAATGGGGAAAAAGCCGCACTCATTTCTCACATTAGTGAAAAGACTGTATTATACTGAATTCATTTTTCTTTTTCTCTCCTTTATGAATCTATCATGTGTATAAGTACTTTGTGATTTCAGGTTCGGGATGAACTTGAACAACTTCTAGATGATGATGATGATATGGCAGACCTTTACTTATCAAGGAAGTTGGCTGGGGCATTTTCACCAGTTAGTGGTTCTGGTGCTCCAAATTGGTTTTCTACTTCCCCTATAGCTTCAAAAATATCCAGAACAAGCAGAGCAAGTGTTACAACAATTCAAGAGGAGAATGATGTTGAGCAACTTGAAATGTTGCTTGAGGTTACGATTGTCATTTGCCTATACTATATCACGTTTCACTGATGCAAATTTGAGTTAGTTGCTTAATGTATCTTGCAGGCTTACTTCATGCAAATTGATAGTACATTGAACAAACTGACCACTGTAAGTTTCATACTTGTAAACTTCTCTTCATTTTGCTTTGATTTTTAATCTTTCGATTTAAAATTTTGTTAGCTCGACATATATTGGAGAACAAAGAAGTTTTGCTTCTGAGCTGAATAGGATGTGGATTTTTTCATTTTATCTTTTTTAAGAAGCGTGTAGTGTTTAAAAGTTTAATTGTGATGGTTTTTATGCTCGACCTGATTATTCTTTTGCTGCCAGTTGCGTGAATATATAGACGACACCGAAGATTATATCAACATTCAGGTGGGAAAATCTGTCATTTGATTGCTCAGCTGAAAGAAAACATAAGCTTTGAACATACATACATATTAACAATGTTTTATTTCCTCATTTCAGCTCGACAATCATCGAAATCAGTTAATTCAGGTGATGCCTAGTACCTTTTCACTCTTGTTCATAATCATTCTACTAAAAATGCTTCTTCTCTTGTTCTCTGCCATAGTAGCTTATATTGATGGCTATTTATCATATTTGCCAGTTAGAACTTTTCTTAAGTTCTGGAACTGTTTGCTTATCTGTGTATTCTCTGGTGGCTGCAATATTTGGCATGAACATCCCGTACACATGGAAAACTAACCATGAATATGTATTCAAATGGGTAAGCATGCTCGTTCCAAACTATTAACATTTTTGCCTCCGAAACATCAATGGATCAAAGATGTGTTTAGTCAAAGGTGTTAATGAAGTTGTT
This sequence comes from Cardiospermum halicacabum, assembly GCA_031304145.1. Classification (NCBI taxonomy): domain Eukaryota; kingdom Viridiplantae; phylum Streptophyta; class Magnoliopsida; order Sapindales; family Sapindaceae; genus Cardiospermum; species Cardiospermum halicacabum. The sequence goes on from CM062390.1 coordinate 15,861,349, forward strand.
TGGATTTTGAATATTAGGTTGTCATTATCACAGGCATAGTTTGTGCATCCCTTTTCTCAATAATAGTCTTTTACGCTCGACACAAGGGTCTCGTTGGTTCTTAAACTTGGAAATTCTTTTATTTGGAAGATAAAGGTCACAATAAAGCTCTCCAGGAAGAAGCCAGTAGCCAGGAACACAAATTTATGGCATTGCATTTGATTATCAAGATGATGTAACAAAGCCATCCCTTCCCATTGTTATCTAAAAATATGAAAAATCTACCCCTTTTGATGTCCAATTCAGACAGTATTCTGTTTACCCGATTTTGCAATTCAAGCAATGATTTATTTTACTATTTAATTGTTGTTTAATTGTTGTCTAATTGTTGTTAGTAATAATACCCCATCATAGTAGTCAATTTCTTCATATAATGGCTCAGATGTCTCCTTTATTTCAATATATTGTCCTGCTATGCATTATTATCCAAACAGAGGAAAATCCTACGAAAATTTTGGGTAACATTCTTCAAAATTATGACATATTACTTTCTGGGTCATTAGAAAAAATAATAAAAAATTTCCATCCAAATGCACATTTTGTATTCGCTGAAGAAGACATTATTTTAGATTCAAAAGACGTTAATTCTGGCGGTATTTTTTAAATTTAGAAGTTATCACATATTTTATATATATATCATTTGTTGAGTACATGTAGAAGATATAAGTAAAGCTTTGGCTTCATAGCTGCTTCTTCAATTGAAATCTCATAATCTTATGAATAAAAAATCTGTATGCATGTCTACACACTAAATGCATTCGTTTGGTACTGAATATTCAATATTCTCATGCTGTGCCTGAATCAAAGTTGTGTAAGCATGCCTCCTAGTAATAGAGGATAGCTTTACTCGATCACAGTCACATTATAGATTTAAAAAGGGGAATGCCATGAAACAAACAGCTTAACAGCTTGATTGATAATCAACAACCAAACAAAATCAAGAATATAACAGTTAACAACAATTTCAAAAGCAGTGTTGCAGTCTCCGTTGTATATAACAATTTTATTGAATCGCATTCCGATAAGAAGTGAAACTCAAAAATCACTAGACTAGAGTTACCATATCTATTCTTCTGATTGCCTCTGCCCCAAAACAGGTATGTCCTCGTACCGTTTCTGCATCACAACAATATTTACATCAAAGTCAGCAAGGATAATAGTATGATGAATTATTTTAGTTGAAGATTCAACGATCTTCAGATGATTTGTTTCATACTAGTGTCTCAGGAGGTGACTATATAAAATACACCAGCTTCTAATTTCTAGATTCCAGAATCCACAAATTAGACACAAATTACAATAAACAATCTACTCATGAGTTTGCCTAGTATAGCTGAACTACCTCACAACAGAATTCAATTAATGGTGGTTGTTTTGGTTCTGTACCAAAACCAAAAAAGTAATTACTCCTTTCACACATCCAAGTAGTTGAGGAGGTGAATAGAGGCTTTGCCATCAACTGAATCAAGCGTGGGAAACATAGTTATTAGCAGCGGAGCGGATCAATAGAGAAGTTCTCAATTTGTTTTTCTTTTTGATTCTTTAGACAACAATAATTAACTTGAGGAAAGGAAAGAGATTTCTTCACAGGCATCTATTCGAAAGACTAGAAATTAGGCATCTAGTCCACAAGTTAGGCACAATAATACATGCTAGCATAGAGATTTCTCCACAGGCATCTATTCAAAAGACTAGAAATTAGGCATCTAATCCACAAATTAGGCACAATAATACATGCTACATAGAGATTTCCCCATTCTGTATTTGCGGTTATTGAGAGGAGGGTAACTAATTTTAGAGAAGTTTGGTCAATTCACACTATTCTAATAGCTCTAAGAAGAACATGTGCACGAGGCTGCCATAGACATGTGCATGTTTAAAGTTGAAACTAATCTTATGATTTGACGCTACCTCCTTAAAGTACCATGAGGCTAGGACTTACTCAATACAGCTAAATCATTAATTTATTGGGTTTATGAATATCCTTGCAAAAATGCATAAAGGCCTCTTCTTTCCCACAGTGTGGTATACGAGTGTCCTCTTAAAAATGAACCAATGCCTCCAAGATATTCATTAATCTCAATCAGTACTAGTGCCATATTTAACCAAAAAATCCCTTCAGCTAGTATGTGGTCCATCCTTGCAGGATAACTACTTGAGCTTACAAATGCATATCTACAACTCTCAACCTGCATGAGTATTCATACTATACATGCTAGCAAGACAAATTACCATTTAACTAATAAGCAACTCATCTTACCGTGACTAGGGATTTGCATAACATTTTCTTTGCACTTAAGCTAACTCAATAACAGCATCTGTTTGTTTCTATCCATTTAATACTTCATTTGACCAAAATCATGAAACAAAAAAACACTCAATTTTTTTTCATTTACATCCCCTTTGCCTAGTCCAATGAATAGAAAGTAACTGAATTTCCTAAAACATTTTACCCAAGCTCCCAACACCATCCAAAGAACATCATATAACTTAAGTCACTATATTTATAATGATCGCAGCCAACTTTCATTCTGCAAGAAGCCTTTTTCACGCCAGATAGATACTATAACACCCTTTTCAAGTTTCCAGCGTCGGATAATTACATATCATTGTGTTATCGAATCTAAACAATTAAACATGGGATTTTGAACCTAGATATCCTGTATACACTGTTCTCTTGAACTCAATTTCTAGTCTTTTGAATAGATGCATTAGCAAATTTAAACACGATCAATTGATTTAGATATAGTAAATTGAGCACCTACAGACATCTATTGAACAACTACAGAAAATTTGACCATATAATTAGCATGCATCAATGGAAAAATAAAAATAAGAAAAATCAAAAGCATGCGAAACGCAAAGCAGAGATGAGATGCATTACCCCAACATTGTTGCGCTCCCAGATCTTCTTCACTCCGTAATCCACAGCCTAATACATAAAGGAGAAAGACCAATTAGAAGTCAATCGATCAGATCCATAAAAGCAGTAAATTCTTTCATTTCATTCGTGTAACGAACGAGTCAAGGAAAGAAAGCAAATGAATGATTACCCTTTCACCAGCGAAAGCTCCGGCGATGATGAAGGTTACGTAGATGGAGTTACGGCGCATGATAACTCTGTAGAGACCTTCGAAGAGGCCTCCTTGGCTTCTACGTGTAGAGTACTCCATCCTCCTGAGACTGAGACTTGATCGATTGATTCAATCTAGGGATTCCAGGGAGAGATGTCGATGCTATTGTGGTTCTCTGCGTCGGGAAAAGAACAACCTGTTTTCATTACGACTAATAATCCATGTATTTGGATTTTGTTTCTGTTGGGCCTGGGCCTGTGTATGGGCCTGGGCCTGGGCCTGTGTATGGGTCTGGACCTACACTCGGCCCGTTCTAGGAAGTGAAAGATGTATTGATAAAATATATTTGATTTTAAGTTTTTTTCTTTTTTTTTTTATGAAATAATATTTGATTTTAATTTTATAATAAAAATGAAAGAATCTACACTTAAAAAGCCAAAATCTAGAACTCAGAAAATCACAGGGGACATGGCCTATAGCTATATCTGACTGAATCCATTACTAACATCTGTCTTGACTGCCACGTTGGAAGTCGCAATATCGTAAATGCAAAGCGAATCCATTACCTACCATCTGGTCTCTCGCCACGTTGTAGACGGAAAGAGAGTTCCGATATATGAGGACTGAACCGATCCAAAGCCCAATCAAACTTCGCTCACTTATTGGTTTGACTTTCTGTGATTAATTATTTACCTCGGCGTTTCACAAATTTTTCACGGACACCATTTCAGAGTCCTAAATTTAATCCATATGTTTTGAATTTGCCAATTTGCCAAAGGCTTTATATTATGCAGATATAAATTCATTCTAAAATGATTTATATTTAGAAACGGAAAGAGTGTTGTTTTATTTTTTAATTTTTTAAATTTTTTTACTAAAAATTCATGTGTTATATAATTATATTATTCTTTATAATATATATTTTTTAAAAAAAAATTAAAATAAATTACTTTTGATTTTTTTTTAATTCATAATCATTATATAAATTTTTAGTTATAAAATAAACTTAAAATATGTAATTTTATATTTAAACACCTTAATGAATAATTTATTTATAAAAAAAATATATTAAAATTATACTTGCACAAATTATGCCACCATAATACAATTATAATTTTTTTAAAAATAAAAAATCATTAATATAATCTATTTATAATTTACAATTTTCTAATGTTAGGTTAAAAATAAATTGTGGAATTAAATATATATATATAAACTTACTGAAATTATTCTTATGGTATTTTTTTATATATATATAACTATTTTAAATCAATTAAAACTAAAATTATTTATAATTTCAACTTAATTATATATTTAAAAATTTAATAATTTAAGTATGAAAATGAAATATCACTGGTCAAATTTTATTATTATTATTATTATTATTATTATTATTATAACATATTTGATGTAATTTTTCATGACTCTCAAGTCGTATTTTTCAATTTTTTCTCCATTCTTATACTGATAATTCTTATGAAAATACAAATTTTATGATATAAAACCTTAATGTTGTGTTTGACTCGGGTGATCCTGCTAGAGATACGAGACAATACAGAAATTTGGAGACAATACAATAAAAAATTAAGGACGGTAGGGTGTTTGGTTGTGGTGGACAAAATTGAAAGTTTGTATCCGTCTCTAGAATAAAACATTTGGTTAGGGGGACAAAATTGAAAAAAAAAATGTTAGAAAGGCCAAATTACCCCAAATTTTAATATATTCCCAACATTGGTGATGAAATGTGATTTTCTTCTTGTTACACATCTGGAATTGGTGGAGATGATGGGGTATTTTTTACTTTCCAATTTTTGTCTCTATCTCCAGAAAGTTGTACCTCAGTTTGAAGGAGTACACAAATTTTGTGTCTTGTACACTAGAGACGGAAACAAAATGAAATTGAGACGGATAGTAAACACGTTCAGAGACAAAAACCTATGTATTTGTACTCTGTGTCCTCTAGTTGGGACATTAACCAAACACATCCTAAATGACTAAATTTTTAGATTAAACGAAAAATAATTAGTGGTAACTTTTTTGTTTGAGATAAGACTAGAGGGACAAATTGCACTACCTTTTCTTTTAATAATAGTTATTTCTTATATAAAATAATTATTTAAAATCTCTCTCCCTTAGGAAGGTTGTAAAAAAAAAATCAGAAAAGATACTTTTTAAAATCTCACTATCATCACTAAATAAAATAATATAAAAATTATGACAAATATGAATATAATATTTTAAAAAATGAATTACAGAAACCTTCAACCTTTTCAAACTTTTTGCATTAATCCATTTATTCCAACCGTCATTTATAAATAAAAAAATAAAAAATAAATAACTTATTTTTAACTTTGAAATAGTATTTTTTAACAGGAAAAAAGTCAATAACTAATGGATTAATACAAAAATTTGTATAACCTTAATTTTTTTAAGAAACATATGGAACTAGTGGACTAATGCAAAATATTTGAAAAAATTGGATTATTTTTTTTTTTTTTATAATTAACCCTATTTTAAAATTATATATATATATATATACTAAAATACACCTGCAAATGAGTAAAGCCAACATTGCGCTCAATTGACTTGATTTTGAGGTATGTAGAGACTTCTCGGATTAATTTATACGAAAAGTATCACCTTTGCTTCAGTCAAAACAGTTAGCAGGGGCTGAAGTTATCTCACAAGTCTCCGATTCAGTAAATAAAACAGTCAGACCAATGATGTCTAGGCCCATGTACTCGGGATGATGAATTAAGCATCACATATCAACTTAAGTTGAGAGGCCCTCAAGAGTATACAACTGAAACATCCTGAAAGTATTCACTCAAATTGTCTTGCAGGACTTCGATTTTTTTCCGAAACTATTACCAAAACATCTCCATGAATATTCTGCCCATGGATACGATTTGTGATCGAGTCATGAGCTAACCATAAATTTACAGTTTCTCCTCCATTTCGATCGAAATTATTACGCACTGAATACGTTCGATGACAATATCTTAATAAATATTAAGTTACTGGTAATCAAATCCTAACATCATAAAAATAAATAAAGAAGGTAACTAATAGATACAATTTGATTAAAATATTAATTGAAAAGAAATATTTTTCTACTAATAACCGTATAAATAGAGACTCACACATTATAAAGTCATTCATATAAACACTTACATAAATGTCCATTGTCATGTCTGGCTTTACTAATTGCCCATGCACATTTTTGCGTGGAGAAATGGTTATACATTGAAAAGAAAATTGTTAAGTAATTTTTTATGTTATTTCAATCAAATTATCATTTTTGTTTAGATTTTTTTGTGATTAAGTTAGTAACTCTCGTATGAATTAAATTATGTGTGTACTATTTATGTGTGTATAGAGTTTTAGGCTTCTTAATGGAATATAATTTTCTACTTGATTAATAGGATTAATGGGGAGAGTTGTCAGGATTTCTTTTTAAAACCATCTCAAAGCAGTAAAAATATATATGATAAAACTTTTAAGTTAGCTTTTAAAGTATTTAAATTATAAATTAACTTTTACAAAAATAGTGTGTTTTACGATAGCCTTTAAGATACCATTCTGCATATGTTGTTAATTACATTATTAACCTTTTGATTTCATTTAAAGCAAATACTTTAAAAAGGATCACCAAAGTTAGTTTTATAAAAATAGGTAAAAGTTATAAGAATAGGTTAATCATGTTGTGTAATCATCATTGACCACGTTGTTGTAATAATTGAATATTTAATTTAACAGGTACTTTAAAAGTTAGTCCAATAATCTCACCACTCAATTAAAATAAGATATCAAAATTGTTACCTCATTTACCAAATTAAAATATATAATCTATGTCTTACATGATTTTTTTTTATTATCAATATATAGAAGATAAATAGTACTAAAATTTCTAGTATTTATAATATATCAAATTTGTCACCTATATATAATAGGAGGAATATGAACTTTCTTAATATAAAAAATACAATGAAAAAAAAACTCAATCAAAATGTAATAGCGTGAGTGGTGAATACCTTAAAATCTCTGAGTATTATATAACGGTAATATAAATTCATTTTCTCATTTAATATAGTATGGATATTGAAAATAAAATGATTTATCATTTATTATACCATTTAAATACTCAAACACTTCTTTCCATCTCAAATACTCATTAACTATTTACCTCCGCTTAGAAAATTTGATCAAAGACCTTTCATCTTCAACTCATCCGTTAATACTGTCATTTTCACCGTCGCAATATTCATACCTAACTTCAAATTCCTCTCTTTGAACTTTCAACGAACTCTTGAAATTAAATTACTGTACATGTTGAATTGATTTAAATTAAAATCGTTTTTGTTTCTTATAGAAGATGTTTCTCCACTCACACAGAATTTTGGTGAATAAGAGTTTTTCTAATTTCATCATAAAATATTGGTTCATTTATGTAAAATAGTACAACATAACATACCTCCAGAACTAGCTCCATAATTCCAAACACATGATAATAATAGAAAAAACATTACACTAATTACAAGATGATTTAACTAAAATTGAAACTGGCTGAACGTGTATAAAAACTTTGAAGGCTCTTTCATTCATGAGTTACCAAAACTATCAATTTGTGTAACATTTAGAATTTGGAGTATTAGTGTATTCAATCGGTAATTTTTTTTATTATTAAACTAAATAAATTTTGAGAAGAAAAATGGATCAAAATTAATTTTTTATTTAATTTGATCCGGTTAGAAAATTATCATTTAATACAATGTCTTGTTTAATGGTAGTTTAATAATGATTAACTTTAATTTTTAAAAAATATAGTATATTAATTCAATCGTAATTAGAAAAAAAATTCATAATAAAACTAAATACATATCATACGTGAATTAAAAATATTAAGAGAAATTCCCTATAAATATATAAACCATAATATTATGGAGAAATAAGGTATTCTACTAAAAATAAATAAATAAAATATATACAATGTTAAATAACATTTTTTTTTGTATGTATCGAAAGCCTAAGATATAACATTTAGCTTTCCGTTAATATGTTAACTTTATGAACAAACTAGTATAACTATAATTTTATTTAATTCAAAAATTAATTATAACTACTCATCATTTAAGATTAAGTTATAAATATCTTAGTCATATATTTTTATCGCAATATAAAGGATACATTTAATTAAACTAATTAGAGTAATTCATATTAGTTTAAAAAAATTACTAAATAACTCTTAATTAAATGTGAGAATCACCCAATAATTTAATAAAATTATTAGATAAAATATCTAAACAAACATAAGACGAGTTATTAGACAACAAACTTTATAGAAAGTAGATATTCGCGACAATCAATAACAATAACAAACAACAGTTGTATAAATAAAAAAAAAAAAATTTGATGAATATATATTTAATATTAAATACAAAATTTTTAAACTCAATATAAAATTTTAATATTTTATTATAACTAAAAAAATATTTAATCTAAATTATAAAATTTAATTTTTTTACATAAAATTTTATACTCTCTTGATTAACCTAATTTAAAAAATAATTCAATATAAACAAAACATTTAAAATATTAATTTAAATTTCCTCCCTCTAGAGTTTACCTTAACAAAAACCACACAACTAAATTTAGAATGGTTGAATTAGTAAATTCAACCGCAATCAAACAGCTCAATATAACTTCAATTTAAATATCTACCGAGGTTTATTACTTGCACATTTTAATAATTCACTTTGGCATGAGGTTCAAAGTACAAGCGTTACACATAAGAATGAGAATACATATCCACCGGCACACATGGCATCACTATACTATACGCACCCTCAAGTGCGCAACTTAATCCTATACTATCTTTTTTTGTTGTCTTTATTTCACATATATGACTCCAAAATCTCCTCCCACGTATTGCCATATAACTATTTTCGTCAAATTCTGATTTCATAATAAAAGATATAATTATTTAATTTATTTCAATTTATTAAAAACTAAATCACACGACTTTCTTTGCAATTTTCATTAAATTATACTTTAAATATTCTTAAATTTTAGATTTTATTTTATAATTTTTTTATTAAATATTACATTTAAAATAATATAAATAATTATTATATTATTATCTTCCTCACAAATAATAATTTTAAAATTATATCGGAAAATAAATATAATATCGGTAGAATTTCAAATAATATTTAGATTATAAATTATTATTATTTTTTCTTAATGGAGTGTGTTAAAATTATTTAAAATATCTTTTAATATTAATATAGGGTTTAAGAAAACTTTTCAATAAACCCGGTTAACTAATAGTGATTTACAATTAATTATATTATTATATTTAAATTAAATTTATATATAATAAATTTTAATAATTTGATATCTAACAACTAGTTTTAAAAAAATTAATGTTAATACAAAATGTTCCCTCCAACGACCTACTTAGGTCTTAATTTAAAATCTAATTTATCAATTAACTCCACTAATAAAAATATAATATCAAATATATTCTTATTTCTGCACAAATTATTATATTAATCTACAATCTGAATACTATCACCATCTTTCTCTACACAAAATTTATACAAATTCAAAATTTATATAAATTCGAACTTATAAATAAATTTTACTTGTTGATACATCTTACCTTCATTATTTATATATTATAATATTATTAATTTTTTTTATCATATTATAAAAAAAATCATAAAATTTATTCATTATTAAATTATATTAAAATATATAAATATGTATTTTAAATGTTTAAATAATAATAAAAAAGATATTAACGATATATTTTGTCCGGATTATATATATAAATATAAATATAAATATAAATATGAATTTGAATCTGCACAAAAATAAATACTATAGTGTAATACTTTAAGTTATTAAAAAAATTATATAATAATACAATATTATATTCTAAAATAAAAATTTATATAAAATTAAAATATTTAACTATATACTTATTACCATTGATTTTCAAATATCACTTTGCAGCTCATTAGGTCAAAGTAAGACCTATACTCACTATTTTTCTATTTTAATAATTAAAATCAGACAAAAGTAATCTAAATGCAATTAAATTTCAATCTGATAGCTTGGATGCAATAATAATTGTTTCAGATTACAATAGAGATAAATATGAGCAATATGAAGACACATAAGAGGCAACATTACATTTTTATTAATATATATATATATAAGAAGAGCAACACATAAAAACAAAGAAACTCTCTCTTGGGTTCATGCTTTTCTCCTTCGACGAACTATCTCTGAATCTGTCTCTGACATTGATTCAGATCATCAATAGCTTCGTTGTTCTCCCAATCCACCATTAATCACAATCGATTCTTCTCAATCACCACTCGAGTCTCCGTCTTGATCATCACCGCCGTCTCTGTTTGGACTTTAAACCACTACATAATCACTCACTCTATTGTAAGCTTCCACCTCTGCTCATTGTCAGATTTTTCGCTGTTGTTGTTTCAGTTTGGGACTGTTTTTGCTCTCTTCAATGCAAGCGAACAGAGAGAGTGTATTTTTTATTTTTCATTTTTGTTTCTGTCTTGTATTTTTTATTGACACGCGCGAGTGTGTGTGAGTGAAGAAGTTGGATATGAAGTGTGTGCGTGATTGTGTTTGTTTGGTGTTTTGATGATTGTATTGTTGAACATGCAGTGGGAAAAACGTGTGTCGAGAGAATGGCGACCAATCAGGTGGTGAAAGTTAGACGGGAGTCTCTCGCCGCATGCATGACTTGTCCTCTCTGTCAAGACCTTCTTGACGAGGCCACTACCGTTACCGAGTGTCTTCATACGTGTATGTCCTTTCATTTCCTCCGCTTTTTAATCTTTTTTTTAATTTTTATTTTTAATCGTTTTTTCAATTTTTTTTTCATTTATTGTCTTGGTTACTTCTTGTGCGGTTTGTTTATTTGTTTTACGGTTTTCGGTTTTGGTTCTGGTTGAATTTGTATTGGATTATAATCTGGGTTTTGCTATGGTTGTTTTGTTGTATTTGATGTAGAAATGCTGGTTTCGTTTACATGTAAAATTAATTGTTTGGTTTTCTTGTTTTGAACGCTTGTGTTGTTGACTGCTGGGAGACTGAGATTAGGGATTGTTGTTGGTGATTTGAGATATGACTCGTGAGAGCTCAATTGAGGCTGTCTTATGTCTGGTGAATGGTTTTTGGTTGTTTGCATGCTGATGATTTTTGTAGCTTTTTTATTGGTTGATTTTATTTAGCTGTAAGTTGTCAATGTAAGTGAAAATGGTTATAAGATTGTGAAAATTGATGTTGAAATTTGGATTTTGTTTGTTTTCTTGACCTGAATGTGGCTGCTTTTTTCTTCTATGGTGATATCTGCTGTACATTTGATTCTTCTTTCCTTCTTGAGTTGATTTTTCGTGTTACTTGGTTCCTTTAAAGAAGTTTGATATATTTGTTCTTGGAAATTTATGAAGTTTGTAGGAAGTGTATCATGCGGAAAATAGTGGATGAAGAACTGGATTATTGCCCAGTCTGTGAAATCAACTTGGGCTGTGCTCCCCTTGAAAAACTGAGGTAAGCCCCCTTGACCTAGTACTAAGACTCCATGCCTGAGTTTCATTCATGTGGTTGACATTTAATATGCTTGCCAAGTCTCCATGTATGATGTAGAAATAATGTTTCTGCTTCTTTACGGTATGTTTACCTTTTATGCGGCTGATAGTATCGTAGTAAGATTCTTTAGTTGTTTCCAAGTTCAGAAGATATGGCTATTTATGAATTTGGACTTCTCCTAATGCTATTTGTGCTGGCGTTAAATGCTTACATGCAATGCCATTCTGGCAATTTTTGTCAACCCTTGTTCGGTAATACGGTTATAGTTTTTGGAGTTCATGTGGAAACTATGCATGTGTTTGTCTGTGCACCTTTCATATTTAATGCGGTAGATTATGACTAGCCCAGGAGAAGAGGGTCTTATTTATATTGTAACATTTGTGAAATTAGTGGCACAAACGCATATTCTTATTGCGTACATGGACTGCACATGTCATTATTGCTCAGATTTTGTTGATTGTGTCTGAGTATCAAGGTGGATTTCTGTATGTTTTATTCAGGCCGGACCATGCTTTGCAAGATATCAGGGCAAAGATCTTCCCTCTCAAAACTAGCAAGGTGGTAACTAATGAAGTTGTAGTGACGACTCCTGTTAAGAAGGAGAGGTCTCTGTCATCTTTGGTAGTTAGCCCACCCAAAGCTTCAGGGCAGAATCCCGCAACAAAGAGAAGAAGCAATGCTGCTCCCAATAAGGCTTCGGTACAAGGTTCCTTGGAAGATCATTATGACGCTGCAAACTCGTTGGAAACTTTACATAATCTCTCTCAGACTCTGAATGGAAGACAGGTAAAAGGGCAGTGCGGGTTTGGAGCTTAAAGTGGCATGTGTTCTTGTAGCCTGCCACATCATTTTTCTTTATTAAAAAAGATAAGAAAATAAGATCTTTTTGATAAGCTTAGTCTAACGTTGCATGCTTGCAAATATAACTGATCCAGGGTGAAGACTATATTGCTAATGAGAATGGTGCTGAGCAATGTCCAATGCAATCAGAGCTGTGGAAACCTTTGAACTATTTGGTTGAAGTGGCTAGCAAATCAGAAGCTACCGATAATGTTACTGATAATGAAGGTCAAATGAATATAAAAACTAAAGAAGAAAAATGTAAGTCAAAAGATGGGGATAAAAACAATGATGTTGATCCTACTGCTTCAGTAGCAATGAGAATAAAAAAGTCAAGAAGAAGTCGTCGGAGGGCAGGTGGTTCTTCTGGTGCTTCCAGTATTTCTGCCCAAGCTGTGGTAGAAGCTGCTGGTGCAGTGCATGGGAGGAAAACAGATCCCATTTGGTTTGCTTTAGTAGCTGCAGAAGACCAGTGAGAATCAATTTCTTTGAAACCTGAAAACTTTACTTAAATTGTATTTTTGGTTCTTCTTGCATTACTGACTCCATATTTCGTGTTTCCAGGGAAGGTTCACCATTGCCTCAGATTCCATCGTCATATATAAGACTGAAGTGAGTTCCTTTTACTCATTGCATTGTTGTATGCACTATGCATTATATTTGCTCATTCATCCTAAACTGTTAATGTCTGTCTTTTAGTTTCTACTTGTTGTGGATATTTCTTTAAACTAAATATTTAGTACGAATTTTCGTTTTCGTGACAGACGCACTCTAAAAGGTTCACAAAGATATCATATTAAATGAAGAGTTTTCTTCCCTTTGCTAGAGAATAGGTTTTCCTTCCCTTATTGGTAACATGCATAAGCTATCAAATTGTTTTCAAATTTCTTAAATCTTTCTCTAGTGAAAGTATAATGATGAAATGACATAAATGCTTGAGAATTAACAGCCTCATGAATTTGTGTTCCAGAGTTCCGTTCTATTACTGTATGTGTGCCTATGTCTGTGCTTATTAGAGTCTGATTAAGGTAGAAAAAAAATAGTGGTTTCCAAGTATCATGAACTCAGATGAATCTATGAAATGAGGAAAATTTTGACTTAGAATCTATCGCACGGATATCTGCTACATATGGATTAAACAAATGCTTGTAACTTTGGAGACATTTAGTGATATCAGATAAACATTCACTACTTGTGGATTGATTTTGTTAAGGTTCTTATTTGGTTATTCCTTCCCCTCTTAGTATGTCTTTTTTTTTTGAAAAAAATTTTTTTTTTAACCAAGGTTTCATCTAGGATAAACCTACTGGGCTGGAGTTGCTTAATGTTTATTCTTAGGGCCATTTTTCAGAAGCATTTCTCGGGATGCTTAAAAATCACAGGTTTAGAAGATAATGAAGCTAAGGCTAACATTACACTAGACAGGATTTTATAATTTGATGTGATTTTATATTTGTTTATTCCTCTATTGAAGAACTGGAGTTAGATTTCCGTTAGTAACATTTCAGAAGCCTCTACAAATTCTAAGATATAAGCCTCTAAAACTTTCAGTGTCTCAACCCAAAACTAGTATAAACCTTTTTGATTAAATGTGCTGAATAACAAGTAGGTCGCTCTACCCTTATTGATACTTTTAGTTGCATGGTTTGTTTAAATAAAATGTTGAGAATCTGTGAAGTGAACATGCATGGATCTATACTGAGCACTTGATTTGACTACATTAGTCTTTCCATCATTTGTGGCTTGTAAACTCTTGAACTAGTGTAGCTTCATATATAACGGGATATTTCAATATTATATCTATAATTCTGGTGAAACCACAATTAATGCCGACTGAATGGATGGAGATTTGTTGTAGGAAATAATATATACACACACACATTTATAAAACCATTGATATAATATTTGTTTTAACCAACTTGTACTGCTCTAATTTTATAGACTATGATAGATGATAAATATTTCCATCAATTTTTCATGCTGTTTTGACAAATCTATGAGTTGCTTACTTCAAGAAGGTTAAATATTTGTCTTATAGATGCAGTTGGTATTCTTTTAGTATTTAATTCCGTGTTCTTCATTCACTTTATGACAGGGAAGGAAACATGACTGTGCTTCACGTCCAAAAGTACTTGGCAAAGAAGCTAGAAACTGTAGATGAAACTGAGGTGAGTGCATCCATGAATTCAATAGTAAAAGAAAGATCAAATAATTGAAAGCATGCAAATCTTTATCTTAATACCATGTGCTTGTAAGCATGTTTTGAAAACGTTTTTGCAAGCTTATAAGGCTGACCTCGAGATCTTTCAATTGATTGATATTTGTACCATAAATATAAATATATTATTTATAATTCATAATGGAATTCAATTTTTTTTTTCTTTTATAGTTATTTCTTTTGATGAAACAATGGCAAATCTGACCAAAATTAATGAAAATGATTTTGCTAAACAAATTACCTTACATCAATTTTTTTTTTCTTCTCAAAATGAAGTGCACCTGAACTTTTAGATTCTGCTGATTTCTGGAACTGGTTGTTGGACAAATTTTGATGTTACGGCATATACTATATCCCTAGCTGACAGTTTAACCTTCAGTCTTTTGGTGCATGTCCTTTTGCTCTCCTATAGGTTATAGAGGAGAAAGTATTAATATTTACTAATTCATTTGGTATGTCTTTGAATTGCAGATTGAGATCAAATGCATGGGACAACCTGTCATGCCTACCTTGCAGCTGAGTAGTTTACTTGAAATGTGGACGCAATCAGTGTCATCAGCAGAGCGCATTACAGTAACTGTTGGTTCATCAGCGAAGGACTTCGTCATGGTTCTTACTTATGGTAGGAAGGTCGAGCGCCACCATAAATGAAAGCAGAACTGCTTTCAAAGTTATTTCATTCTTTCATACCTGATAGTTGGTAGCATGTACATTTATGAGTATATTTAAGTTATCACATTAGTTTACCTTTAAAATAGAGAGAAACTTTAATTTTTAGGGATATCAGTTGGGACGGCAATGTTTGGATCACATTGGTTTATTTATTGTTTAATTAATATAGAACCACATTCTAAAATTGCATGGTGTTTGTTTAAGTTGGCCCGATTGGTGGGATCTTTGGCAGCTTAAATTTGGCAAGCTGTTATTTTTGTTTAAAGTTATATATAATCTTTTTGGCTGCTTCATCCTTGATTATTGATGAAGTGAAGCGGTCTTGTAGTCCAGATAGCAGATGGAGAGATTGCAAAGTATGAGTATGAGTATATGCTCATCCACCAAGTAAACTAAGCTAAAGCTTTGACTGGAAGAGCTTCATTCCATAGTGGAAAGGAAGGCCTTCAGTCTTGTCCTCCAAACAGGTACTTGTTTGTTGTTTCAGTGATTGTGATGTTAAACATTGTTTGTTTCTCAGCTTTACTAGATAGTGTCATTTCCCAGAAGAGGGTATATTTGAATGAATGTTTCTTTTCTTATACTGTGTTGTTGTGTTTGTCTTAATTTTCATCAGCTTGGGTTTGTTAGGTTAGTTGTAGGTCCTATTGAAGTTGACTAGGTTGATTTATATGACTAAATGAAAGTGGGAATTTGATTCGACTGTTGTGGAAGATCTCTCTGGTAGGATTTCTATGACATGTTAGATGCTAGTGTAAGTGTAAGTGGAGTGGCCAAATAGTATAGAAGACATTTGTTGTTGTGATTGTGGTTGGATGTGGTTTTGTAAATGGTAATCATAGCCCTCAACATGCAAACAAATTTAGACACTGCCCTGCGTAAGTATTGCCTCCTTTTCTCGATTGATTGGTACTGTGACCTACCAACATCTTTAATGCTTGAGAGAACAAACCGTTGTGTTGTTTTTCAAAGAGAGACGCTCGCCTGCTGGGTTGGGTTTATTTCAATCCAATCTTCTCTTAAAACTTTTGTCTTATTTTTCTTTGATTATATATATATATATATATATATATATATATATATATGATCGTTTTTCTCTTCATTATTATTATTATTATTATTATTATTATTTTAATTTTTAAAATAAATTAATGAGGAGATAGAAAATCATATCAGTTATTATAAATATTTTTTGGCGAATATAAATTTTCTTATCTTTTCATAAAAATATTTACAAAGTGACATACATCAAGTGTGTAAATCACTTACTAGGGATGAGTGCTTCGCATGATATGGATTGGTTCTAACCAAACCAACCCACCCCATATTTGTTTACATTTCTAATCCATTAATTTTACTTCCATTTGCTAATTGTGTAAGGTTTTTCATAGTTTAAATCACTCCATTTTTATTGGTTTTTCATTTCAAAGTTGATTTTACCAATTTTATTTTTTTTACTCTAGATAAAAGTAATGTTTAAATATTTTTTCTCCGAATAAATATTATTTTTCTTTTTTCATTCATTTTTTCCATTTTTTTCCTCATATCTCCACATCAAAAATATATTCTTTCTACAATTGTTATGGTTTGATTGAGAATTTATTTTTTCTTTTATTTTTACATTTAATTTTTTTAAAAAATTTAAGAGTTTTAGTAAAATATTTATAAAATATTTTATTTCATTATCCTACCCAAAATGTTCCGATCTAATATTATTAACGGCATATTATTAACTGCTATAGATTTTCGAATATTTTATTGATATTTTCAAATATTTTACATTTTTTATTAATTTTATTTTTCCTTTTTAATTTTTCAATAATTCTAAAGGAAGAAGATAAAATTTAAGATGGATGAGAACAAAATTGTTTAATGTAATATGTGAACATTTTGGTAAATTTAAATTTATGAAATTTATTATTATTATTATTATTATTATTATTTTAAATCAAAACTATATTATACAGTAGGGATAAATAATAAATAATAAGTTATAATAAATATTTCATCACCAACTTTTTTAAATGTATAGCTGAAATTATTCTATATGACAATTAATAAAATATATTTTTTATGTATGATTTGAATTTTTCAAATAATTAAAAAATATATATTTAGTTGGGTAGATAGATGTCTTTATTAAAAAAAATTTAAAAGTCTAAATTTTAATTTCAAAATTTGATTCAAATTTATATTTTGGAAACAATAAATATATTCAATATTTTTTTTCATGGTATAATAAATTAAATAAATCATTAAAGAAATGTATGGTTAAAGAAATTGATATTAATAATTATTTATTGGAAAATTATAAATAGTTTTTTCCATCCTTTTTATTATTATTTTTTTGAATTTCTAATATTAATTTTCATGTATTTTTATAAAAAAAAAACTATTATTTTTTATATTTTCAATAATTTTTATATTTCAAAATCTACTTCTATATAGAAATCTATTTATTTATTTTTAACAATATAGATTAAAATGTTGATTTATTGTAACAGAATTTTTATATCATAAATATAATCTATTAGTACTATTTAAGGGATACCATCATTAGGCTGCAAAGTCAACAAATTATTAGATTAAAAGTCAATAAAAGGTTTTAAAAAAAATATTAGTATTTGTCAAACTATTTAAAATGTTACATTTCTTACCCATGAATATAATGTGTATATGAAAAATAAAATAAAAAACAAAATGGAAGTATGCAGATGTTTCATTTTCTTGTAAATTACTTGTTTGTTAATAATTCTATCATACTTGGCTCAACTGATTTATCGCTCTTCTGAACTCAAGTTTTTGTGTGAGAGGATGGTATGTAACAAATGAGGGTGAAGTTTTTGGATACCGTTCCATGAAGGATATTAAGAACTAACATGTCCATGGAATATTGAAAGGATGTTTATGACATCGTCACTGACTATAGCTCATGTATAGGACACCCCGTGCTTTTACAATAGGTGCAAAACCACTGATACCATTACTTACAATATCATTTTTATTAAAAAAAAAAAAAAAAATTAATTACAGTTCAATATTAATCTCATTCCGAACTAAATATTAAAACCTTCCAAATTAAAACTTAATTAACTAAGTAAATAACCTATTCCTAAATTTAAACCCTAACTAACTAATTCATCCTAATTGAAAATACTTCCAACGATACTCCGTTGAAAAGACACCGTCAAATAATACTCTAGGAATAGGACAATTTGGGCGATGCTCTTTCAACTTTTGAGATTTATTGTACCATTTTTCCCAGTGAACCTAGTCTATGGGATTTCTATTAAGTTAAGTTAGTTTTGCATGAAGTTCGACTCATTCAGTTCAATTAGATTTAATCTCATGAGTCTCGACAAAATCTTAAATTGCTTTTTAGGAAGGTCTTTTGTTAAATGATCCATTCGATTTTCCTCAAATTTTATATAATCTATTTTAATTATTCTATTGTCTAATCGTATCATCCGAATCCCCGTCCCGACCGAAATCATGACAAGTGATCCAAACTGCCACATTGACGATGTGATATTCAATCTACACTTCAATGTTCAATTCAATAACATTTGCTTTCAATTCATATTCCAATACATTTTAGGGCTTGTTTGGGATTGCTTCTACTTTTAACTTCTGAATGAAAAAAAAATAACATTTGCTTTCAATTCATATTCCAATACCTTTTAGGGCTTGTTTGGGATTGCTTCTACTTTTAACTTCTGAATGTAGAAAAAAAAACAGAAGCCATTTAAAGGAAGTCAATATTTTTTACTTCATCTGAAAGAGCTTTTAGGAGGGCAAAAACACTTCTGCCAGTTACTCAAACACCGTCTAAAACAACTTTTAAAAGTTAGAAAGCAAGAGCTAGTATATCCAAATTGGCCCTTAATATAGGTATATTTAAAATACAAAATTATAGAGAGTTATAATATCTAATTGTATGCAGAACATTAATCTCATCATTACATATAAAATTTGAGTATCAATCATACTAAAATAGATAATACCTTAGCTAATAGCATTACTCAACACATAGTTTTAAGAGAATGAAATACAAAAGTGATTTTATAAAATTGTTAAGGCATGAGAAAAATATAAATTTGCTAATGATCGAATTAATGAAATAAATGTAGAATCTAAAAGGTAATACAATTCTTCCTTGTTTTGGTCGATCACTTATATTGTCATTCAGACGCAAAGACAAAATAACAAGTAAAAAGAAAAGTAAATGCGGTTAGGATATCGTTGCCTAGTTCGTAAATTACTGGTTTTACAATACACACAATGTACATACAAATTTGTGTAACTGAATGGCTAACAATTCAACTAATGAACTGCTAAAGTTCTTTAACCAACCAATCAAGACAAATCAAGCAATCAATTTTATTTAATTTTAAACATTTATATAGATTATCTAGTTCATTGCCGAGTTATTTGATGAGTTTGAAGAAGAAAATTAAGACAGTGGAACTTGTCGAGATACCTGTCGAGGTATTTATCGAGTTAAGAGCCGACAACTCACCGAAACAGACTCTTTAAAGGCACTTGTTGAGTTATTACCTTGATACTTGTCGAGTTTACAACTCAGCAACTTATTTCAAAATGTTGGAGTAAGAGCTTTGTCGAGTTAGTTATCGAGGTTCCTACCGAGTTAGGAACTCGACTAACTACTCAATTTGAGCTTAGACTGAAACACTTGCCAAAAGCTCGACAACTCATTGGAAAATTAACACCAGTGGCTACTTGCTGTGTTGATATCGAGTTGGTTGCCAAATTGTAATCTCGGTAACTTAAAATAAAATGAAGGAAAAAAAAAGACTTTTAGAAATTTGTTACCGAGTTATTTATTGAGTTGTAACTCAGTAACTTACTTGAAAAATATCTATGAAGCCCTTTCTGAGCTTTTTGCCGAGTTGTAACTCGCTATTCTATGAAAGAATTCCAACCTAAAGTTACTTGCCGTGACCGAGAAGCCTCTCGAGTTCAATCTTTCTAATCTAGGAAGAAAACTGCTACATAAGTAAAAGAAAAGTTGCAAATGAGTTGCTCAACGGCGGAGATTCAATGAATGATGAGATTCAATGAGTTATTGAGTTTTAATCTCAGCAACTAAAAAAAAAAAATACTTGTTTTGGTGTTGACTAAGACATAAACATACCGAAAAAAAAATCAAATAATGTCCAGTTCCAGTCGATATCATGGCATAAATCAACCATTATGCATATTAATTCTCATTCAAGCTACCTCAAGAACTATCTATTCTTAATCTATTTATCCATTTCAAGCCACCTTATCAGTCAAGTTCATTCATCATTCAATTGTCAAATGTACCGACAATATTAATTTAATTCATCAATACCATTATCCACAATCATCAACACAATTATGTTTAAATTAATTAACACTATAAAAAACAATAATATAATAGAAATTGAAATTCAATATGTATGAATCGAAGTTGAAGTTTTAATACAATATAAACCAAAGTCCCAATGTGGTTCGGTGCCGAAAATTCATGTTAAAATACTTCTAATTCTTAAGAATGCCTTGTTTCCTATCTTTTAGAGCTCAAGAGCATCGACTTCATTACCAAGTATTGCTTAAGTCAATTTATCAAATTTTCAATAGAACCAATATTTGAACCACATATCACAATTCAATACAATTTTTACTATCTATCATGCATAACAATTTTCAATATTTACTATTTATGATTTCATAACAAATTTCAATAGTTTCAATATTATCAAGTTTTAATATTACCTGCATCATATAATCAATAATCAATAGTATTAATTTTACTGATTTATTTATTTTCTTTTTTTTTTAATGGTCTAATCACCTAGATAGATGATAATTAAGATGTTTAATTCATTCTGACATACTAAACTATCCTTAAATGTCTCATATTTATAACTGCTAAATACTTTCCGTGCATTGAAACATCACGCATACAAAAAGACAATTTCTAAATACTTCCATGGGAATACAATTTTTAAATGTTTCTAGGTATTTCCATCGGAATGTAATTTTCAAAATGTGTTTACCAAGGAATAGTTTGAGAAACAATTTCAATGTAAAAATTAAAAATTTTTATTACAATAAGTTAGTTTATTTAATTTATTTTTATTTTAAATAATATTAAAAATTTGTTAGGTGGATTAGGAGTAGATGCCATAAAATGAAATAAGATTGAATAAATTTATATTATATTTATTGTTAAGCATAATGGATATATATAACAGTGAATTTGTATTGAATAATTAATTATTGAAATGGATAGATCATATGATACTTGTTTATGTACAAGGTTTTTTTTTTTTCACCTCCAAAACCCAAAAAGTTTCTCATTCTAATTTTGGACAAAATGCAAAGCAACCTTAATCTCTCGTCTATGCAGCAGACGCAAAATTCACTAATACAAAATTGACCGTTGAGTATCTGCTGGTAGCAGCTAAAAAACCCAGTCGCATATATATATATATATATATATATATATATATATATATATATATATATTTTTCTTACTTCATTTTATTTCATTTGGAACAGAAAGGAAACTTTTGAAAAAAAAGATATTCCTTGATGATTCTATCCTGTAAATAATATCACATCATAGAATATTCTATGAACAAATATATCATCATCTTTCAAAAACTTTGTTGCTAACTTTTAATTACAAAATAAACTTTGAAATCACTATCTACAATGAATTCCATCTAAAACTCTCAATAACAATCATGCTACCATCACACCTGCAATGAAGTTTTGTAAAAGGAAAAATCATCCAATTAGAAGAGTTGCAGTCGTAGAGAACCATACAGCTAAAACAAATCAAAGCTTGCATGAAACTTCCCAAAAATAGATAGCAAATCCTTTGACAGTGGTTAAATGGAAGGGATATAAATTAACCACTAAGCAAAGATAACAAGACAACAATCAATACCACCCAACAACAAATTCAATGTAATTTCCCTAAACGTGGATATCAACTTCATATCCTCAAAAATCAAACATTACAACAAATCTACCAAAACTCTGATGATAAAAGGCATTGACATTGCAGAGACACTGAAAGAAATAATACTTGCTTTTGAAATTCTACTTTTCTTACTCTCTAAAAGGAAGGTCGTCCCCACCTAGTGCATGTAGTAAAAAGCATCTCAACAATAAGTTTTGGTACAGTTATCTCCCAACCACTTGCTTTTCAATGATTCCAAGCTTCTTGCCTTACACCTGCACACCAATGCACAGATAATAATAAGTTAAGCATTAAACTACAAAATCAGAAAAGCTCAATTTTCAACCCAACATTTCTGGGTATATATAATGAAAACTTCAACATTTCTAAGCAATTGAAAGGAATTGAGAGATTAATTAAAGTGCAAATAACTTGTTAGGTGTATAACAAGATACTAAGATGCCAAACCAAATCAAGCAATGAACAAAATAGATGCCCTCCCTCACTCTAGATTAGAACACAATCTCCAGAAAATAGAATTAAGTTAAAAGCGTCCAAATATTCATTTATCGATTGACAATACCAACAAAAACAAATTCAATTTCAGATTGTAGTAGTTTCAGTCCAAAATGGAAATCCAAATCAATAAACAAGAACCCTATAGTGAATAATAGATTGTCAAGGCACATGAAAAATTACCTAAAAATTGAATGATTCTAAACGGGAGAGTAACCTCCTCTGGTGGGACTGCCGACAACCGAGAACAAACCATTTCCACCATCTCCTTCATCATTATACAAATCATCAGTTCCTCTAATCGCTGCATGTACCATCACCAAGAAAGCCCCAATCAACACCGACACCAACACGTTCAACCACACATTAGTGAAAATCAAGGATATAATCGTAATAATTCCAAGAATTACAAGGACGAAACGGTCATCGATTTGAAATCCGAAAATGATCAAAGGCTGGTCGCGGAAGAAGTAGAGGAAGAACCAGGCGATAAAGACAATCAAGAAGATAATCATGGAAACAGGATGCCACAAGAGGCTAAGGAAGAGTATAAGGAGTACGATCATAGCGTAATTGACACGGAAGTAACCGAGATTTCGTTTAATACGCATGGTGGCTTCGCCGATGGAGTAGGGGCGGGAGATGGAGTGGAAGTCAAAGAGCTGCGACCAGGGACGACGAGTGGCCATCACGGAGTGTGTTGCGCGTCTGAGGTAGCCGGTGGTGGCGCCTCCGGACGGATTTATGGAAGTGGAAGGAAAGGAATCGTATTGAGCTTCGAATTGCGACGACATTTTTGGTTGGAAACCCTAGTTTTAAGATTTGAAGTTGAATTTGCGAATCATGTCAAGTGAAAGCAGCTTGAATTGAATTTGATGCTTCGATTGATTTGATAATATACATTGCATAATAAACCTCCCACTTTATACGCGGAAACGACACCGTTTTAAGCCAAGTGAGTACAGAATTGAATTTGATGCTTCGATTGATTTGATAATATACATTGCATAATAAACCTCCCACTTTATACGCGGAAACGACACCGTTTTAAGCCACGTGAGTACTCTGTACTCGCTTTCGTTAAGTTCCGTGCACTGCACACCGTTTTCAAGTCCCTGACGTGGTTGTTACTCGTTTTCGTTAAGTTTCGTGGGCGAGTGTTTGGCTTCCACATCTAATAAGGACTGAATTATCATCATTTGAAAGTTCAATATTCAGATAATAGTGTCTTTCAATCAATGTGAACATACCATAGAACAAATCAATCAAATTTATTGATTACATCCCATACAAATCTGAGTAATTTCAACACTCTCGTGTTCATACTTTATTTTATTAAGAGACATAAAAACAGCTCTAGTCTACAAGTCGTGGAAGAACTTGTAAGTCTTGATGTCTTCAGCTATAAACCTCACAGAACCAATGCAGCCCAATATTGCGACAATAGAGAACCATGTAGCTATTATGCAATTAAGTACCTGAATTAAGAACCGATATTTTGTGTCTTGTGGCATTCTTCCGGCTTTCAAATAAGCTACAATAGGGAAGACGAAATCCAGCGGAGTGAATCCAATGGCACCACAGATAGACACGAATCTCCGAAAAATGGCATGGCTGCAGCCACAACAGTGATGGAAACAATGTAAAATGAGGTGTAAAGGAGACGTTTGAAATGATTTCTCAAAGAAAATCTGGATGGTGGCGGGTTCAAGAGAAATCTTTCTTCAAAATATGCATAAGTAGGCCTGCAATATATCTGATTAAAAGCTACAATTTATCAGAAAAGTGAATTTTAACAAGGAAGATGGTATCAAAGTAGTGTGGAATAAGTTATATGGAATGGGGAACACTTGGGCAGTCAAATGTATGACTTCTCTCACCGAATATCCACTTGCCTTCATAGTTTATAGTAGCTAATACTATTATAAACTAGGAATTTGAACATCTTTTTTCTAACTAATATCATTTGATAGTTATGCTAAAAAACCAGACTAAACATTCTAGTTATCATCTTAGCTATAGTATTATCATCATGTGCTTGGTTCGTTTAGAGTTGGAATAGCCACATACACATTATATAACTTGTCCACAGTTACATTTCAAAATGCTCTGTCCTTAAATACTTCAGTCACTATAATGTTAAATAAAATAAAAAAAAGAAAACATAAATACCTGATAGCATCCGGAAATTTGAATGACAGCAAAAAGATTTGCCATAACAATGGTCCATATCGGAATAGTTAAAGATGCCAATATATATGGTTCCACTTCTGATCCAAAAGCCCAGTATCCAGAAAAGGCCAACTGCCAGTAACTTAGAACAATCACACTGTACGCTGCGGACACACCTTTGTACATATTCCATTTCACAGGTTCCCTCACGCTATTCTGTTAAGAATAGAGGTAATGATTTTAACAAAAGCTTTAGCTTTTGAACTTAAAATGAAATCTGAAAAGTAGAAACTGTAAAGAAAACATAGTGATGCTAGACCAAATTAAATGAAGCAATCATATGTAAGCTAATAAACCTGTATTTCTGGAAGCATTGCATCTCCAAAAGAGAAGGCAATTGCCCCAAGAGCATTGAATGCTTTAAATTTCTTAGCAGAGGAGCTTCCATGCAAACTGTAATCAATTGAATCTCTATCAATCTTTTTTCCTTCAAGACATGAAACAGCCACAAAGATTACCACCTTACACAACACTCACAACTCATAAATCATGAAGTAATGGGAGACCTACCATTAAATATAGTAACACCAATTGTTGTAGCAGCAAAACCAATTGTACAGAAAGTGCACAAGGCATTAACCCATCTTAGCGAGTGGATATTTCTAAGTTGAGATAGCAAAAGCTCGAACGCACCAAAGAATATGATAAAATGTTGCAGGGTGAGACTACCATTTTCATTATAGTGCCTATAAATTGCCTGCGTTAACAATTAACTCAATTAAATACTAAACAATGATATACATGATATATAACTGTTCTCAAGTTTAAAATGCAAGGTTAGATAAGCTTAACACCTTAAGGCTGTTCCCAGCAGCAATTTGAATGGCAATGTTATTGCCCAGAGAAGCAACCTGCTGAAAAAACGCAATACACCAGTAACCCCAGAAACCTTTCCAGAATCAGAAGAAAATTTCCCAAAGTCAAGCATAATAAATCAATCGAGTCCAAGAATGTAAACAAGAAATCAAATCAGCTACCAAAGATGCTATGAGCGAGCTTCCTGTAAGTGTCGTGCTTCTCGTCATTCCATCTCCACAGAGAGGCAATCAACAGACTAGAATACCACGTAACCAACGTAGCAACAACTAGACTACTCACTCCTGCAATTCGAACCACCACACCAGTTACGGACCTCAACAATTTTTTTTTATTTTTAAAAGTTACATGAAGACGACAGTGATTTGATTAAATTTACCTAGGAACCAACCGAGAGAGGCGAGAGCGAAGGGAAGAGGAGCGTAAGCAGCTGGCGTGGCTATGGTAGTTGCCACGTGAAACGCAGTGTGCTTCCATGTTCCTCTTCCTCCTGTA
Organism: Cardiospermum halicacabum; assembly: GCA_031304145.1. NCBI lineage: Eukaryota > Viridiplantae > Streptophyta > Magnoliopsida > Sapindales > Sapindaceae > Cardiospermum > Cardiospermum halicacabum. The sequence goes on from CM062390.1 coordinate 15,887,837, forward strand.
TCGTCACTGGCGTTAGTTTCTTCTGGTTCTACCTGTAACTCCGGTGCTTCTTGACAGAGTGCCATTGCGATTGCGTATTGAAATTGTTGCAACACGATGGAGTTGTGAGAGTAGCGATAGTCAATAAAGAATGCAGACAAGAGACATCCATTAATGATAATTTTGACTTCTTTGTTGCAGTGAAAACGATCGGCATGCTTTCTAAGTTTCAAATTTTCTTTTGAAAAAATTTTCAAAAACTGAGCGGAGAAGAAGATAAACCAAACCGACTTACCCGTCATGATTTTACGACGTCGTTTTAATGACTAGAAAAGTCAATAGAAAAATAAACTTAAAATGGTAAAGACGGATTAGCGACCCAAATTAACTTAAACTCATAATAAAGGTGGTGCGGTAACCCGTATTGGCACCTCGGGTACATATAAGGCACAGCCCAACGCTAAAACCTCAAATCAAAATAAAGAAAACACAAAGAAAGAGAGAGAATCTGCTGCTACTCCGCCAACGATGGTTTACTTAGATTTATGGGACGAGTTCGTCGAGCGATCTGTGCAGATGTACAAAGCCGATCCACTATCAGTATGTTACTCATCTATTTTTCCTTTAATTGGCTCTGTCGGCGTTGATTTCCGGCGAATGAGTGTTGGCTGCTAACAATGGTTACGATGATTTTTTATTGTTAAATTGAGGATGCAGACGAGATATTGTATGAAGTACCGGCATTGCGACGGAAAATTGGTTCTCAAAGTCACTGACAATAAAGAGGCATGTTTTATATTCCTTTTATTCTTCCTTTGCTTTGTGCTTGGTGTGGTTTACTGTTGTTATTTATTTGTTCGAATATGTATGATGAGTTTTGCATCTATATTGGATCGTATTATGAGACATTGAGCTTAAATTTGCTTGTTAATGGTGGAAATTGTTTGGAAATAGAAAATAGGGTTGAGTTGAATTATCATAAATCTATTCCAGTGAATTCTTTTGGCTTTCGGAGTGTTGATGAGCTGCATTTTGTCAGGTTTTCTGTTACATGAGTTTTTATCATGATAAGATTTGTGCTAGATGGAGTTACTGGGTGCGCAGGATGTTTTGCAGGCTGGGATTGTAGCATGAGAATGGGTTGTGATTGTAGCATGAGAATGAGTGATCTTTCTAATGTTAATCTTAAGGTTCATGATTCGTTATGAAATGTCTGTCCTTTTCTTTCAATAGCATGAGGTGGGATTGACATTAATTGACCTAGTGTTTATTTGAAGAATAAGTGTTAAGAGGAAGTATGTCTATACTTTAAACCGACTAAGATGGTTTGTAGGGTGAATTTCTTGTTTCAGTAATCTTCTGGAGAATAGTTATCTTGATGATCACTATAGATGTGAGAATTGATCTCTAGGTGGTTAACTAACAATGTTTGAATCTTGAAACTTTCTTTGCTGTAGACTATTGATTATGTCTCTCAGAAATTTGGTTATAGTTCTTCATGATTACACTGCAATGTCTTGTGCTTGCAGTGGTAGAGCCAGGTAATTGAGAAGTATGGTTATTTTTAATTTTAATTATTTTGAGGATGGTACTGTGGATTTCATGGGTTTAATTTGTACCAATAGCTAGCCTTTTAAGTAGGAAGCTCTATTTATGTGTTCAGAAATGAGAAATCAACTTTTCATTTCTTCACTTGACAATGGTGCCAATAGACCAAAATTGATATCTGCTCTTTTTGGCTACTTTAATACTCATCCTAATGCCTGAGCATAATGATGCACTAATTATAAGTTGCTTGGATAAATTATTATTTGCTTAATAATGATGTTCTTATGTGTTAGTTATGGGACCAATTATATATCATGAAGTATATATCATGTACACTTGCTTGTGAAGTGTGAGCCACCTACTATGGTAACTGCTAATGTTGCCTGGGTTTTAAGTTCGAAAATCTCGGTATGTTTATTCTAGGATGTTGCTTGAATGAAAACTTATGGGGAAAATCTTACCTACGGTTGATGATTCTCGATGACTAAAAAATTCTATAGAAGAATCTCGTTTAATTTTCTAACAATTTCCTTTTCACTATGATATATTCGAATTCAATTTCTTATGAAGTGATGCTTTATGATTCCTTTTCATTTGATGCTCTGTTATCACTTTGTCTTTGCCACAAGCCACCATTTTTTTTCCTCAGTTTTGTTTTATAATTAACAGTTTGGCAAGCTAGTGATACAAGATAATTAAATTAGTTCTGTGGTTGACCACTAATTGAATTTCTCATGTCCTCAATGTCATATCAAGTAGTTCTGTTTACTTGAATTAACATGACTATGATAAGATTTCAGCTTCATTTTAATGAGTCATCTTGAAATAATAATAATAACTAAATAAAATAAGTCATGAACTTAGCTGATATGAACATAAGGTCTGACATTTTTTGCCAAGAGAATCTCCTCTCTGGAGCAAGGGCTTAAGAGGCTAGGGCATGGGCCACACCCCATTTTGTATATGAGAAATATTGTGGTACATGTAAATTCCCACCTCTTTACCAGCTCCATTATATCAGAAAAAAAAATTACATCCAAATCATCTTTTACTGAGATATGTCAAGAATTGATTCAAAAGCAATTGAATTTTAGCAGATTTGAAAACTAAGACCTATTCCTTTGTAACAATGATGAAATTTAACCATGAAGTGCATAGCTTCTTCAGATCCAGAATCTTGTATTGACTCTGAAGTGAGATGAAACTACCATTCTCTGACAGCACGTGTGTCATATAGATGCATGGATGTGATTTAGTATATTGATTATGTTATTTGCAGTCAATTTTAATATGTTGTTCAATATCTGTCATCATCATGATTCTAAGATTTGCCCATCCTTTGTTCCTATTTTTTCCAGTGTTTGAAGTTCAAAACGGATCAAGCACAAGATGCTAAAAAGATGGAAAAACTGAACAACATATTCTTCGCCCTGATGGCCCGCGGACCTGACGGTACCTTCTTTCTCTGAGCTTAGTTGTTCCTTGGTAGATATTATGTATCTATAATTATTGAGTAAAAAACTGTCATGTTAGGAAAATGCCTTTGTCCCCTATAAAAAACAATACAAAAGACAAGTGTGATTTAAACTCTACCTGGATGTTAAAACAGTATTGCTCAAATGAAGTTAAATATATGAGAATCTTTGCTTGCTCGACATTCAATAGTTAGAAAAATGCTTTTGTGTGCTGTTACTTTCCAAGGTCTATAAAATTCTTTACATCACTGCAAGCAAGATATGTAAACTGGTCCTCTGTTAGACCAATTTTGAGCATGTGTGGTTGCTTCAAAGCATAGTCTGATGTATCAGTTTTGAACATTAGTCATATCAAGCTGTTTTCTAACAAGCACTTTTCTTCTACCCCGTGTAGTCGATATGTCTGAGATCACAGGAAAGGAGCAGATGGAAGCGCAACCATCAAAGAAAGGGCGAGGAAGAAAACAATAAATTCTTCATGTTGTGATAGTGAGCATATGGATATTTTAGAAGAATTTTTCAACTTTTGATGCCAACAAAAAAATTCCAATCAAAAGAATCTTATTATCAAGGAATTTCCTTAGAATGTTGATTTCCATTTCATACATGTTACCTTTTCTCTTGCTTTGGTGCATTTATTTTTGTTTATGCTATATGAGATTGTCATGGGCATATAGCATCTTAGGGGTGTGTGTGAAGTTATTGCCTTTCACTACATCATATCATATATATAAATGCTGTTTTGCAAGTGTAATTATCACTATGAGATGCAGCCGGGGACCATGCGATAAAATCTAGAATTGATATTCATGCTGGTGAAGTTAGGGAGGGAATATATTCTGGTGATTGCCATTATTGACCGTTCTTCAGTAACAGTCTGCAACGTTTATGTTATTGTGTTGCAGGTAGGTAAACATGTCAGCAGTTTTCCTGCATTCTCAAAACATCGTAATTTGTGTTTGATTTGGTCAAGAGAAGTGGAATATGCAGTGTTTTGTGTTTTTTTGATCTTGTGTATAAAGTTGATTAAAACCGAAGTTGATAGTCAATAACCACAGCCAAATTGAATATCAGATAATTAGGACAGCCGCATCATGGAGCATCACTTATCTCCAAAGTTTTATTTATTCAAAATATTAAATATTTTATTTTTAATTATAACCAAAACGAGATGAAATATGAATTTTTAAATTAGACTGGATTATTTTTATTTTTATTTTATATAAACATTTTGAAATGTAACAATTAAACTCTTAGTGCCATAAAAAAAAAAGTAGTATTTATTTTCAATATATGCAGAAATTTTAATTTTAAAAGTAAATTACTAAAAAATATAATAATTTGATGTTATAGAATAAAATAATAAATATTATATCATTTTTTTATTTTAGTATATTAGTTGATTAATTTTACTGAATTATTTTATTTTATTTAAAAAATAATTTTTAATATAGTATTTTTATTTTTAGTCATTTAAAACTTTAAATTAAATTAATAGATCATTTACACTATATTTTAAAGTTATAACCTTTTAAAAATTTAAAACTTTGAAAATGTATTAAACTGAGACGCGCCTTACGACCTCACTGGTCTATGAAGTGTGCCTCATCAGCTATTTTAAGGTTGATGAAGCACTCTCCATATACTGGTGATGCACCGGATTTTCAGCATTGATTTTGGGTATGGAATTTGAAGCCCAAATTCAACTGGTTGAAGCGAAACGGCGTTCTAAGTTAAATTTATCGCCTTTGGCGATGACTAACAATGAATTTTGGGTAATTTCGGAATTGTTTTTCTTTTCTTCTTATGAAAGGGGTGTTTAGGGTTTCTAAAAAACAGTTTGTGACATTATATTTTCAGTAAATCAAACGAGCGAACGAATTGTTCCTCTAATTCAATTCCCAATACTCTTTCAGCCAATTTACGTACGTTTCCAGCATCAACCGGTGATGTCGTGAAGCGCGTGTGTAAGGATGTATTGGTCAATTTGATTTACTTTTAAATTTCTAACTTTCAAAAGTTTATAAATTAAAAAAAAATGGAATGGTACACTTAAGATTAAAGTTTGAAAAGCGTATATGTTATAATTTTTCCTTTATTTAAATATAAAATAACTTTTTATTTATAATTAAAAATAAATAAAATAATAATTTGAAAAATATTAATAAAAAGTATTATTTGATAATATAATATTTAAAATATAATTCTTTATTATATTTATAGGGCATTACTAAATACCGCATCAAATTTATTAATACCGCAATCAAAATATCAATTATACCCTTTCCAACATAGATGAATTTATAAAGAAAATCTCAAGTCCAATTATGGAGGGTGAAGAGAAAGAAAAGATGTGATGTGTTTTAATTTGAAATCTCCTTAAACGGAAACATGTCCAAATGTGCAACTAGATTCTCCAAGTCACTCGGAAACAAATCAGGTTCAGACTTCCAAAGTTCTAAGTGAATAACGATGTCATAGAGACATTAATTGATAAGGTAAATGTAAACTGAATTCGTGTAAGAGTTTTAAAATTTATATGGTACATGAAACTGGAAGACCAATATTATTTCGGCAATCTTAACGCTCACTTCATTCATTGTCGTCGTTTGAATTACTTCTATGGATCTTCTCCATAATATGGTTTAAGAAAAAATTCAAACGAGTTGAGATAATGAGAGAAATAATTTTATTAAAACTATACTATCAAAATATTCTAGATTTGAAGAAAAAATAAAACTGAGTTAAGATGATGAAATAAAAATTTTTATTAAAACTACACTGTTAAATTTCTGAATGTTCTCCATTATTCTATCGTTGATGAAAAAATTCAAATAAGGAAAAGAATTTTATTAAAACTTGAATTTTATTAAAACTATAATACTTGCTTTTTGATGCAATTATGTTAGAGGTATAATTAGAAAGATATGCGGTATTTAACATTTTGATATGCGGTTTTTAACACTTTTGTATTTATATTTTAAATTAAATATAACCATTAAAATATTATAATAATTAAAGAGATAATGTAATTGTAAATATCTATAGTTATAAAACACTTAAATTTCGCATTTGAATTTTTCATATTGACGTGGGGAGTGCATGAGTTACAAACCTTGCAAAATTAAAATATTTATATAAAAATTTAATTTATAAATTAAAATATCTATATAAAATCTCGTGAAATTAAAATAATTATATAAAAATTTAATTTGTAAATTAGTTTCATATAAAACCTAGTATAATTCAAAATCTTTCTCTTGGTTAGTTGTACTATGGAGTGTTTGATATTACGACTACTTGACCAGCACCAGAACCCCAACCTCAACCTCATCAACCTGATGAGGACCAATTCTATGCACATTAGTATGTTTTTTTAATATCACCGACTCTTTTAACAAAAGCTGAGCTGAGCGTACAAGAAGGAAAAATGTGGAGAATTGCATTGCATTGCATTGCATGTAATGTAATGATTGTCCTCCAACATCTTCGGGTATTATTTTTAGGTGAGTGGTGATTTTGGCTACTCAGATCCCGATGCTCAATTACTTTCTTCTTTAAAATGCTTTAGCCCACCAAAAAGTTAAAGTTTTTATTAAGATCTCCATGTGTCGTGAAAGCCTGAGAAAATTCCAACCCCTAAGAATATTATTGGATAAAGAAATAAAAAGCGAAAAATATTCGCCAATTAAAATTTTTTGATTTAAAGAGAACAAGAGACAGATATCACAGATGGACAGAATGTCTTTTGTGGGTATATATAACCAAGACAGCAACAATATGTATGGAGTGGATATGGTCAAGTTAAGCCATACACTACCACCCAAATCTCTTTCCCAGATTCACTCTCTTTGCTTGCACAAATAATAATTCATACATTTTCCTACTCTTTCAACCTTATCTTGTACCTTATAATATAATGGAGCATGTAGTTCAATTAAATTTTATTTCGAATTATTCGTATATATTTGTATTGTATTTAATATTTTTTATATACATATTATAATAAAAAAAATTATTAAAAAAGTATAATTTAATAAATCTAAAACGGATATTTGGGATAGTAAGTGCAATTATGGTTAGATGAATAGTAATATATTTTTAAAAAATCAAATCAAATCAAATTTGCATTCAATTACAATTTTAAATTATAATAAATGAAATAAAATATTATTAATATATTTTAAAAATTCTAATTTCTATAAATCATTTCATCATATTATATGATGAATGGTTTGATTTATAATTTATATTAACTACAAAAATATTTAAACAATTATTAAAAATATATTCAATATATTTAAAATATATAAGTTCTTTTTTCCAAATATAAGGAATGTCCTTAAATTTAGAATTATTTAATATATTTGAACATAATTTTTCAAAAAAAAAAAACTACATTTTTAATAATAAAAAAAATATTATAAATTCTCTCCTAAATCATTAATTTATAAATATATATTAAAATATGTACAGTTGTATTTCAAAATGGAATAAACTTAATAAACAAAAAATTATATGATATAATAGTTTTATATATGTTATATAAAAAAAATGTACCATGAAAAAATAAAAAGGAATAACAAACAATATTATATTATTATCAAATTTATAATATTTAATAATTAACAATGTTATGAGAATCTGAAATAGAAATTCAGATTTTGATTTTTAAACATATATTCAATAAGGTTTAAACAATTTGAATCCATGGAGCATCAAGAGGAAATTTTAAACAATTGCATTTAAAAATAGTTGTTTGATTTGTTGATGATTCATGAAGAATATATTGGAAGTGCATGCATGTCCTTTTAATCATATAACTAAAACAGATACAGGAAGTAGCTTTGTGATAAAGTTTATAATCCCAAAGTGACAAAGTTGAAACACTGTTAAAAGTGTAAATCCTTACATTAATCAATTAATTAACCTGGAAAACAGATCAATGTAAGGCTTTTTCACTAAGTGCTTTTATTCTCATAAGCTTTTTACACTCATTTCTTCTCTGTAAAGAAAAAGAAAGGGAATTTTCACACTTTTTTATAAACATATATTTCATTCATCTCTTGAAGTTATTTTTAATTTAAAATATATAATAGGTTTAATTATGTTAAAACAAATATATATATAATTATTTTTTAGAATAATTATTAATTTTTTTTCTAATTGAATATACCCTTAATTAATATATATATATTATGATATAATATTATAACATCAAATCTCAAGTAAACGTGTAAATTCGGTCCATAGTAATGAAAATTAATTAATAATTGTAATTTAAATTTATTATTATTAAATTTTATATGCGGTTGAGATTTCGTGTACTAGTTGAACTTGACAGTTGAAAGGGATTTGGTGTCCACATGCTATCAATGCATATTATGGAAGAGAATTGGATCATGAGGACTACATAAACCATTGGTATCAAAAGAAACCTTCCTCGAGGTACATGATTTTTTCATTAATTAGTAATAATGAGATTTCGTGTACTAGTTGAACCTGACAGTTGAAAGGGGTTTCGTGTCCATATGCTATCAATGCATATTATGAAAGAGAATTGGATCATGAGGACTACATAGACCATTGGTATCAAAAGAAACCTTCCTCGAGGTATATGATTTTTTCATTAATCAGTAATAATGAGATTTCGTGTACTAGTTGAACCTGACAGTTGAAAGGGATTTCGTGTCCACGTGCTATCAATGCATATATGAAAGAGAATTGGATCATGAGGACTACATAGACCATTGGTATCAAAAGAAACCTTCCTCGAGGTATATGATTTTTTCATTAATCAGTAATAAATACAAGCATGTGATAATTTATTTAGATTCTCCCTCTTAAAGAAAAATTTATGTCTAGGATAATAGTAAAAAGAAAAATAAAGATGAAGTTAGTAACTAGCATGGGAAGTTATTTAAGAGTGGATCACGGATGACATGTTGGTTATGCGGTGGCCTAAACTATAACAAGTGTGGTTGTCAAAAAAATGTTAGATAAATTAACTACTTAGTTTTTAAAATATACTTCACTATCTTCTTTTTAAATTTATAAAGTTGTTTGATATCTACAAGACCAAAGCTCAATTTCAATTCAATATGAACCGTCAACAATTGCTTCAACAGCTAAAGTTGATATAATATAATTTGTCATCCTGCTATTCTTCTCCAAAATATGTCCATGATTATAGTAGAAGTTGGGCGAAGAGCTTCAATAATACAAAGAGATAGAGGAAGAAAAATAATAAATAGTGTTGGTAGAGGAAATAGTGCTGGAATAGTGGTTGATAGTAGTGTAGGCTCTAGTAATCATCAATTCTCTCAAACTGTTGCAAGACGATTTGGATGTGAAAGAGAAATATGGAGAACAACATGATAGATAAACGGGATATTTATTACTTCAACATCTATGATTAAGGAAAATATAAAAGCTAGTGCATCAAATATATTTGCTAAGTATGAGAGGAAGGGGTCATGTAAATGGAGATAGAAAAGAATGAGAAATGAAGGTTATAGGACTTTTGTGAACGTCAACATAAGGAGAATAATTTTAATTTTGTATAAGTAATTGTATCTTATACCTAAATATTGATTTTGTATTCCTATATGAGATGTCGAAGTCTAATTGTTTTGTACTTGTAATTACAACAACATATAGAATTATCGATCAAGGAAGTGGATATCACGATGCATCATAAAAACAAATTTAGGTATAAATTTCATCAAAGAAATCTAGAGTGGAGATTGAAAAAAAAAACAAAACAGTTAGTATGAGGGCTCAATATGGAAATTTTAGACCTTCTAATAATGGAAGATTTATCACTACGACGGATAATGATTTTGTTTTATTTTATAGTTATAAAATACTGCAACTACCGCACTTTTATTTATTATGCATTAAGTAAGAAAACCATCTATTTCTATTAGCATTTGTGTATATCTTATTGTCATCTTAGACTTTGAAAGCAAAAAAAGAATGCTAATATATATATATATTTTTTTATGTATGTTTGTTGTCATTTTGAAATCATGATACATAGCAAGATAACGCCATAAACTAATACAGTTGTTGCACTTCTATTTATCATGCATTAATTAAAAAAATCATTTGTTGCTATTAGCATTTGCATACATAATTCCATTATAGACTTTGAAAACAACAAAATACTAGTATTTTTGCGTGTATGTATGTTTTCATTTTGCAACAATATAATATTTTACTATTGTGTAGTTAAAGTGCTTTTATAGTTTTTGACCCTAAACATTTATAGTAGGATTAGTAGGATTGTTGTTTTAATATTCTGCAGCTTCTGTAATTTCCGATAATTATATAAAAGTTTATGTTGAACTACTTTGATATCTTCATACCATTAATTTGAATTTTATTGTCAATGTGATATGCGACAATGTCAAAGCTGCCTATGTTTATGATATTTAGTGAAAACATTTTACATCAACCTATAATAGAGAAATTGCATGTTAAAGCAATTTAAACAAAGTAGGCAAGTTCACGACTCATTACCATCACATTCTTTACTATATTGTAATCACAATAACATTTTAAACCAGACTAATCAAATATTATAATTGTTGTAATCCATTAACATGATTTTCTCGGGTATATTTTGACTCTAAAATTACTACAATTCATAAGTTAAACATCAACAACGTTAAACCGACATCCTAAAACTGCAATAACTCATACCTTAACATCACCAACATTGCTTAGGTATTAACACTGCAACAGTTAACCAATAACTAAATATCAGCAACAACAATATTGCTTCCCTAAAAGCCTAAAATTACAACAAATGTTCTATGCCAAAGACTAGCAAAATATGTATAAACCAAATACCTAAAATAAAATTGATCCCTAAACCAACAAGCGCAATACACAACCACAACCAAGAACTTAATTCAACCGCAAATAAATCACAATCACGACCATCGCTAAATGTAACGATTTCACCTCATTGAACTTAACACCAGTTGTTAGAAGTTAGTGTCTCTTCTGAATTCCAAATTAGTATAATATTGTCTACTTTTGTAGGGGCAAGCCCATACATATTTGTTATCGGGCACCTCCTAAAAGGTCTCACACTAATAGAGTTATGTATATATTATATGTATAAAGCATTATCGCCTTATATTAATAATGTGATATTGAGTTTGTCATCCCAACTTTTTTTTTCTTGCCTAATGTTTCTTGTCAACATAAAAAATTAGTAGGATTTAGAACAACCATTAACAACAACCAATAATTAGCAACATCAACAACAATTGGGGTCTCAAACGATGGAGATAAAAAGACGAATAATTAAAAACGACAACATTTTCGACAGAACGCAGTAACTTTTGAATTGTCTACCAACTGCAGCTGGATGATGATCTTAATCACAAATGTTGAGAAATGACATAGGTAATAATGCAAACACAAGCCGTAAACACGGTAGAAAGAGATATAACAAATACTTAAAGATGTCCTCCATAAATATTCAAATGGTATAAAATGATTGAGTAAATTTATTATTTTTCTTTTTACTTTTCCTTTTTTTCTTCTTTAATCATGAAAGCACCGTGATATTTTTTAGTCAGCTAAGGTTTATTGACAAAATAGAAAGGTTTAATAGGATAAAAATTATAATATTATCCTAAAACTAATTTTTATATTTTGACTTGTCTACTTTTGCAAATATAAACATTTGTCTATTCCACGTCAAATTATGAATTATAAACAGTACTAAGATGAATTGTTAATATATTTTAAAATTTTGATTTATAAGCCGGACAATTAATTTTAAATGGTTTTTATTTTTATTTTTTAGTTTTTGCAACTGCAGTTAATAATCAATTAATTTTATTTTTTTTATAAGAGGTAATTACATCATATGTACTATTATAAAGTATTTATTACTAATATTATTTTAATTCATATGATATATATATATATATATATAATTTTGAGTTATTGAATTTACTCATAATTTATTAGTACATTATTTGAGTTCGTATAAACTTAAATTTAGTATTTATACTTTTTAAAATATTTTGTTTACTTATTTAATTGGTATAAACTAATTTTAAAATAATATTATTTTGAAAATTTATATAAATTTATCAACAGTTAAAAATTTTAATCTTAATTAACATCAAGATAAATCCATGTAATTGCACGAGTTTTTTTAAATTTATAACGGGAGGATTCGTATATGCACAATAAAAATGATTAAATATATTCTTTACATATACAAAATTTAGCATAGCCAATATATTAACTGTAAATTTAAAAATTTTAGAAAGTTATATTTTGTCCGTCATCAAAAAATAATATTTATTTATATTAATTTAATTTAAAATTTTATGATAATGATATTATATTTATTTACATTTAAATTCTTATTTTTCTCATAATTAAAAAACTAAAATTAATTATTATTATATATTTTTTATATAAACATTAAAAATTTATTTAATCCCATTAAAGTGAGAATCCAAACTGCTATAAAAATTCCTTACCCAATTACACAACCTGAAAGCCAATATGCATTGATTCATTGATATTATCAGCCGAGTGAATTTTATTTTAAAATTTATTTATACTTCTTTAAACAAAACAGAAAATGAATGAATAACTAAATAATTAATGTCCAAGAGGTACGAGTCACCATAAATGCAGAAGTGGAGACTCGTACAATACATCCATTTTGTCTTCGGCAATCTTCACGAATCAAATGAAACCAAGACCCTCTCACACCGAGTCTCAGACTCAGTTACCAACCCTTTATCGGAAATTACCATTATATCCTCACTATTAAATTTTATTGTAACAATAATATAATAATACCACCCTCTATCCAATTAATTAATGAATGCTCTGCGTAAAGTCAACGGCAGTGGGACCTCGTTGTCAATCACCGACCTTATAGTGTTCCCGCTGCAATATAGCGATAATACTTGGGTAGTCAAACAAAGGCGCACACATATGGGGCTACGTGTCAAATTATAAAAGCACTCAATTCTTTCACGTGGCGAATTTCTGTTGGTGGAAGGAGAAGTCGTCTGGCAACGGCTATAAGAAGAAGTGGAGAGACGGTGTGGGCCCACTTATTCGGGTGGGGCGGATATTTTGATACAACCCGAAACGGTTTAAATAATACTTAATTGAAAGCAAAGTAAAAAACAAATACAATCAGAGAGACGAGACGAGACGATAGTGGCTTTTGCTTTAGCTGGACTGTTTTCTTTTTTAGACTTTTGTCAATCAAGTTGTTTTTTTTATTCATAGAAAATTGCGAAAATAAACTTGCCGTTTTCATTTTCAAAAGGTGTGTTTTATTGTTTGTTTCCCTGTGGTCAATGGGGATTCAACTAGTGTTGCTTAGTGTTTTATCTATAAAAATAAATCATAATTTTGTATTGTTCTTCAAAACAACAGCTCAAATAGATGGAAAATTTTACATCATACTAGTTTATATGCATTTTATAAAGGAAATCTATGTTGACTTCCTATCTACTTACATTTTATACCATTTTCTAAAATTTAATCAAATTTAGTATAATATATTATGAAATTAGAAAGATTAATTAGTACATAATTCAGAATATTTTTTAATATAAAATATAATTTTTTTTAATCTTTTATAATGTGATTTATTGTTATTATTATTATTTTATAAATAATTTATTATATTTATTTTTATATTTTTTAATATGGATAATAGTTTATACTATATTAATTTATTTATTATTGTGCGTCTTAAAAATATAAAATTCGATTTATATCATAATTAAATATAATTGAAAGTAAAATTTTGCTATTAATTTAAAATTTAAAATTAATTTAATTATAATTTTTTTATTTTCAATCAATTTAATAATAAAATTCTAATATATTACATATATATATATATATATTAAAATACTAAATAATTTTAAAAATATTATTTTGGATTTACACTTCATCTATAGCAACCCCATTTTTATGTTTTTTATATATTTACAATACATTTTTCATAGATGTATGGTTTTTTTTTTTACCTTTTTTTTAACCATTATATATTTTGTGCACATAGTACATTTTATACCCAAATTTATTAATATATTTTTTTAACAAAGTGAGGTGAAAATATTTACCAATAAAGTAAACTGTAAATTTAAAATTAAATTATTATTTTAAAAATATTTGAATTTAAAAGCGGCATTCTAGTTATAAATCAACTTTATTAATATTATAATGTAAAATTTTAAATGAAAATATTATAACTCTACTACCACTAAATTTTAAAAGTTTATGGATAAATAAATTTTAAATATTATATATTTTATATTACTAAATGTCAATTGAGATAAAAATGGCAATTTAGTTTAAAAATATAATAAGTCAACATAAAATAAATTATAGTTGAGTTCAACAAATTAAATTATAAATGGATAAATTTGTATATTCATATATTTATGATTTAAATTTCCAATCCATTTAAATTAATATTTTTATAAAATTATTTATTATATTAATTATTGTATATATTTTAAATATTTACAATATTATTTACAAAATAAATATCAAATTGAAAGAGTTGGGGATAGAGTTTTCCCAACCGTTGGACATGTTTATTTATATTATCTATATATATATATATATATATATATATATATATATATATTTATTTATTTATTGTTAACCCCAACATTGCACAATCTAGTGTTTATTTATCTATATATTTTCATATAACTCTTAATATTTATAGGTGTAAAGGAATTTTATATAATTCACTTGCGAATGAATTATGTCCAAATATACAGGTTGCTACATATTTATTAATTTAGAATTTAAGTTATTTTTAATTAAAATTTTAATTTTTAATTTAAATGAAATTTCAGTACATATCTAATATCGAATTATATTTTTTTATTTTATTTTTATTTTTTTTAAAATATAATATCGATTTTTTTACATATATTCTAAGTTTTTTAATATAAATTATTATATTTCTTTTTAATTTTAAAAATTAGTTATATATAAAAATGTGGTAGCTTTTTCCACGCTCATTTATAAATTTAAGTCCAAAATTATTCATGACTTTAATAAATTAAATTTTGTAAGATTGATTTTAAATAATTAATTTTGCAATAATATTAACATTTTAAAATGAAATATTATACAACCCCATTTTTCCTCATCTCCTTTACTTCAAATTATTTTTTTTTAAAGTGAGTTGTTCATATTTTTATCCTTTTAGAAATTTTGTTTTATATATATATATTACTTTCAATAATTTAATTGGTATGCTGTATTATCTTTTCATTCTTTATTTATTTTAATATATATAGATATAGATAGATATGATATTTGATATTGTTATTTAAAAAAAAAAAAAGTGTTGTTTGAATTTGCCTAAAATGTTTGTTTTTATTGAAATGTAATTATTTTAAGTTTTAAATATAAAATCATAGTATGTTATTGTTGTTACACCCCAAACAAAATAATTAAGATATTGGTGGTATTTTAAAAAAAAAAAAAATTACAAGTATAAAAATTTCTTTCCAAGACTCATTTTATCCTATTAAAAATAATTTTTTTCTTCATATTTTATAACATCGGATAAATATTTTTAAAATAAAAGTTAAGATGACGATAATTTTTATTAATTTTTAAAAATATTTGAAGATTAAAATTTATAAACATGCGGTCTAATATTTTGGAAAGACAATGAATAATATATTTAAAAAATTAATAATAATAAAATCCTACTGGAAAATAATTTGACATTTTGAATGAATTAGCGCTATTAGTTTTTTATTTAAGGAACCCGTCCAATAGACCATTATTGAAGTTGAGAAAAACTAATTGCAAATGAAAAATTATCGTTAAACAATTAAATCCATCACATGTAGATATTTGAAAGAAAGAATTTAAAATTGATTTACCAAAACCTTTATTAGACCAACTTCAACCACACGTGAAATTTGTAATTGATAGACCATGGTCTAATGGTATTATTTACTGTTTTTATTTTTATTTTTATTTTTTAATTTTAATTAAAATTTAATTTAAATTTAATTTTTAATATAATTGTAAAGGTAAATAATAATAAAATTATTAAAATTTTAAATTTTAATAAAATAACATAAAAAATTCAACCTGTGTAGGTAACCATTTTAAAATTGAAATTATAAATTATTTAACTGTTTTTATTAAAAAAATCTAATTAAATTTTTAATAATTTTATTTTTTTAAATTTATTATGGAGAATAATTATTTTGAAATATTTATTTTTAATTTTGTAGTTCAAAAATTCAATTCACATGTTGTTTCTGGACTATTTTAAATAAAAAAAAATTGAAAAAATGAGTAAAAGTTATTATATTTTATGGAAGATTAACAAAAATAATTATTTAATAATATTTTTTAAAAAACAACAAAACAAAGACCAAATTGATCATGCCTCACATGTTTCTATGTAACAAATTCAAAATAATCAGTTAGAATATTATTAATAAAAAATAAAAATAATTAATTCTTCAACTAATTACTTTAAAATAAAATGTAAAAAATAAATATAAATCAACAAACAAATTGCAGATGGGTACAAAAGATACGTTACATACAACAAACCACTCCACTTATGGAAAGTACATACACAAGCATTGAAAACCAATCTGGAGAAACAATCAATTCAGATAACCTCAAACCAATTTCTAATTAAAAAATTGAAAAAATTGAATTACTCTAATTATTATCATTTCACACACTTCACACTTCTTAATAAAATTAAAAAATTAAAATAAAAAACAAAAAAACAAAACAGTTGAAGAAGAAGTGAAACCAGACAAGATAATTTTAAAAATGCTTCACTGGACTTTGTTGTAAAATAAAAAAGAGAGGCTTTAATTTAATAATTTAATTTATTTAAATGAAGAATAAAAAACCAAGGTCTTTGGTGTGGGTCCCAGTTTCAAATCTGTGACAGAGACGGCAGTTTCATTTCTCTCTCTCACTCCATATTTTTTCTCTTCTCTGCCATTGCCTTTAACTTCTCTCTTTAGAGAGAGATTATTTTATTATATTATATTTTATTTTATTATATAATATTGAATTGGTTATAATAATAAAATTATTGTAGAAACAGAAGAAATAAAGAAATGGGTATGTTTTTGTAATCTTATGTTGGTGTGAATTCTGAAGCGAGACGAGAAGAGAGTGAGCAAAGAAAAGAGAAAAAAAAGTCTTCTCTTCACACCTCTAATGGCAGCAGTGAGCTGAAGAATCTAGGGTTTGATAGCGCCAACTCCAACAAACAGGTCTCTTCTTTACTCTCTTTTGACTCTTTTTATTTTCCAACTCTCTTATCCTTTTGTTTCGTCTTTATTCATCTATCTGTTTCTGTTCTTATCTTGGTTTCTTTGTCATTTTTCATGTAAAGCTACTTGAATCTGAGCTTCTGGGACCTTTTTGCCTTTCATTTCAACGATTTTTATTTTTCATTTGTTGAAATTTTTTTAATTTTTAGTTCATGAAGATCTGTTCTGCTGTTTAATTTATGATCGTTTTGTGTTTTTTATTTGTATGGTCTGTGTCTGATTTTTTTATTTTTGATTTTTGAATTTTTATTTTTTTAGGTTTTTGTATTATTTTGTGTATTTTGTGGGATTGAGAAGTGAGGTAATGGAGGAAGTTGAAGAAGCGAACAAGGTAGCTGTAGAAAGTTGTCATAGAGTTCTTAGCTTGCTGTCTCAGCCTCAAGATCAGGTTCAGTATAGGAATATCATGATGGAAACTGGAGAAGCTGTTTTTAAGTTCAAAAGAGTTGTTTCGCTTCTCAATAATGGTTTAGGTCATGCAAGAGTGAGGAAGCTTAAGAAGTTACCAAGCCCTTCTAATCAATCCATCCTCTTAGATAGGACTGACATTGCTGTACCCTCCAAGAATCACCAGTTTCTTCAACCAACAGCCCCTCATCCGCTTGTTAAGAGTTGCTTATCTTTAGGAAACCCCTCTCTTGAATTGGTCTCTAATGGTAAAAACCATCTTCAACTCAACCCACAAGCACCTACTCCTTCACAGTATAATTTCCTTCACCATCAGCAACAGCAACTTCAGCTGCAGCAGAGGTTTCAGCACCAGCAGCAGATGAAACTTCAAGCTGATATGATGCTTAGGAAGAGCAATAGTGGTGTTAACCTGAATTTCGATAGCTCTAGCTGTACCCCAACTATGTCATCTACTAGATCTTTCATTTCTTCCTTGAGTATAGATGGTAGTGTGGCTAATTTGGATGGAAGTGCTTTTAATATAATTGGGGCGCCCCGATCTTCAGATCAGAGCTCACAGCAACACAAGAGGAAGTGTTCTGCCAGGGGGGACGATGGGAGTGTCAAATGTGGAAGTACTGGTAGATGTCACTGCTCGAAGAAGAGGTCAGTTTGTTATGTTTCGCAGCTTTGCTTTCAATATGTTTTGATCATTCGAGGCGTTCAATTTGATTTATTACTTAATTTCTTGCTCAATCGACAGGAAACATAGGGTGAAGAGGTCAATCAAGGTGCCTGCTATCAGCAACAAGCTTGCTGACATCCCACCTGATGATTATTCGTGGAGGAAGTATGGACAGAAGCCAATCAAGGGGTCTCCGCACCCTAGGTAAAATCATCTTCCGGCACTGTCTTTTGGATATATGTCAAGTAATTTATGAAGTATCCATATATGCGTGCAACTTTTTGTGAATTTCTACTTTATTGAATGTGCCTTCCCTTTTTTGAACTATTCTGTAAATGGTAGTATGATCATAGGAGTTTGTTATCCGGAAAAAGGAAATCTGAATATGGTTATTTTATCCCTTGAAATAGAAGTTGCATTTTTAGCGGCAAGTGGTAATGGATATGGATTTTCTTAGTAAGTCCTTGATATAAAGGGATTTCTTTGATTCATTCTCTCTATGTCTATGTTCATGAATACTGTGATATCAGAATTAGAGGAAATTCTAATGCAGCAGCATGTGTCGAAGACCCTGTATGTTTGAGTAGAATCTGTTGATATGTGTGATAGTGTGACTAGTTATGCTATTATCTCTGTGTAAGTCATTTGTGTTGAAATATGATTTGGGGTGCTGAACTATTTTTAGGGGTTGTCTGTTATCTTTTCCCAAGTCTACTATACCCATTTGAATAAAAATTTTCTGATTCTCTCTGAACTGATGGTGGCCGCGATAGATTTTCAATAGAATTGTCAGGATCAAATGTAGAACTTTGTCTCTCATGATTGAGTTTGGTTAACAGTCATGCTTTGTAGGTGCACCATCAAATTATTTAGACAAGACAACTATGTTTTGACAAAGTTTGGAATTCAATGTTTGAATTGGAAGAAACCTAACACAGTTTCAAATCTACTTCGAACTCTTGCAGGGGATATTACAAATGTAGCAGCATGAGAGGCTGTCCTGCAAGGAAGCATGTGGAGAGGTGCTTGGAAGATCCATCGATGCTGATAGTTACCTATGAAGGCGAGCATAACCACCCGAGGTTACCATCACAATCCACAAATACATAGATGTCGTTGCTAGCTAACTTCAAGCCCCCTTAATGTTAAAATCATCAGAATCCTTGTTAGTTTTAGGCTTGAATTTCATTTGCTCCTGTAAATATTTCGCATGGTCAAGCATGGAACATATTCGGAGCAGCTTTTGTTTTCTCCTCAGCCCTCTTCTTAGGCTTTTAGTGAATCGGCTGCCGGCTTTAGAAGCCTAAGCTGAACCAAAGAAAAAAAAAAAATTGTGCCATTGGGGTTTCAAATTGTAAGAATACTTTCAACCTTTTGATGGGAGTCAATGGTTTAAACAGTTTTAGAGTATGATTCAGGTGATTTCAATTGTGTTGGTGATATTAATTATTAGTATATAGGGAAAGTTGCATGATTCTATTTGAAGAATGAATTGGTCATTTGTCATAGTATTTGTATGTAAAGTGGTAGTTGGTGATTAGGTTGTGTTTTGCATATGAGCATAGAATTGATGATTGAGTTGTCAAAGCAATTGTGTTTAAAGTCAAATTGGAAGTGTATAACATGTGTCTAGTCTAGAGTGTAGAGAGTCAGTGACCACTTCAACGAGACAGATTTTCATGTTCAAATGGCCAAACAGATTTATTTGTTGAATTTTTTCCTTGTATTTTCCATGTCCATTTCAACAAGTCATGTGGATTGCAACATGGGCAAAACGTGCTTTTGGCTTATTTGGCCATTCAGTTGTTGAATTTTTGTTATTAAGGATCGTTTAGGTTAAATTCAATGTGTGCTCTGAATTTATTGTCTTAACTTTTGGAGTCGTAGTTTTTTAGTGCAGGATTTCGAATCATGGTTTGGTTTTACGTTTACGTTAGACTTGATGCGGTCAATCAATCTCGACTTCTATGTCACTCCAAATAAAATTTGGAAGTTGTAATATGTGGGAAGTGACGTCTAACTTAAAAAATATTTAAACATAGTATATAATTAGGAGTTAAGCAAATTTATGTATATTAATATATAATTATTAAATGATTATTGATTATACATATAGAGTTATATGGATGTTAGAAAAAAAAAATTCAAGCATTATATTTGATATTAGCAATTTGTAAAATAAATTGAAAGTAGGTTCACAAATTGTTTAGTAATGTTTTCTAAAAAAATTTAAAATATTCTCATATTTAATATTAAAAAATAAATTAAATAATTACAATTTTTTAATAGTTTCATAATTAATTATTAATCGAACAGTTAAATTTTTCAACGAATATCTTTAAAATTATTTTAAATACTTTTTAAAAGTTATTACAATTATCTAACCCGTTACACTGCCACTGAAACTCTTAATTTTAATAACTTATTTTAAAAATTTTATTTATATAATTATTATTTTTAATTGTTTATCATTTTCGTATTATTCTATAATTTTTTTATGGTTATTCTGATTTTAAGAAAATTAAAAAATCACATAAAAATTACCATTACTAAATTGTGCAGAAGATGCTCAAATCAACTCATTTATCTTTTAAAAAAATCAAATTAAACAATATATATTTATTTTGTTGTAATATTTAATATAATTTTGTGAAATTATAAATTTATAAATTTATACTTTGTTTTAACTCATTTATTCATTTAATCAAATAATATAAATTATATATATTTTTTATTTTTTTTACAAAAGAAATCATTTATTAAATATATAAAATCCATCAAGGTATCAACATATAATTATAAACTTTTCAAATGAAATCATATATACTTTTTAATAATAATTATTATTATTATTATCATTACTGTAACTATAATGCATGAGGGGTCAAAGCAGTAGCTTTTGAAAAATTAGATTAGCCATCTAATCAGCCGTGTTTGATATATATAATAATCCAAGGGCACATAAAAGATCTAAGAGTGTCCCAACTAGGGGTTGAATAGGCTATAATTGTTGGTCAATTATGTCTTAAAGTAATTAAAAGAGTACATTTAGGGCAATGAATCTTGTATAATAAGCATAAAATGAGGATTGACATGTTAACTATATTTGTTAGATGTGAGATTGACCAGTTTGGAAGCATTACATCATGACAACAGTACCAATTTTTTTTCAAAGTTTGATTCTAGGAAAGTAGATTTCCCAACATAGGACCATTTCAATTCAACCTGGTGACTACCTTTTTTGTTTAATATGGGCCAGGCTGCACTGGGCTTCTTTTTGTAAACCAAAACTATTTCCAAAACAAATAATTGATTATTTGGTACTATATTTAACCATTACCATAGGAGAATGGATGCACAACTTTTTAAAAATAATTCAGAAAAAAACACGGTAAGTTTTAAATTCATTTTTATGAAAAAAAAATAGATGTTGTTTAGAATTATTTTTAAAAGTGAGGTGTTTTTTTCGAAATATTTTTATAAAATGAGTGAAATAAAAATATATCCCGTAAGAATTATATATTAAGATTTACTGCCTCCGTTTTTTAACTGCTACATTTTAATTTTAATATGCACACTTTTCAATGCTTAACTTCAACGGTAGATATCTCTAATTATAGATAACTAAAAATGATGAGAATTTTATATTTGAAATATAGACGTTAAAACGAACAGAATAAGTTCTTACTAAACTATTTTTTTTTTTTTTATATACAAGGAACAATATGTAAAACAAAATGATCGATGAATAGTATTTGAATAATAAGTGTAACAATTAAAAGAAAAAAAAAAAGGAAATATAAGTTTTATTTTTAAATATAATTCCCTTCGAAGCTTTTGGATTTAGTAACCCTTTTCAATTGAGCTCTTATAACTTTTAAACTCTTTTTATTTGAATATTAATTGAAATGGCAATCATTTTTCTTCTTAGCTTTTGAAGGGCTAAAATTTATTTATTTTTTCTTAAAAAAATAAATAATGAAACTTCATATAGTTAAGAGTCAAAATATGTTTTTTAATTTAAAGGTTAAATAAATATTAAAAAAACTATGAGCAATTCTCATCGTCTTTCCCATTTTCACTCTCATTTAGATTTAAATATTCTTAAATTTAATTAATTATGAAATATGGAAGTCAAAACGAGCAACATTCCACAATCTAATTTTGACACTATTTTGCTAAATATTTTCTATTTTCACACTCAGGATATTTTTAAATTTAAGAGATTATAATATGTGCGAAACCACTATTTCGTCGCCCTACATTATGAGAAAGACTAAATAATTATTTTTTTGCATGCATTTCAAAGTATAGTTAAAGCATTGATTCGCTTAATATTATAGTAGTATTATTATATAAACTTTTTATATAATATTTCATTTAAATTATGGCACCATTACTATGGCGAATTAAAATAATATATATATATATATATAAATATAAAATACCGATGAAATTTTATATAATATTTCATTACAATTACGGGAAATAAATAATATACATAAAATAAAATCAGTTGCCATAATAATATATCATTATACACATTTATATACATTTCATTTCTGAACGACATTTTACAAACTTCGTTTTTCAAACACGAGATATCCATAGTTACAAATCCCACAATTACTAAATATAAAGAGTAAAAACGACTTCATGATATTTAAGATGGTGAATTACTAGTAACTATTAGACAACCCAATCAATTTGATCATCCATACCAATGAAATACACCACTATCATTATCAAGAACAATAGTTCTACTTAATTAAAAGAACTTACCGAACTACTAGTGAACAAGAAAAGCACCACAGTTCCAATTAATTATAAAACCAAACCCAGAGCAAGCACATTTCAATTCTCAAACACACTCATAAAACCTCTTTCATTTCGACATACATAATGGCATTATGCAATAGTACCAATTAACTTTAAACTACTACTTGCTTCTGGAAAAAAGAATTTGAGATATAGATCTGGCAAAAAGGAAAAGACATTCATCTGAATTCAAACTCCACTATTGGAAAAACAAATGCATATGTTATCCTAAATCTTCACTTCAGAGGAATGAACCTAGAAGAGTGGGTAGCACCGATACCAGGTCTTCCATGCTTAACTGGCTTGTACGAGATGGAAAACTCAGCCAGATAGTGACCTATCATCTCGGGTTTAATTTCCACCTGATTGAATGTCTTGCCATTGTAAACGCCAATGATACTTCCAATCATTTCAGGCACAATGATCATGTTGCGCAAGTGAGTCCTAACAGGTTCGGGCTTCTCACCAGCTGGTGCCTCCCTTTTCTAATCCAAGCCATAAATAACAAATTACAACCAAATAATGGAGCAAAAAGATCATCATAAAAACTAAAGTTGGTTCCACAACTACTAAACCATAAACAAATCCATCCTTCAAAACTCATCTGAATAGTCACATCAAAATCAAAACCAAAAACATCATTGATCAATTTTCTATTTTTATTTTTTTTTTAAAAAGCCCTATAAATATGAGAGCTTCAAAATTGGATGCATACATAGTGAATTTCATGTTGCAGAATCACTAACAAGAATATGCTAAAACATTCATAATTTCTACTGCCACGCAAAATATAATACCCATTTGTTTCGTGTCTTCTACCACATAACCTATATTTTACAAAGGTCAAACATACAAAAACAAATCACAAATAAGTGCTTGCCCAAGAGAACAAAGAACAAGCATTTAACCACATAAGAATGTGTCAATCCACCAGTAAAAACTTTTTTCTTCAATTAAAACAAACAAACACCATAATGTAATATAGAAATTGCAATCAGGGATGATAAAGTTTATAATCACTTGCATGTCAATTTGTGGAAGCTAGACAAAATATTAAAGATGAATAACCAACACCAAAATTCAAATTTGAATGAGAGGAACCAAATGTAAGTCCCAACATCCAAGGATTAACGAACTCCACACAAACAAAATTTAATACAGGCAAGATATAAGCCAGTTAGAGGACAGTAATAATATGACATAAGGGAAAAAACATAGAGAAGAGACATAAGGGAAAAAACATAGAGAAGAGACATAAGGGAAAAAACATAGAGAAGAACGAGAACAGGAAATTCAGTGCATTTTCAATGACATCTGTGTTCAATTAACATATGATAATTAGTAATGGGGTTAATAAATCCTGTCTCAAAATGGAGTTCAAAATTCAGTTTCAGAAGACCAAAATTTGACCAACATTATGGACACTCCATATCGAATATGGAAATCTCAAATCAAAAGCTTAGGCAACAACTAAACCAATACATGTAAAATCAGGAAAAGCAAGCACTATAATAATTAATCAAATCCCTAATCATCACCATAGAGTAAAATACAAGACCCAGTTCTGTAAGATTGAAACTACAAAAATCAAACATAAAAATCTCATCATACAACAACAAATTAAACTAACTGAACAACCAACTCATTTAAGTAAAAAAAGAGAAAACTTACAGCCTTGCGCAACTTCTTGATCAAAGCCATGGGCTTCCTCTTCAATCCTCTTTGAAACCTAAAAGCAATCAAACGCAACACAACAACTATAACTATCATTCTTAACAGAGACAAACAAATATAATAAAACGAATGGCTACCTTCTGCGAGCACGAGCGGTGAAGAGCTTGACGAGCTCATCAGTGGACATGTCCAAGAGAGCATCTAAATCGACGCCTCTGAAGCTGAACTTCTTGAATGTTCTCTTCTTCGGCACACCTGCCACTGCAACATCTGCTTCCACATCCGCCTAAATAACCAACAAAATTGATAATGTCAATACCGTTTCTCGCTGTCGATTATAAGTAAAATTACAAGAACAACAAATAAAAATCCCTACCATGACGACTCTTGAGAGAAGAACAGAGTAGCCGTATAGTTTGCGAGAATGATGTGTATGGAGTGGAGCTAGGGTTTTATCTATTCAACGCTTTGCATTTATACTCCATACATCAATGGAAATGGGCTCGGTTTAGAATATTTGGGCCGCAATAGTCTGTTGTATTTGGGCTTGTGTTAAAGCTGTCTGCAAACGTTCCTTAATTTTATTTGTACAATCCCATCAATTGAAGTTTCAATAAAATTGGAACTCATATTTTCTAAAAATAATTAAATTTATTAAGCATTATTTAATATAAAAAAATCATAACCTCTCATATTAAAAATAACACTCTTTTAAAAAAATAAAACATAAAAATATAATAAAATAATGGATTAAAAATGAATATAAATTTATTTGATAAAATTACAATAGAATTTTTGAAAGTATAAAATCTCTCATATTAAAATAATTATTATTATTATTGATAATCAATTTTTTAAAAGAAAAAAAGAAAACTATAAAGTGAAAAAAAAGTATATAAAAATTAGTACATACGCAATAATAAAATTTAAATATAAAAATTGAAATTTAGGTTGGTGGGTGGAAATTTTTAATACCTGTTTAAACTTGATTTTAATTTGTTTTTGGCAAAATTTACAAAATAATGGCTTTTTTTCTCTTTTTTCCTTATAAATATTTAATTTAAAGTATTTTATTACTTTTAGTATTAAAAAAATAATAATAAAGTAAAATAAATGTGAGCTAAATAAACGAAATATCAATACTTATATTAAAAATATATATAGTTTTTCTTATTAATACAATAATAAACGATGATGTTAAAATATTTAATGTTGAGAATTATAAAGCTATACATTCTTATTGGCTTTTACATGATTTTAAATTAAAATATAAAATTATTTTTAAAAAATGTGGTCTCCAATAAATTTTGATTGGGAAATTTTGTTTTTAGATCATAAAAATAAAAAGTTTAATATACAATTATAACGCTTGTTTTGAAAAGTTTACAAATTTTAATTTTAATTTTCACTCCATAGACCAATAACAGACTGTGTTCATAATTCACAAACTATAAGCATAATTCATAGAATCGCTGAAATGTAAAAATTCAGGGGTATATTAGAAAACTCGGCCTATGGAGTGAAAATCAAACATTTAAAAGTTTATTTTTGTATGTTTTTCAAAAAAATCTATAATTATTTTTTGAACTTTAAAAAGTCTTTTTAAAAATAAATTCACAAATTTTTATGATTCTTAAATTAGAAAAGTAACCAAGTCGTCTGCCACTTGTCGACACCCTATTGACATTTTAGTCCTCGCACGGGTCAATGTGACCAGGCTGCCTGCCACCTGTCAAGGCGCCAAAAGTGATACTGAAAGCTCTTTAGTACCTTGGCTCGCGCTATGGGTTATGTGATCAGGTCGCCTGCCACTTGTCAGACGGCCAAAAATGGCAGTGAAACTCTCTTGACGCTCTAATCCACAATCTAGTCATTTGTTAGCCGCCGATCAGACCACAAAAAGTGGTATTGCAACTATTAGACATCTTGGTCCGCGTCCTGACTCTCTGACTAGGACGAATACCCGGACGCCAAAACCTAAAAATAGAACATTGATATATGAAATTCCATTTTCCAACTTTCCAATTGATCCACTTAATTTATTTATTTCGTTTAATTAATTTTTAAGGTTTCTATAGTAAATTTCAATCACGTCATCCAATCACTAACCATTAGCATTTCATTACAAGCATACAAATAACTTGATTTGTCATGTTTTAGTTGATTACCCTTAAACATAACTCATATAGGGAAACCAGACATAAATAAGTCAATATCCTAATGGATCCGAAAATCAAACACATACATGTGCATGGGGGCCAAAGACCAAATAGGGGTCTAAAAAGATCGAGTTAATGTCGTCGCATCTAGAGACGATCGTCGCCCTAGTTCAAATAAGCAGCACTTTAAGTCAAGTTTCACATTTTGAAGTGTTGAAGGATATTTCTAATTTCCCTACAGCACATGTCAAGGTATAAGCCTACATCAAGTTAAAGACAAGAGCATTCTTTTTAGGCGGTCCAAATAAGATCTATCATTTTTCCATTATTACCAAAACTCATATGTGTCATTGACATCATTTCAACAACAGCGCCCAAATTATCAAACTTTGCTCATAAGCACAGTGACAAAAAAAAAACATGAAATATATACCATTACCATCATATATTCTTCCTTGCAAAAACATGTAAGATGCAAATAAGTTCATTTCACGGTATTTACATCAAAACTCTACCATTCAAAGGTTAAAGGCCTTTGTGGCCACCGAAATACACATACCAATCATCACAATACATCACATGCACATGCACATGCTTATATCAATTTCCAATTTACTTTAATAAGTGTCTACCTGATACTACCAATTCACTAACCTGTATATTCATTACAGTGTATTTAGCATTATTAATTTATTATAATGCATAAAAACAATCAAAATTCAACATACAAGTATATAGAGTGTGAAATGAATGTGCTATGTTTGGTGATCCCAAAATTTTTTGTTGCATATCAGTGCTATCAATAGCAATACAAATCGATAACAAGCAGAATTTCAACAAAATCTCATTTATTTCTCTTAAGGTTTAAACTAAAATGCAACTAGAGACCATAATCAACCAAACTAATTAATCGAAAGTGTTAATAGACCTTTAAGAATGTTACTCATGCCATTAATCAAAATCAAAAGCTTCTAAAAATCAAAATATCACTAAAAGAGTTTTAAAAGTTTGCCAAATCAAAAAGTGAAGAAGAGAGCTTGAAATTGCCACAAGGACTATTAAAAATGATTATGTTAGCCTTATTTGATTAATTAAGTGTGCTATTAGTTAATTAAATATGTTCGCACATTGCAGATCAAATAGTTCATAATCATTTTGACTTAGCTAGTGTTGAGATTCCATAATCATAATTAAAAAACTATTGCATCAATCTACTTGTTATGGCCATAAGTCTTTTCTAGTTTCTAATCTAATGCAATATACATTAGATTAGATTAGAGAGTAATTCGAAGCACAATGCCTAACCTATCTAAAATTAGTAAAAAAAAAAATTAGGTTGTTAGGCACACTGTCAAATACTATAATTATGGTTATTCAATTGACATGGATATTTCTAGGTTCAACGATCAACACTTTAATTTAATAACCAAGTAGTTGGATCTTTTGATATAATTGATTGTTGGTTTATTTATTTGCCAAAATTTTGGTAAAATCTGTTACTAATTTCTAAACTATTTTTAAATCTAATTTATTAAAGTATTTTATTTTATCTCTTATGAAAATTCTAAATGGAAATAAATAAAAGAAATTAAATTTGAGTGAGTAAATGATCTTGGAAGCTTAGAGTTTATTTAAATTGAAAATTGAAAAAAAAAATATTGATTATTGGGTCAATGTCCTTCTTTATATATAAAATTTTAATTTTACCGATGTTGAACGAAAAAATTCAAACTTTAAAATCGGCGGTTATTATTCATATAAAGTACTATTAAAATAATTTTTTACAAATAAATAAAAGCAGCGTAATCAGTTTTGGAATTAAACGGATTTGAATTAGATTGGACTCGGATTTAGACCCAATCCAATCTAAAGACCAAGTGATGATGTCATGAAGTCCACCCAAACCACTTTTATTATTCACTCATATTGAACCCTTCACCTATCTACTCTCTCACTCTACTCACTATGGGTGGGTATGGGTTCGTCCGGTTCAATTTTATCCGAAATTAATCCAAGCCCAATTGTACGATTTTCGAAAGGTTGTGACTGGCTCATTATAGTTTTAATAGTAAAAGTGACATGTCCGTTTTTGATTGGATCGGACCAATTTTGTCGGTTTGGGTCTATCTATGGGTTCTTTTTCTTTTTTAAATTTGACCCTTCATTTAATTATGTATACTTATAAAATTTCAAAACTTCAAAATCATCCACTAAATTTCAAACATCTTATGTCCTAAGGTCATTATAGAAATTTGAATCGCTAATCAATTCTAATTCATCAACATAAAATGAGCATCAATTATTAAAAAAAAACTCTATTAATCTCATTTTAATTCGCATCATCCACCAAATAAAAACTAATATCAGCTCATTACATATCCATTAAAATTTTATTAAAACACCAATAATAATAATAATAATAATAATAATAATAATAATAATAATAATAATAACATATTACATATCAATTGATATCCTATTAAAACACTAATAAATAAAAAATTATCCAAATATATAAATTAGAAAGAATTCTTCATTCCATTACAAATAGGGTTTACTTAGAATTAGAAATTTTTAATTTTTTTATTTATTCAACCGGTTTTGGTTTTTAGAGACCAAAACCAAACTAGAACCCATATAATTGTTTTTAGCATATTAAGACGGAGGAGACCTATTAGGCTAGACTGATTTAGTCGGGCCTGGTTTTTAATGTCCAGCCCTACTACTCACCACTCTCTTTATGAATAACCAAATACGAATTTTATAATTTCAAAATTTTAGTTACCATTCATTCACCTTGAAGTACCCCCATCCAACCGCCAAAAATTTACCTTTATTATATCTAACAACTCCATTTAAACTTCTTTAATCATCATTAAGCATGGTAGGATGGTTTGAACAATTTTCAAGAAGGTAAAAATTTCATTTCTTTCTTTTCCTTACCTCGTAGACAATGGATGTTAAATATTGGTTTTTAATTATTTCAAACTTGTCTTGGGTATTTTTGAAGCTTTAAGTAGTGTAACGGCTTCCATTGACATCTAGAATGAATTTTTGTCTAATGGCCCCTAATAGCTTAACTTACCCTTGGGGTGTTGCCCATTGATATACACCATCGATAATATAAAGTGATAATTGTATATATAATATCGTTAAAACACCATCCCATAACACCTATCGGGAGGTACTTAAAAATAAATCTGCGAGGGCTTGATCTTGACTTAAAGCAAACCTAAAGCGAATAATAAACCCATCTATTAGTACTTATTTATATATATATATATATTATATATTTATAGTCTAATGTATATTAAATTTAAATATGTAGTGTTATTATTTTTTAATTCTTTTTCTTACTATTATTGGATAGTATTTTTGCAAATTAAAAAAATAGAATTATAATATTGATTTTTTTATATAAAATATGACACATTAATGATATATATATATATATAAATGAAACCGAGTTGAATTGTACATGTGATTGAATTTGAATGACATTAATTATTTTTATTGGTTATCTTGAACTGATTTTTGCATTAGAGCATCTTCCATTTGACCAAAGGATATTGTTGGTCGTGATTAAATGGTAAGGGTTCATTATTACTCTTAAATTTATTTTAAGTTCTGTTATGTTGAATTAGTTTTGGTCCATAAATTTAGAACGAAGCTCATGAACTCTCAGGGACAATTAATGGTTGCTAGTAAACTATACTTCCTCAACCAAACATTCACAAGTCTTTGCGCTTATATCGGATTTTTTAAATTCTTTCACAATTGTCCTTGCTAGTAGATTAACAACCTGATATACTCAACATTATATATTTATCCAAAATTGTTAGAATATGTATAAATGTCTGCTCTTTCACCATCCCCTGTAAGTAAGGTTTATCCACCCATCAATTTTTTTGTTTTCATATTTAAAAGTAAAAGTAAATATTATTTGATAATAAATTTAAATATTTGATTTTGTTGGTGTGTGATAAGATTACCCGATGCCTCCACACCATTAGATTGGTGTATTGTATTCACTTCTTATTCTTCCAGCGATCTTAATTGTTTGATAACTTTATCCTATCCAAACCTTTTAATTTAATACGGTTCTATTAAACATTTAATAATAATAATTTTAATATTGTTATTGAATTAATTTATTTTAATTATTAATAAGAAATTCAGTGTATATTTGATTTTATTTTAATGAAAATATATTATTTATTTTATAATTTATTTATTACTTTAAGATTTGAAAAGTGCGGATCAAATTAAATTAAATTAAAAAATAGTATATTATAAGAATAAAATGACGATTAAAGAAGTTAAATTAAAAAGGAAATAGATATACTATACCTTTACCTAGTAATTATACTGGGAGAGAATATTCTCGTAATTTTCACTTAATAATTAGCATTAAGTATACTAATGGAGTAATAATAGTACTCCCTCCGTCCCACTAAAACTGTCACAATGGTATGTTTTCACACAAATTAAGAAAATGATTAATTTGATATAAATACATAATGTACATGTCTAATATACCATTAATTAATAATGAGACAACTATTGAAATAATAAAACATCCTAATTAATTTCATGGGTAATATGGGAATAAATTAATTAATACAACTTCAAATATGTGAATGTGAAATTTTTATGGAACAATTTTTTTTCTTCAATGTGACACTTTCGGTGTTACAGATAGAGTATAAGTTGTTTTTGGGAAAGGAGAACTTGAAAGATAATGCATAGAGATCGATGATCGATAGTGTATGATTCATTGGAAAATTAAAATTTAAAAAAGTTGTACAATCTTTAAATCTTTAAAATATTGAAAAATCTCAAAATAATGAAAGAACACGG
Source organism: Cardiospermum halicacabum (assembly GCA_031304145.1). Classification (NCBI taxonomy): domain Eukaryota; kingdom Viridiplantae; phylum Streptophyta; class Magnoliopsida; order Sapindales; family Sapindaceae; genus Cardiospermum; species Cardiospermum halicacabum. The sequence continues at coordinate 15,919,788 of CM062390.1, forward strand.
ATATCCAAAAGAACCTTATTAAATAAGGGAGAGAATGCAACGATTAATTTATAAGACAATACAAAATAAACTTCTAGACAATGCATAACTATAGAGTCCTTTTAGTAATTGAAAAATTGTGTGCATAGACAACTGTGTACAAATGATGTATAGATTATATTTCTCCCGAAATTTTTTTTTTCGGAAGAGAAAGTGATTTATATAGGGTAATAATAAACGAAAAATTATACACACTAGAAAAAAGAGAAAACTGTTTATGAAATAGTAATAAATAATAAATATGTGAAAATTTATTTTAAAGTTTTAAAAGTTGTTAATATATTAAATTTTTAGCGTTTTCTATTAGTTACAAAATTATTCTTATTTATTTTTTAATTTCAATTTCAATTTTAAACTTTATTAATTTTTAAAAATAAAATAGATTTTTTCATATTTTAATTTTTTAATTATAAAATTAAAAAATTAAAAAATATATATATAAGAACACTTCGTAATTTCACGCGATGTGAAAAATATTAGATTATAAAATATTTTGAACCTCGGTTCTGTTTATTTTGTAATTTTCGGTTCGATTCAATTTTGAATCGCGGTTCTGTTTTGTTTTTCAAAACAAAAGCCGAAATTTTTTCGGTTTGGCTGAAAACCGAATTGGACCGAACCGAACTGTTTCCACTCTAGGGATAATCCTAAAAAAAAACCACCGTAAATTTAGAGTTTTTCCCAAAAATCACACCAGTTTTGTTTTTCCCTTGGCACTGTTAGGAAAAAAAAGTTAAAATTTTTAAAAATAATTTTTGGAACTTTGGTGAAATTTCAAGAAACAAGTTTAGTGGTGTCGGTCCGTCGCAATTGGTGGTTGGACACAGAAAAGTAAATTTTTGACAATTATTAATTTCATCAAATCTCTTCGGTCAACCACCACATGTCTAGATCACAAATATTAAACCCGTATTTTTGAGTTCTACTGTAGTAAAAAATTTCTTAAAATTTTTTACGTTTTGAACTTGAAAGTGCTATACTAAAAACCCCTTTTAAAATTTTTAATGTTTTGAAAAATAAAATGAGTATTGTTTTTTTTTTTCTTAAAGAAAAAAAATTAAACATACTGTGTATTTTTGGAATTAACCAATCCTATTCATGGAAATTTGGTTGGATCAAGTTCTGGGGATGAATAACAATTGAGTTGGCTAAAGTTATTTGGGTTGGATAAACAATCTCATGCATAATTTCTAAATATGGCTGAAGTCATCTTACTTAGTACTATTTTATATACAAATGTTCTTGAAGCTGTCTTGTGAATAACATGATGGACTAGATTATTATTTAAATTCCTTCAGTGAACAAAATATTTGATTGGATTGTGTTACACAAAACTAAATCACATACAATGAAGGAATTTATCATACCATCATGAGTTTATTTTAACTGGAGATTAATTAGTAAATGGATTTGAATTACTTGTCTTGTGATTCATGAACATTGACATCCATGAATATGTGCATATATAGGTTCCTCCATCATCAATTAAGAATATTATGAAGGACAGATGTTTGTGAATTTATATATAAGATGGATTGGAAATGGTGAGAGTCATAGATCTATGATGGTCATTTCTTCATCCCATGCTTTCAAGATATAATTTTCACATCCATGTTCAAGTTTAAGTTCATATGGATAGTTTAAACATAGCAGATTTGAACAGCTTTGTGTTTAGTACTAAAAACAATCTTCTCTTATGTATCTACTAGATGACCATAAGTTGACTTGTGCATCCTATACTTGATCTTGTATGTGCACTACTATACATGGGTTTGAAGCCATTTTAAATTGGTACTTAAATTTAAAGAATGTTGACGAAGGCAGCCATGGGAACTGATATTGAACAATAGTGTTCTAGTTGAAGAATGCACAAAAACAAACTGAGAAGATTTGATATCAGCTGCAACCACAGACCAGCTAGAGATTTTCAATTCTAAGCTTCCACAAATTGTTCACAGGAGCATAAAAGTTCAGGTTCAAATAGTTGGAACCAATAAACACAAACCAAACCAATTCAAGAAGCTAAACAACTTGCTAGTTTAATTGTAAATGAGGTTTTGTATAAGCTTTGCTAAAGTAAAATCATGGTCAAATATGTCACTCTCACACATATGCTGGTGATGAATGGTTTTATTAGCATTGATTAGTATTTCTTTTTTAACTACTTGGATAGGAATTTTTTTCACAATTATATGCATATAGTGTCCAGGCATATACAACAAGCTACACTGTTAAATTTGAGTCATGGCATGGTAATCTGATTTTGTGAAAAGTGAAATTGCTTTGATTGAATTTCTCCCCATTTTTTACTAGACCCAGAACTAGTTATAGCCATTTCCATCTCATTATCTTAGAGCTTAAAAACCCTTTCTAATGATTTTATATTCTATATTTTTATTTGGAAACCTCATATTTATTAATCATAGCGTATCATCACGTAAATACGATTTTTTAAATTAAATAAATATGATTCAGAAAATTTGATTATAATAAATTTAAATTCGAATAATTAGAATACATCCATATCAAGAATTAAAATATCTAAATTAAACCATTAGGGTATTATGGATTTAGAGTTAATAGATCTATATATCATAAGTTACCACATCGATTTTATCATATAATCGATTTTATAATTTAATAAATTTATATTACAAGGTAAATGATCTCTAATCTACCTTGATATTATCGATTTCTAGATATAGCAAATCTAGTCATGAAGTTTTATTAAAGAATTTTCGTCTAAATTTAACTCACGATTTTTTATTTCATAACAATTTAATTTACATTATAAATTTATATAAATTTATATCACTACTGATCAAGGTGTATTGTATACAAATAACATATGATCTGAGTAATTTTTATGTGTAGTTTTGATTTCATGCCCCCATTGAACAACAAACATGTGTATTAGAGAACCTATTTGCATTAGTAGTAAAACATGTTCAACTTTAAGTGTGTTCAAGTCAATCGTTACCTATCCAAATCTGATCGGATTTTCGTAATTCTTGATTCAATAGATTCCTGTGTTAAGCTACTATAAGGCTGTCCAAAAAAAATTGGATTAAGTTCTAAGCATTTTTCAGAATTTGAGGAAAACCTCAATAACATCAAACAAAACCCTAGTTTTGACCACTTGGGCGTGTAACAGAAATTTCTCCGGAACCAGGGAACGTAATTAGGCGTTTAAGTAGTCATTAGAAAGCTTAAATAATGATCTTTACAATGAAACAAACCTCATTAAAATTGGTCAAGTGTACTGGAAGTTATTGGCGAATGAATTCAGGCTAAAAGCACACCTAAACTAAGGAAAACAACAATCCTAAATATGAAAGCCTCATCCTTGGTATTATTTTGTGAGAATATGGGCCGTGGATAGGTGTATATCTGATGGTTGATATTTAAAATTACGCGAGGGAGTGATCCGTGTGTAAATGGTTTGGACCAATCAGCGATGAGAATTTTGTCATGCTTAGACTATTTAAATTGTTTGGTTTCGGTCCTCTTTGCTCACACAACAGAATCACCAGCACAACAGAATCACCAGCACATCTATCCATCACTACCACCACTATCATCCCAATTCTCCAGATCCAAGATTCCCTTTGAACCTCTTGTTCAAACCCTAGAATGGCTACCACCGAAGAGCCCACCATCGTCGCCGAGCCAGTCGTGGAGGTTCCGGTGCCTGAACCGACCGAAGATCCAGAAGCCAAGGCTGTCAAGACTAAGAAGGCGAAGGAACCTAAGGCTAAGAAGCCCAAGGAGCCTAAGGCTAAGAAGCCCAGAACCCCTCCTGCTCATCCGCCGTACGAAGAGGTACTATTCCGATCATTTTGTCATTTCCGATTTCGGTTTTGATTCGTTTTTAGATCTGACGGTGGTTGTTTTTATTGTTTGTAGATGATAAAGGATGCGATTGTGACGCTGAAGGAGAAAACTGGTTCTAGTCAGTATGCGATCACTAAGTTCATTGAAGAGAAGGAAAATCAGTTGCCTGTTTACTTTAAGAAGCTGTTGTTGTTTCATTTGAAGAAGCTTGTTGCCGCTGGGAAGATCGTTAAGGTCAAGGGCTCTTTCAAGTTGCCACCTGTCAGAGCTCCAGCTCCTAAGCCAGCTGCTGCTGCTGCTTCGGCTGCTGCGACTAAGAAGAAGAAGCCGGCTGCTGCTCCTGCTGCCGCCAAGTCCAAAACTAAGGCTAAGCCGAAGGCGAAGCCGGCTAAGGCTAAGGCTGTCACCAAGCCTAAAGAGGGTAAGGCTACTACTAGAGCTGCCTCCAAGTCTCCAGCCAAGGCGGCGGCTAAGCCTGCTGCTAGAGCCAAGCCAGCTTCCAAGTCCAAGGCTAAGCCGGCTGCTAAGGCTACCAAGGCTGTTGCTGCTAAGACTAAGGCCACCCCGACTAAGGCCAAGCCAGCTGCTAAAACTAAAGCCGCCCCGGCTAAGAAAGCTGCTGCCAAGCCCAAGCCGAAGGAGAAGCCTGTCAAGGTTGCAAGGACCTCGACGAGAACTTCACCGGGGAAGAGAGCAGCCGCTCCCAAACCTGCTCCGAAAAAGGCTGCTCCGGCTAAGAAGACTCCGGCCAAGAGTGTGAAGGCTAAGAGCGTCAAGTCTCCGGCTAAGAAGGCCACCGGGAAGAGAGGGAGGAAGTGAGAGCTTGAGACATCGACATCGACATCGAGACTGAGATAGAGAGAAAGAGAGGGAGAGACTACAGTTTAGTGTTTTTAGGGCTAGTTTTGTAAATTTGGGGTTATGTTTGTGGATGTATATGGGTCTTTGTATACCCATGAAAAATATGACATCGTTTCTCATCTTTGTTTTTTTTTTCTTAATTGTTATTATTAAATTTCTCTAGAGATTTATAATAGTTTGTTGTTCCTCCGTTGTAATTGCTCAGTGAATGAAACTCAGGGGTCAGTAGCGCTGATACTTTTTATCTTTCCGACCGTCTCTGCATTTCAAACTACTTCCACATCCTGAAATAGTGCAATGAACACCGAAATTAGGGTTAGGGTTTGGCCCTCAGGCCATATAATGTAGACGACGATAACTACACCGTTGCGCATCGTACAACAGTGAAAGGTACTTCGTCTTACTTCAACACCTAATAAATGTTGCTACATTTCGAAGTTACATAGGACCCCTCATTTGATTTGGGATTAAACATATCCATTGCATGTTTTAAAGTATTATTTTCAATATTCCTGCTATAGATAAGCCAGGCATGCACCTCATTTTCTACTAAGTTAAATACTCTGCAACTACTCTACTCAATTGCTCTGCATTTTAAATACTATTCCAACCACTCCATTCAAATACTCCCCAACGGCTTACCAGTTCACTCTTTTTAAAGGGAACATTACATGTGCGACCTCTAATCAGTTTAAAACCTGTTACTATACTTACATTTCATTAGATGACACTGTACTTGCATTACATTAGATGACACTTCAAAGCAGAACGGGTATTAGTGTGCAGCTGAAAATTATAATAACATCACTTGTTAGCTTTCCTAATTATTGGTTTTAGGCACCCTGATTATTGACTTTAGGCAGTTTCTTTGTGAATTACTGAGAAGGGTAATGTCTTAATTCTATAAGTATGGTTTATATAATTTGGTGTCTGCGAGTGTGTCTCTTAGTTCTTTTGTTCTATTATAGTTGGATTGGATTAGAGAATATAGTAGTAATTGATCAACAAGATTAACAACAGCCTATGAAGGAAGGATTTAGGAGTTGGTGAGGGAGTTAAACCAAATGGTCTTTTAAATGGATGCTGTTACCCTGTTTTTTTGATAAATCAATGTCATTACATGAGGATGGACATCTTCAAAGATGACATATTAACATGCTTCCATTGCTGCATGAAGGCAATTGAAGCATTGGAAGTTAATAACTGTTTATTAGTTTTTGGCATCCAAAGGTAGGATGCACATCTTTTCTCTTTATTAATGAGTTGACAAAATTTGGTCGTATTAATAAGCATTTTTCTACATGGGAAGAATTAATAACCTTCTTCATAAATCGTTTTGGTACATAATTTGTATTCAATTAGGATACGAATTTATCCATCTACAGGCTCAAGTAACTTAATGAACCATTATTGGGTAACAGTCTGGATTCTCCAACAGTTTCCTTGAGTAAAATTTCTACATAATATTCCGGAGGTTGCTTTCTTTAATATGAGATTTCTTTCTCCATTTCTATATCATTCTTGAAGTGATTATTTCTTAGTTGGATTACATTGGATATTAAGTATAAAGTAATTGTCACACTCATAGTTACATATTACCATGCATTCTTGCGGCTATAGATAAGAAAAACTTCAAATTACGTATTTATATGCTAATGGATCATGCATTCTTGTGACTACAGATCAGAAAAAACTCCATACTAGGTTTGGATGTGCTAATTTATCTGCCATGTGCTTGTTCTCTAGTCAGGTATGTCAAAGATCATAAGGATATTGTTTTGTTTATGCTACCTGTGTTGAGTAATATAAGTGGTGGAATTGACAATTGTTTATACTATTATTTTGCTCAAGGAATTTGGGAACTTGTTTGAAAAAAAGTAATGAACACAGTTTCTTAATGTGACTGAAAGGCCTATTCTATATTGCCTCTTCTGTTTTCTGTTGTTCTTTGTTTGCATAACATCATATCAAGCTTTCAAGAAGTTTTTAGAGAATCACATCTTAGGTGAATTAAGCGAAATAAAATTTAGAAGATGATGTAGGAGATCTTATTCAAAAATCTGTAATCTTATGTCGGGATTGTTTCAAGTATTACTTTTGGTACCACTTCAAATTTATCCTCGAAATGGTTAGTGTCTCCTTTTATGATTTTCCGTAAGTTCTACATAATAATTGCACCTTTGTGTAATAATCACCTTATTCTGAATATATCTATAATATATGAGATATTAATTACACATTAAAGTTTAGATGTGAACTTCAACTTCATATATGAAAAAAAGTAACCTTCGGAATTTCTCAAGGTTATTTGCTTTAGGAAATCTTCATACTAGTCTATGCTACTCAGAATTTAATACTATTCCTTGAACTTATTATTATTATTATTATTATTATTATTATTATTATTATTATTATTTTACGTAATGAAACTTGTGACAACTCCTAGCCGGCATAATACAGCTGATGTTTTTCCTGAGTCTGCGAAGTTGAAAGCCGAAAAAGTTTAGCTAATTATTCCTGGTGAATAAACTTCTTTGACCAGGGCTTATGTAGTTGCTGCTAGCAACGGTTTCTTGTGAATGTTTTTACAGGATCACAGAAGAAATTCTCCAAGATATGTCAGGATAGGATGAGAATCCTTGAAGGTATTGTAATGCTGCTAGAATCTGCTAGACCATAAGCTTAAAACATAGTCCATTTTAGAATATAAAGTTCTTTTACATACTCTACGTCACATTGCCCTGGCTGCACCAGCACATGAACCAAACTTAGAATCCAGATTACTGAACAGTAATAGAAACAAATAGCTGTCGAGGGGATCTTTATTCACAATACAAAAGAAATACAGAAACAAATTGCATGTTTGGGGTTTCGGACACGAGTGTTAGGTAACCTATGTTTTGAAATGATATCCAGAGTTTTTAAACTGAAACGTTTAAGTTGGTAAATCATTGAAATGATAGTGCAGTTTTTTACCGAGATACCTACCATATTCTTCTTCTCTGAGATTCATTAGATATCCCTAGGTAATGCAAGTAAAGTTGCAAAAACTCTATTACTGTTACTGATACTATTTTGTTGTTGCTAAGTTACCTTATGTTAGAGGATAGAGAAGTTGACCACTTCAAATATTCATATGATGCAGATACATATCTATGTTGTTTGCCATTAGCAGTTTCAGAATATAAAGTATGGAGATGATAGTGATTCGTTTCGTTGTTTCACAAGTTAAAACAGTTGATGATCTCTGAAAATCTCAGGTAAAACATTTGTGGCTGGTTATTCTATATCAATTTCAGCTTCAGTTTTCTTCACCTTAGTAGTGTCCTACTGTAACAGAGAACTAAAATATTGTATTTTAAATAATAGTGGTAAAGTAAGTAACTTTCAGTTTGATCAATGAGCTTTATGTTTGATTGCATTAACCAAAGCATGTTAGTGCTCATCAATGCTGCATATGGTAAATAAATTTGTCTTAAGGGAGGGCCTATTAATAGGTACACCTTGCGGTATGAATTAAGCATTAATGGAGAAGATGAACTCTAGAATGCAAGCTAAGGTGGTAAAGATTCGATTAACCCTTTCTTGCTTGTAAGATTAGTTTTTAGACTAGAAAGTATATAAACAACCATGTAGGGAGGAATTCTCTTACATTGCATTTGAATATCTAAGTCGCGGCTTGTCAAGAACTTACTCATTTTAATGTACTCCATGAATAATCAACCATATTACTTTTCTCATCAAGGTTTTGCTTCTTTTGAGCTCTTTGACTAGAATCCTTCTATATTTGTTTTTGTTAAAAATGCACCTTCAGCATCTTTTCATCCCTTCTTGAGACCATTTGATCTTGTATTTGTAGTTTGGTTATCATTTTCGAGAGTCGAATCTTTCTCAGCTTTCTTAATATATTTACTGCGAATTTTTGTTAAATTCTAATAAATCACTTCTGAAAAAAATTTCCTAAAATTTTGTCTCTTAAAAGAGACGATCATGACTTTATATTTAGTCATTATATCCCACCCTGCAGATGTATATATTTTGAAACCATCAAACTATTAATAGTTATATTTATTATTTCCAGCCGTGTCCCCAGAAAATTGGAGGCCCTGTGTGAAATATTACGCATTGCCTAACTTAAATAACAAAGTAAGAAAATAACAATATATATCAATATATTGTATTATAAATTATAGCACTATAGTAAATATTGAACCTAATACATAGTTTTCACTGGAGAAACATCATTCTTTTAGTATTCTTTGTAATGAAATCTTCAATGATAGATTTATACTCAATCTTCTTTAGCATGCCGCCCTCAAGTGCTATTATACCCAATGCATTGAGTCTTTCTTGTTTCAGTGTAGCATGTAGGATTTCAATAGCTTCAATTTAGAAAAGTTAAGGTGATGCAACGATCACAAAAATGGTCAATAAAACTCTATAAGTAATAATTGTATTAGGCAAATAATCATGATGTTTCAAATAATTTAAATTTCAACAGGAGCCTATATTTTCACGTGGAATGAAATTTTGGAGAAAACTAATAAATTCTTTTATAACTATGGGCTAAATTCTTTATATTTATGACTCTTTTGAACTTATCAATTATTTTCAAACTATGGACTCTAAAACTTATATTAATTTAGGACCTCCAATTTTGGGGGTCCTGTGCTGTTCCAGCCCGCACAGCCAAGGGACGAGTCTGATTGTTTCCATTGATAATTTCAATTTACATGTACACCTAAAATCTTTTGAAAAAATATCATATATTTATAAAATCTATATATATAAAAGCAGAAAAGTCTTAGGACAACTCTTAATCAGACAACAAATTTGTATTAATCAGACAACAATTGTCTTTAAATTTTTATTTTTTAAAAATATTATATATATATATATATCTTATTTAAATCTTCTTGATTTTAAAAAAATATTATTTATAATTAAAATTAAAGATAAATAATAAATTGATAACTTTTTAAAATTTAAAATGATATAGGTTAATATCAAAATAAATTTCTCTCCATTATATATACTTCATTCATCTAAATTAATCTCACGTTATATTTCTTTTATAAATCACAATAAAGTAACAGTTTTTTTTTCCTTATGACAGAAAAACTGACCATTTTAATGGAGAAATAATGTATTTATGGCGATCTATGGAGCGGTGATGGTTGTTAAGTTAAAGTGATTAGAAGAATTTGATCGGTGATGGTTGTTAAGTTAAAACGTTTAGAAGAATTATTCGTGGAATTAAGGTATTCGGATCTGTTCCCAAACTGGATCTCCTTCTTCTCCAACCAGAAAAATTCGGATTTGTTCCCAAACTGGATCTCCTTCTTCTCCAATTAGAAAAAATGTACTGAAATCTCCCTCACATTCTGAGAACGCCGACGGCGTGGTTGTGTAAAGCTTATATGGTAGAGGGTTATTCATCATATAGCCCTCATCTCATCTGAATTTTGTATTTTGTTAATGGTTAAATCGACGCCGGAGAGATATTTATACAATGAGAAGTGGATTGACTATCATAGCATATCTTTTAATTCTTATCGAAAGTAATATTTATTGTGTAATTATATCATCACGGTCATGTCTTTTAATTTATTGGTTACCTATTTTTCTCAAGCAATAAGCTATTCAATGTATTCCACCAAATTATTTTTGGGTACAGTGTTTCTTTATTTTAATAAAGATTATTGTAATTATACATTATTTCTTATATATTTTTAAATTTAAAAATAATTATATATTATTAATATTATATATATAATGTGTCCGCAAATATTATAATATTATAAACTATCTATATCTATTTCCTCGGATTTTTTCTTATTTTCTAGTCACTACATTTGAATAGTAATTACTATTAATTTATTTGTTTTATTAAGTTTAACAGGTAAAAAAAAATGTAGTAAGTAAAAAGAAAAAAAAGAATATATATACAAAAGTAGACAAGTCTTAGGATAATACTCCGCCAACAACAATTTTGTTTTAATTTAAATAAAATTTGTATTTAAATTTAGTATAGTAATTTTATATTTATCTTTATATATTTTTATAACTTAAAAATAATTATCTAATTATATTCTTTAAAAAAAGTTAATATTATCAACTCACCCAACAAGATAAATATAAAAATCTATATCTATATATATATATAAAGCAGAACTTTGAGCGGGACCCACAAATCTGACGTGAGACGTTGAGAGTTCTGCTTTAGGTTGAAAAACTTCAAAAATAGGAAGTTTTGAAATGTGAAGATATTGTACCAATAAGAGCATAAAAATCCACTCCAATGGCAATGTGAATTTACAATGTGCAGGTGACGTGGCAAAAAAAATAATAGAGGATGTAGAGTAGAGCTTCTATTTTCCACGTCCTAGTTGACGGTGTCAATCATCAATTTTAATATCTTAAAATTGTAATTACCATATTTCTATTTAAACTATAAATTAAAAAGGAAATAGAAACTTAATTCTAATGGATTATAGATTAGGGAAATCCGAATAGACAATCACCACTGTGGACGATTTTTAATTTTTTTTCTCCAGAAATATTATTTTTGACACATCATTATTTACATCCTCTATTTATCATGCCACATTTGCCTCAATTCACTCAACCATTGGAGATGCTCTAAGAAGACAACACGTGTATTGCTTTCTTATCGTCTCTCCCAATAACTTTTTCTAACAATTTCTCTTCATTTCTCACCGCATTAATGTATCATATATTAATTTTAATTTCACGGAATTTAAAAAGAATATATAACGAATATTCCCAAAATATGCTCAAAGTCATTAAAGAGCTGATAACTACATTGTCATTTTTCCCTTTATAAATACGTTTGATATTTCATTGGAAATCTCATTCAAGAATATCTCATTTCTTCTCTTATCTATCTTATTTTTTTTGTTATCATTTTTATTTTCATCATTTCATATGTTTGTATTTTGACTCTTCCTCCCAACGAAATGAGCGCAAATCGGGTAATTAATTTAAAGTTTTTTCAAATTTTTATTGTTAATCTTGATTTTGTGATATTTATCAAATTTACATATTCTGAATGATTTCTGAAAAATATATTGATTGTCACTAACAGTGTTACTCTTAAAAGATTGTTATTTTTCGTATATAGATGTTCTTATATGATTTTTGTGTTATGTTTTAGATCTAAATGTAAATTCGATCTCTTTGTCACCAAATTACAGAAAATATGAATCATTTGTGGTAACTTTTCATTATTACTTCTTGAAATATTTCTCTACACCTATATTCAATTTTTTTTATTTTTAAATTATTTTTTAGGGTTATAATATGAACTTCATATAGATGACAAGTAATAAGATTTTTTTACTTTTATCATTTAGATTTAATTAAATATTGTGTAGTTTGAAATTTCAATGAATTTCTATAATCAGTAAATTTTTAGATAATTTGTGAGAGAATATGAAAAATAGAAGAAATCGATAGTTTTAAAAAAATAAATGAAATGGTAATCATTATTGTCAATTAAAATAATAACAAATCATTTTTTTAATATTCTATTTTTTTAATTTAATATTAATTTTTTCATTCAATGCTAATTATACCAAATTCATTTTATAAATCTATGTGCATTCAAAAATATTAATATATTTCATTTTCCTTATGTTTTATTCTCTAATGATTTTTTTTTTTCATTGCAGGGTCTTTAAATAAAAAAGAAAAAAAAACTATTAAAAGACGAAGATACAAAATCTCGTAATAATGGGGGAGGAAAGCAATATAGTCAACCGTTTTATTTTTTTTTTATTTTTTATTTATTTTTTCTTACATATTAATTGTTAATATAAAAACAAATATCAAAATTTGAAATATTAGTTTTAGGATGTTAGATCGATTTTCGATTTTATGTTAGCCAATTTAATGGTGGTGTATATCATTTGTTGAATTTGCAGATTTAGCAAATTGGTCTGGTATTTCTTTTTTATTTCAAATTTAGTTTAGAGTTAATTTTATTTAATACAATTAAATAATATAGAAGAGGAAAATTAAATTTTTATTAAATTTGAAAAAATGCAAATGTTGCACCCAAGGTCTCGACTCTATTTAGTAAACAATCAAAATTTGATATTATTTTAATATATTTTATTTTAAAAAATAATTTTAAATATTTATTATTATTTCTAAATTATTTCTTTAAAAAATGTGTAAATAATTAAATTGAAAAAATTAAAAAATTATTGGGATAATAAAAAGATTAATATATAAAATACGGATAAAATATATTTTTCAAAAAGTCACTCAGGTCACTAACGGTCAAGGAAATTGAGTATTAATTAAATCTCTCTCTCATAGTTTCATTTAGTTTTATTATTGATAATAAATAAATATAAATATAATTTATTACTATTAATATTTTATTTATAACTATTTTGTGTACATTTAAATTTATATTGAAAATATCATAAATAATTGTGAATTATAGATTTGTGAAATAAATTTAAAAATTGATTGAAGAAAGATAACAAATATGAAAAATTATTTAAAAATATTTTAAATAAAACTATAAATAAAATATGAAAATAATGATGTAAAAAGAGTTTAGAATGATGTTGACATTTATTAATTTGTAATGGAATATGAAAGAAAAATAATGATAAATCATCCATCATTATTATTATTATTATTATAGTTAATAAAAATTTAATTTTCCTCTTCTATATTATTTAATTGTATTAAATAAAATTAACTCTATAGTATCATTAGTTATTCCACCAAAGTCATTTAAATTAATCAAGTATAACGAATTTGAATAAAAATTTAAACATATCTTTTCATATACTTTTAATTTCCATTCTATTACTAAATAAATGAATAAGAAAGGTTGCAAATAATATATTTAATTAAAATAAAATACGCATTCATGATTAAAAGTTTTGTTTTAAAAAAAGTATTCACCCCTTTGTGTTATATGTATATAAAAATGTTAAATAATACCCAAATTAATAACATTTAACTTATAATTAAATAAAATTAAAATTTCATGATAACGTTAATTATCCCACTGTATCTATTTACATTTCTCAAATCGATTAAATTTAAATAAAAATTAAATTTCCATAATTTTATATACTAATCTACAAACACAAATCTCTTCCCATTAATTGAATAGATTTAATTTTTGTTATATTAACAAATTCATTAAAAAGAATAAAATATTTAGACTCTTAATATAATATCTTCTTTTACTGGAAGTATATTAAGAATTTTATTTATTATTAATCTAATAACATATTTAATTTTGCGCATTGCGCGAGTATCTACACTAGTTTAAAAATAATTAAGAAGATAAATACTTGGAGTTCCATTTCATATCAACTTTCTCTCTCCTACACTAATACTTCATTACATTTTAATTCATAATTATAGGAAGTAAAATCAAGATAAAATACATATATGTTTTTTTTTAAAATTTTATTTTAAATATGTACGTGGTGTTTTCTTTTTCTTTTTTAAATTGATATTTTTTATACAACATGAAATTGATAATACATGTATTTTTCTTTTCATAGAGGAGTTCATCATATTTGCAATTTATGTCAAATTGGCTTTCAATTAGATACTAGAAGTTTGAGCAGTTTTAGAGATTTGACTAAAATCAAACTTCTAATTTTTGAAAATATTTAATAGCAACTTAATCTGTTTTTGGTATAAAATAAGGAGTGATGTAAAGATTTTAAAATTAGAAATTTGTTAAAAAGACAAAATTACCACATTTTGAACTAGAATTATATTAAATATATAATAATAAAAAAATTGAAATCTATTAAAGTATTTAATATTTTCATTATTACTTTTTATTATAATGTTTTATAATTAAAAAAATAATCTATATAATATATACTTAAAAACAATTAAAATTATTATATTTATTACTATTAACAATTGATATAATTTTAAACTCACTTAACTACAATTTATAAAAGTAGTTGAGATTACCATTAATTATATAAGCGGTTGAGATTCAATTTTAGATATCATAACGTGCTGATAATAGTATCTATATATATTAATTAGATTAATACTGTAATAATTTTATTTATATTTAATATTATATTATTTAATTGATTAAAATTAATATATTTTTTAATAAAATTATATTTATATTTTAATAAATGGATCAAATAAGTTAACACAAATCTAATATGATGATAAATAGGTTAATATGGGGTTTATTGATTAGTAGCCTAGCAAGTCTCTATTTATAATCTTTTTTTATTGCTAAAGTTAATATTTCTTCTCCTTTTTTATTTGGGTTTTTCCTTGGGTTCTACTTGAGTTCGACACGATATGGTGAGCCAATTTTCCATATCTAAGTTAAATAATACTTTATTTCTATTGTTTTATTAAAATAATTTTCTTACTATTATTTATCAAATTTTAATCTAATTTATGATATTTATGTATATAATTGTAATTATATTTTATAATTATAATAATTTTTATATTTAAATATTTATTATTAAATTTATTGTGCGCATCTAGTAAAATTTAATAATCATTAAATTTATTATTTTATTGAAACTCACACTCCTAACTATAAATACTACAAATCTTAAAATTAAAAAAAAAAAATTAATTCAAAACATTTATTGTTCACATTATTATTATTATTATTATTATAATAGTTCTAAACATGTATTTTTTATTTTTTTTTTAAATTCCAAATCACATGTTTTTCTCGTTATAAATACACAATTGATATGTAAATAGACATAATTGGTAAGAACAATTGATAAATTGATAAAAGATTAAAACATATATATAAATATATATTTAAATTATTCTTAATTTAAAATAAAATATATATTCAGTCAAAATATTTTAATATTGAAAATTAATTTATAAATATTAATAGATAATATAAAAATGTAAGGAGATGAAAGTTATAATAAAAATATTTACCAAATTAGAAAAAATAATGTATAAATATAAAGAATTTAATCTAATATATATACACTATTTAATTTAATATTCTACTTTTCCAGCAAATAAATTTAGAAGATTTTTAATGTTCTAACTAATTAATATTTGAGTAATGTTACGTAGCCTATTCTCATTGTTCACTATTGTTGTCTACTCAAAGTGTCAATTTATGATTGGTGGATAAATAAATAAAAATAATTACATAGTAAATTCGAATTAAAATCATTCCATTATAAATAAATACGTATAAATAAGCAGTAATAAGGATCATGAGAGTAAGTTACACATCATTACTCTTAATATTTTTATTGAAATCAAAATAGAAATAAATTCACAACTTATACACAACACAATGGGACACAATTAGCCATAAGAACTAAGAATAAGAGTAATGATCGGATTGTGATGATAATTCGGGTGTATTCCGGTATCTATAATTGGTTTGTAATTAAAAAAACTCAAAAACTGTTTTGGAAGTGTTATATTTGATTCGGAATGATATTTCCTAATGTGGGATTCTAATTAGAAAAGAAATCCTTAAGAATCCTAAATAGGAAAATGTTTTCTTAATGGTTTATGATTACTAAGCAATCTAATGTTGTAAATGTGGTGCTTGTATCTATTATTAAATATCATGAGAGAACAATGTAGATCTAGTTGGTTAGGTTTGGGAGGTGCCCCATGGGGGCCTGGGAACCGTGGAGATCATGAAGATCTTGAGTTCTAGGATCGAGTCATGTTATTCTGTGAGAGTCATATGAGGAGAGCTTGTGTGCGACTGTAACCAATGTAATTGGATTGGAGAGTGAGAGAGGGATATTTTTGTTGTAACTATTGCTTTATTGTTACATAGTGAATTAGTCTCTCGTCGTCTTGACGGCCGTGGCTTTTTCCCGTTCTGGGTTTCCACGTAAAAACCTCGTGTCTTATTTTCTATCTCTATTTCTTGCCTTGTGTATGTTGTTTTACTTTGTGGTTATCAATACTCGTCTCCGCTGCAATGGATCACCGATTTGTTCAACAAGTAGTATCAGAGCTAGCCGTATTTTCCCAACAGTGCCTACCTTCATTGCCTACTTTTGCATGACAAGTGCCGATTGAGTGAAAAAATTAATAATAATGAATAAATTGATTATTATTAAATTTATATCCAATCATTTATTGCCACGTAAGAGTAGACAATGAAAGTAGGCACCAGGAGTAGACCGTGTAGCATTATTAATTTTTTTTTTTAAAAAAGTGACCGCGTGATATTATAATTTTTAAAAAAATAAAATAAATTACAACTAAAATCCATCATTATTAGATACACATTTTGTGCATTTTAACTCTTGCAATATAATAAACAAATAAAATCCATATGATTAAAGTCAGAGTTATAAAAATAAGTAAAATTAATATTAAGCGTAAAGCTATATTTGTACTAAAATAAAATATGCATGATTCTTTTTAATATTAGGTTAAAATATTATAAATATAAATAATTACAATAATAATAACATTATATTAAGAAAATTTTTTTTTTAATTAAGACATTAGGATATAAATACTCACCGAAAAAATATTATAAAAAAATAAAATTATTTAGAAAAAATTATTAAAAAAAGAACTAACATACTTAAATATATATATATATATAATTAGAAATACTAACCGAAAACATATATGAAAAATGTAAATTCAAATGAAAATGAATAATAGGTAATAAGAATAATAAAATAAATTTGAAAAATAATATTTAATAATAAAAAATTGAAAATATAATTAGTTGAGGAGAGATTTATATAAAAAAAAAAGAACGAGAGAGAATAAAAGAAATTAGTTGTGTAATAAAATATTTTGAATTTATATTATATTTCCTCCGTTCTAAAATAGGTAAAACACTTCATGCGGATACTATCCAATATTTATCTTTAACGGTAAATATCTTTAATTATATACAACTAAAAATTATAATAATTTAATATTTAAAAAGTAGACATTAAGACGAATAAAACAAGATTCCACTTGACTATATTATTCATTATGCATAGAAAATAATATGCGAAACAAATTGGTTGATAAATAGTGAATACTATGCTAATGTTTCACCTGGGGATACTATCCAATATTTATCTTTAACGGTAAATATCTTTAATTATATACAACTAAAAATTATAATAATTTAATATTTAAAAAGTAGACATTAAGACGAATAAAACAAGATTCCACTTGACTATATTATTCATTATGCATAGAAAATAATATGCGAAACAAATTGGTTGATAAATAGTGAATACTATGCTAATGTTTCACCTATTTTAGAACGGAGGTAGTATATTAAAAATATTAAAAATATAAAATAAATAAATATTTTAAATATATTATAAAATAAAACCGCTTGTAAAAACTTATCGATGGTTATTATTTTATTTAACCATAAAAATAAGCGGAAAAATAAATGAAAAAAACAACAATCAATATGTTATATACTTCATCCTTTCGTTTTAGTTGCAACATTTCTTCCCAACAGGTTATCTAATACTTAATTTTAACGGTAAATATTTTTAATTATATATAATTAAAAATTATGATTATTATATATTTTAAAATAGACATTAGGACGAATAAAATAAGATTCTACGGTAAGAAACAATATATGAAATAAGATTAATGGATAAATAATAACACTATGTTAATGTTGCAACTAAATGGATACGGAAGAAGTATATAATTATAAAATTTTAAATTTTGATATAAAAAAAATATATATTTAAAAATAAATAAAATAAATTATATTTTAATGAACCCGAAAATGGACCCGAATCCAAATGACTCCATTCACCCGAATCCAAATGACTCTATCCAAGCCCAATTTATTTATTTATTAAATTTAAGTTAAACCCCAAGGATTTCGCCGCGAAACGCCGAATTCAGCCCGATACGTACTAGTTTCTCTAAAACCCTACGGCTTGGAGTTGCGAAGCACAAAGCATGGCGAAAATGGAGATGAAGAAATCAAAGTCGAAGAAGAAGAAGACGACAGCGCCTAAGTCAGTAGCCATGAAAAACAAGACCTCGAAAGCTGACAATCCCTTCGAGACTATCTGGTCTCGACGCAAATTTGTCATCCTCGGCAAGAAACGCAAAGGTGAAGATGTCCGCATTGGTCTTGCTCGCTCTCTCGCCATCCAGAAGGTATTTCGATTCGTTGCTTCCCTTCTAATTTTCACTTTAACTTTCTCAATCATCAACGTGTGTCGTTCGGTTGTTTGATTGTCTTTTTAACAGAGGAATAAGACCTTGCTTAAGGAGTATGAGCAGAGCGGCAAGTCCTCGGTGTTTATTGACAACCGCATCGGTGAAAGCAATAATACTCTTGGAGAATTCGATAAGGCTATTATGCGTTCTCAGCGCCAGCGTCAGTCTACGGTTAAGACTTCAATTTCATGCAATTCAATGCATTTAAAAAAAAAAATGTTTCTCTAATTTTCCTTTTGTTTTGTTATTGAGTACGTTGTTTTGATATTTGTGTGTTTTCAAAGATTAATTAGCTCACTTATTTCTTTTTGTTCATTGTACTTTTTGTTCAATAGTTGAAAGCTAACAAGAAAAGCAAGTATAACTTATCCGATGGAGAAGATGATGAGCTTGAAATCCAAGGTTTAGGTTGGAGGGATGATTTTGAGGATGACGTGCTGTCAGATGATGCTAAGGATGATGATGTGGAAGCAGATGGAAATGAGAGTATGCTATCACTTTCTATCGTTTTCTTATAGTTTTCTGTATGGTGTCTTATGTTCTGCTTTGTATGCGAGTTTTGTTTTGACTTAAGTAGGTGTAGAATAAGGAGTACATGTGTAGAATTTTACTTCTACTTTCTACTTATCACAGTGTGTCTCTCTCTAAATAAACTTACAGATGAAAAGAGAGTTGATTACGTAGATGAGCAAGGTCTAATTATAATGGCCCTAACTATCAGTCTAGATTGCTTTCATTTTCTTAGTGTTCTTTTAGTCACAAACTTGGTCAATGGTAGATATGGATCTATTAGTTAAATTTCTGAAGTTGTATCTTAGTATGTAAATCTTATACACCCGTATTGATGTCTTTGATGCTGTTACAATGGCTATATATATATATTTTTTTTCAAATGAAAAATATAATGCTAGTTTCTGCTGTTTATTTTAAATTCCTAATTTGTAAATAGCATTGATGGCCTTTTCTTATTCTTTGGCAGGGAGTTTGAATGTCTTAAAACAACTTGGTGGTTATAATGGATATGATCCAGCTGAAAAGGAATTGATGGAAAGGGAAGAAAATGTGAGCCTTTCATAACTTGTTCATTTCATTAATTTATGAAATTGCTATCTAATTGATTGTTGGACAAAGAGGCCTTAAATTTAATGAGTGATTACTTCTCATTCCAGAAACATAAAAGCAAGAAAGAGATTATGGAGGAGGTTATTTTGAAGAGCAAATATTTCAAGGTGCTGATATATCCATATATATATATATACTACTTTGCCGAAGAGCTATGCTTTCTGAGATTTGGTTTTCCTTTTCTATTTCTATATTTTCTTTACAGGCACAAAAAGCTAAAGATAAGGAAGAAAATGTAGAGCTAATGGAAGAGCTGGATAAAACCTTTTCATCTTTGATGCAATCTCAGGCATTAATATCATTGACTGAACCTGGAAAGATGAATGCTTTGAAGGCTCTGGTCAACAAGGAAATTCCTAAAGAGCAATTGAAAAATGATGAAAAACAACTAGAAAATTTGAAGCAGGTAGAGTTTTGTGATGATTCTAGGTGCTGCAAAAAAATTCTCTTGTTTCTTTTATAAAGAGTTTTTGACATCAAAGGCAGTATTGAACTCCTTGCCTGCCATTTTTTTCTTATTTAGATCCCATTTTCCTTATGTTCTTGGATTGGGCTACTTTCATGACATTTAATTGAACTATACTAACTTTAACATGTAGGGTGTGATTGGATTGGATTTCTAAGGCCTGTCTTTTGTCTGTATTATTAGAGGTTTGATTAAAAGCAGTATCTTCTTGTGTTCAAACCCAACTTATCAAAAATGTCAATTGAGAAATTTAATCAATTTTAATGAAACACTTCAGATGTTATCATATAAAAGAATTGACACAATTTGGAGAATAGGTAAGTTTTATACTCTTGTAAACCTCTGCACTGTAGGTTCTATTCATATTATTAATTTGTTAATTGTTGTGTTGATCGATTGCTTGCAGGAACAACCGGATTCTTATGACAAACTTGTCAAAGAGATGGCACTTGACATGCGAGCCCGACCATCAGACAGGACAAAGACACCTGAAGAGATTGCTCAAGAAGAGAGAGAACGACTGCAACTATTAGAGGTAAGTTTGCATCTGATTTAATTGTCTGTTTAGATTGTTATGTAGATTGTTTCATTGATGCTGACTTTATTTTAAGCCGCTATATACATGGTTGAGAAACACATGGTATTGATACATGAAATAAGTATAATACCACGTATTGATTTAGAGTCGAATTGTACAGGCGTACTTAGGATACTTAAAAGGGATGCCCTTTTTTGTGTTTCGAAACAGTATATTAGTATGGTAGGTGTACTGATACGTTATTTCAGTAAAGATGAAAAAAAAATTTAAGTAAAAAAGAAATTTGAAGAGCAAGAAATTTAACAAGTTGAAAAGTACATGAAATTTAAACATTACCTAATCATCATTTTTTTTTTCAAGAAAAATCTTTCTACGTCCTAGTTTAAGATTTTATCATCTTTTTAAGATTTGATCAGCTTTTGAATGATATGCAGTGCCGACCTTTATTCTATTTAATTATATTTGAAGTATCTATATTATATTAAAATATAAATGTTTTAGGTTTACACCATTTTAGTATTATGAAAGTACTACTGTTCTAGGATATATTTTTTTTTTAGTTCTTATGGTTTTTAATATATTTCATCTTAGTGATACTCACATAGAAGATGTATCGACACTTCACATATCGTATATGTAACCAAAAGTACCATACCGGTACCGTGTTACTCAACATAATTGCGTATATCATATTATACATTCATAGACCCATTCACAAACAAGGGGTCAGTCAGTATCAATTTATAGTTTATAGTGGGGAAGTAAAAAATAAAATTTGCCTTTTGAGTTTTGTCTTGTCATCTGTTTGTCAAGTCCATGTTTCACACAATTTTGGGTTTGTAAAACTATAAATTGAGTTCTAATCTTGTCACTGTTTTTCTTTCTTTCCTTACCTAGGAGTGTTATTTAGTGTAGCTATGCAATGATGAGGTGTCCAATATCCTTTTGAGAGAGAGATTAAAATGTCGTAATATGATTATGGACTTGTGGCTTTGGTACTGTTGGCTCTTTCAATAATCTATATATTTTCAAACAATATATAAACTACTGCTGCACATTTTTTCAGTAATATTTGTCATTTTATATCAATATTTATTGTTTAGTTGACTTTGAGAAAATCATAGTTTTTTTTTTAACTTCTATGGTTGCTCATTTCTAGGAAGAGCGTCAAAAGAGGATGCTTGCTCCTGAAGACAATAGTGATGAAGAAACTGAGGATAGTGAGGAAGTGTCAATCCACATGCCAAAATCAATTTCTGGAGATGATCTTGGCGATTCTTTCTCCCTTGAGGAAGACCGAGAGGTGAAAAGGGGCTGGGTGGATGAGGTTCTTGCAAGAAAGGATACTGAAAGTGAAGATGATGACTCTTCTGAGAATTCAGATGAAGATGACGAAGCATCTGACGGAGATGATGATGCAGAAGGACAGACCATGTCTTTGAAGGATTGGGAGCATAGTGATGATGAGAATCTTGACACTGACTTGGTAGAGGAAGAGGAAGAAGATGACGAACACACTGAGCTGAATAGAAATGATAAAAACGATAAGTCTGATGATGATAAGAACATGAAATCAAGAAGCAGGAAAAGGTTGAAAAATGCTTCTACTGAGGAAATTAAAATAACTGATAAAAAATCTTCAGATGTGAAGAAGAAGAATCATGGAGACATTCCCTTTCTAATTGAAGCTCCAACGAGCTTGGAAGAATTTTGTGCATTAGTAGAGAGTTGCTCTAATTCTGACACTGTTGAGGTTATCAATCGAATAAGAGCAAGTAACTCAATTAAACTCGCTGCAGAAAATCGGAAGAAAATGCAAGTACGGAAATTTCTTTGTTTTACCGTGTCTGCTTTCCCATCTTTCGTTCTCTTTATTTTTGAATTGTGAATTTCTTATTCTTTTGAAGGCCATTCATTTTGTTGATGACTTGGTATGACTAACAATCTTGCATTATACCGGACACCAGGTGTTTTGTTGTGATGTTCTTAAACTTTTTTGGAGTGAAGCAGAAAGGCTACTTATTGATATGTTTTTTCTGTATCTGTCAATGGTACATTATGGTGTGAACTTTTAGAGCATAAGAAAAGGTTTCCTGAAAAAATTTCATGTGTAAGCTAGTAGCTACCACATGTGAGATAGAGCTTGCTTTGTGATCTGTTAAGGCTCTCATTTCTGTTAATTTCTTTTATCTATCTTTATGTCTCAGAGAGCTTCTTTAAATCTTTGCACCATTTCTGAGTTTTCTATTTCTTCCTCAGTTGTGGTGGTGATCTCTTATTATGTTCTCATATAGTGCTTTTTAGAAACTGGCTTATATGTACAAGTAGTGACTTTTCTCGCAGATATTCTATGGAGTATTGCTGCAGTACTTTGCTGTCTCGGCAAACCAGGTGCCCCTGAATTTTGAGTTGCTAAATTTGCTGGTCAGGCCAATAATGGAAATAACTGTAGAAATTCCATATTTTGCTGCAATCTGTGCTCGCCAGCGGATTTTACGGACCCGAACACAATTTTGTGAGGAGATCAAGAACTCAGGTTTGTGGTTAAGTTGAAGTTGGTAGTTCTTACAATGATTTATTAAGTAGCTAGGTATCATCAACTGAAGCTTCTAACAATAAATCTAATGATTTTCAGAAATGAGTTGTTGGCCATCGTTGAAGACATTATTTCTGTTGAGGCTCTGGTCAATGATTTTCCCATGTTCCGACTTTCGCCATGTTGTAATAACTCCAGCAATATTGTTGATGTGTGAATATTTGACACGTTGTCCTATCAAGTCTGGCCGGGATATTGCTATTGGTTCTTTCTTATGCTCCATGGTCCTCAGTGTATGTACACCCTAGTCCACATTTCTTGCCTAGTTAAAAAGTTCAAATATGATTTGCTTATTAATTTACAACAAATAACTGCAGTCATTGGGGATTTGATTTTAACTTATAGTTAACAATATAAGGTTAGATGCTCTAGTGGTTCTGCTTCAAATCTTAAATAATTTGATTTAGTTTATAACAGGGTAAAATGTTGCTCTTTTACTACATTAGTAAGTATATATTCTAATGCAATCAGTATACAGTATACTGCTGCTTAACTGGTGGCTCATTCCCTCCTCTCCTCACCTGTATTGTTATGATGGAGTTTCTCTTTGTTTTGTTCTGATGATATTATACTTGTATTGTGCTTCAGGGGAAGTTTATACTATATTAATTATGATATTTAAATATGTTGCTTGATTATCAGTATACTTTGATTTTTTTTTAAAATTTTTTTTCCCAAAAAATATTGAAGGCAAAAAAAGTTTTATGTCTATAATTAATCTAATTTCATTTTAATTGCCCATCCTTCAAAAAATATCAGTATACTTTGATTTTTTTATTTTGATTTTTTCCAAAAAATATTGAAGGCAAAAATGTTTTATGTCTATAATTAATGTAATTTCATTTTAATAGCCTATCCTTCTAAAATGTCCTTACAAGCAACCAAAGCCACTATGTCTGGTGTAAGGGATCATTCAATCATGACTCCAGTGTTGAATAGTGATAACGCTTCTGACAAATTGGTATCGTCTCATGATATGCTTATAATGAATTATAACATAGGTTAGTATGGTTGTTGTTCTGGTGTCAAAAATAATCAGGTAGGTTTTTATGATAGTCTAAAGGATATATTGTGCTACCCATTTGGTGAAACTTATGTTCAGAATTTATATATATATATATATATATATATATATATATATATATATATTAGATTGATTTTTTTCCCCCTTTTTCCAAAATTCTCATGTTTTATGATTGATAGGGAAAACTATATTGCAGGTTTGTAGACAATCAAAAAAGTTATATCCAGAGGTGATTATATTTGTTCGCACACTCCTTATGGCAGCTATGGACAGGAAAATCTCATCGTGTGAAGACTATGAGGTAGGTTACTCCTTGCTATTTTATTGTAGACTATGAGGTAGGTTACTCCTTATATTCATAAGCTGACCTGTGAATTTTCAAACCTATAAGATGATTGGTTTCTTTTCTTGTTTCATTATGGTGCAGTCTTATCATCTTATGGGAATAAAGGCACTCAGCCCAGTATTGTGTGTACGAGAAAGTGTAAATGGCATTAAGCCTATGAATTTTCTAACAGTGATGAGCAGGCCAGAGGACTCATCATTTTTCAGCTCCGATGATTTTAGGTTTGTAACTTCTTTCTATTTTCATTTTAGCAACTGATCATAGATTGAAGTCTACAGGAGGCATGGTGTGGAACATTTTCACTCATTTGTCAAGATTTATATTGAGTGTTCTGCTTACGATATAAACTTGATAAAAAATTTATTTCATTGAGAATATGGGCAAACTATTTTCTTCTATCTGAATGATTTTTGTCAGGTTAGTTGTATGGGGTGCTAGGCTCTTCCCAAAATGTTTCTTGGATTTCAATTCAAGTCACATGATTTAACTGTGAAGTTTTATGTATTTTAGGTTACTTCCTGATGTATTAGTATTGAATTCTATGCAGGTGTAGTATGCTGATGACATTAATTGAAACTCTTGAAGGGTTCATTAACATATATGAAGAATTGAATTCCTTCCCCGAAATCTTCATGCCTATTGCTACTTTACTACTTCAGTTAGCAGAACAGCAGAATATGCCAACTGCATTACAAGAGAAATTGAAAAATGTTGCTCAGCTTATTAAAAAGAAAGCTGATGAATATTACACACTGCGACGACCACTCCAAATGCAGAAGAAGAAGCCAGTGCCCATCAAACTACTAAATCCAAAATTTGAAGAGAAGTAATTAACTTTCTTTCCACTGCTTGAACCATATATGGCTTGACATAATTTTATCAACTCGTGCTTGGGGTCTAACGGTTGAGTTATTTTGCAGCTTTGTTAAGGGTAGAGATTATGATCCAGATCGTGAACGGGCTGAGAGAAGAAAGTTAAAGAAACTTGTACAACGTGAAGCTAAAGGTGCAGCTCGGGAGTTGCGAAAAGATAACTATTACTTGTCTCAAGTGAAGGAGAAAGAGAAACAAAGGTTGGAGGAAGAGAGAGCAGAGAAATATGGTAAGGCAAGGGCTTTCCTCCAAGAACAAGAACATGCTTTCAAATCTGGACAACTAGGAAAAGGAAAAGGCGGAAAGAGAAAGAGGTGAAACATTTTTGTGTCCTAGAATTTGTGGTTGTCTTCTCTCCTTAATATTTAACCTTCCTATTTGAGTTTTAGGTTGATATATGTTGTATCATACATTCCCAATTTTGTTTCCCTTTCCATGCAGTGCAAGAGTAACATATACATAACACACGGTGATGCATAGAGACTTGAATGTTGTATGTTGAGATGAATTTCAGTATCTTTTATGTATGGATTATAGGTTCTTGGACTGCAGTTTAACTATTCCCCTGTGGGGCTGAATTAGCAGAAGCATGAGTTACACTCGATGATTATGCAGCAATTATAGTTTATTCCCTGATGCCCACCTCTTGGATTTGCTATAAAGTTGTTAATTGCCAGCATCTTTCAAAATCTGATTTCTGCAACATCTTAACTAAAGGTTCATCAAAGACATTGAATTCCCAGAAACCTCTATATCTCACCATTCTCTTGATCTCTATCCTTTCCAACTTATTCGACAATTTACATTTATTCCATTCAACATATTTAACAAACTAGATGAAGCAAACATACTCTTGTAACTCCTGGTTTGAAATTTGTTTGGAATTTAAAATTTGGATGAATATTAAAATATTAATTTTTTAAAGCCATGGGCTTATTAACCTTTAATAGGCCATCAAATAGACATACAGGTTTGATATGTTTATAAAAAGGGCTGGATGTGAGGCCTACATTTTAACCCAATTGCAGGTAAATGGGTAAGACTCGTTTTGGGTATAACCAAGCATGTTTAAGTCAAAACCTAGGATAAAGCATGTCCTTTTTTGGCAGGTCATGCATTGTAAATCGGAATATACATGCATTTATGATCCAGACACAGCCGCGAAGCATCAAGTTAATGCCCACATTTTTACTTCACATTTAGGAAAGTACTGTTAACTTGATAGGTGAAATAAGGGTAAAGTTTTAGATTAAATTATTCTATAGTAACACTTATATGGCTCTGAGATATGTTATCAAACTTGATTGTAGGTCTGAAGAAAAGTCATCACAACACAACCTCCACCTTATCACCGTCTTCACACTAACATAGCTAGCATCCCATACGAATATCAATGGTTGTTTTACATGGTTAACTTTTTGTCTTTAGTTTACATGGTTAACTTTTCCCTTCTCAATTAAAACTATCCATAATTTCGTGGTAAAATTGAATAATTTTAAATTTATAAAAATAATAAAAAACTTATTATTTTTTTATTCAATACTGAAAATAATAGAAATTATTAAATTTATGATATTATTAATATTTTATTAAATTAATAAATTCAAATTTCAATATTTAGTTTGTAGAATGAACTATATAAGTTAAAACATAATAAAAAAATAAAAAATTTAAAAAGAGGAAAAATAAAAAATTGGAACTTTCACATATCAATTTAAAATCTCATGCTGCTGCTTCTTCTTCCTTCCTCTCTTTCCTCTTTTTAAATTTCCTCGACGTATATTTACATCTTTACCTCATTGAGAAGCAAGACATATCCTTAACTTGAGATGTGAGAATCCACACACATGTTTCTTTCTACTTTTTGTTTACTTGTCAAAGTTAATAAGACACATATCATATGCTCTCTGACATTCGATTTAATTAATTAACTTACACAACTATTTAGACAAATACAACCCTAATAATGAGAATTATATCATTCTTCCACAAAACAAACTCTTTGACTTTTCTTCAATAAAATTTGTAATTTATACATTCTATACAAATTGTGGCAAATTAAAAGTAAATTATTATATTTTAATTGACCATACATATACAAACCAACCTTGAGAAATGCATGAAATTCGGTAAGGCTTTACTTGTTAAATTCAAAAAGCCAAAAAGCAGATAGTATTCGAGTTGACCTAAAAATCTATCAAACACAGAACAGAAGATGAATATCTTCTCTAATCAACTATAAAATAATTATGCTGTAGAAAACCAAGAAAAGTCAAGAAATCAACATTGAATTGAAGCAAACAAATAACTAACAATAATTTAAAATTGGATTGATAAATGGGTGTGGTCTGTGTGTGAAAGGCATGCTAGGGGTAGTGTAGAAAGTGGACTCCATATCATGTGCCCCACAAAACGTATAAAAAGGACCCCATCATAATTATTTATATTAATAATATGCATGGCTATATAAATGAATCTTCTTCTACTTCTCTAACCCTAATTAGACTCTCTTCTTCTATCTATGCATATAAATAGTTGAGGGGAATGTTGTCTGGTTCGAGACCATTCGGATGTGAATGATTTCGGACCAGGCTTCATTCCCCTCAACTCGTTTCGACCTAGTAGACAAAGGTAAGTTTACAAGTATCAAATTTGAATTTGTGTTTTTCATGATTAGAGTTACAAGGAGGGTCACAGGTGATGTGTTATGTTTTGTTTTGATGCATGGGTGATGAAGCGTGTCATATGTTTTGGGATTAGTTTAATTTCGGTATGGATGTCTGGTGCTTGATCTGATTGAGCGAGATCAAGGATAATTAGAAATTGGCCTAAAAGGTAGAAGATAATTCCAACTTTTCTCAACTGGAAGAATTTTTTCATTATTTTTGAATATGATAACTTTGGAAAATTTTATAGGATAGAAAATTTGTTGGGTTCATTCCATTATTCAAAATTTAAAATGATGACTCATAAAATAATACTGTATTTTTTATAATAAAAAATACTATTAGTTAGAGTCTTAAGAATTTATATATATATATATAAAATGTTTTATAATTAGTGTATAATTTTTTTTTTAATGTTTGATTATAATAGTAAAAGTATATTCTTATTTATTTATATATATATATATATATTTCTTTTTATTCTGAAAATTTATATAGTTAAAAAATATTTAATTTAAATTTAAAATAAAATAATATTTTTCTTAACAAATATAAAATTTTTTAATAAATTATTATTTTATTTAAAAATAAAGTAATGCATACTAAAATATTAACATAATAAAATTTGAGTTTATTGTAAAGAAAAAATATATAATCATTTAAATTATCACACTTTTTTTTTTTAAACTTTTTTAACTAACTATTAAACCTCTCAAATGTCACTTCCGATCAGTATCTTCGTCTTAATCAAAGACCACTTTTAATTCCCAAAACAATTAATTGCAGTCTCTAAACAAATCTCTGGTATGCTATCAATCCCAGAACCCTAAATTCTGTATTATAACCCTTACATTCCATCCATCTCATAATAAAAATATTCAATCTTGTAGCAGTAGTGAAAATATCACTATCTAGTACAAGTGAGTCATTAATATAACTAGTTTTTATTTATTATTATTTTTAAAAATATTACCTAAATAATTATTATGGTAAAAAAAATAATTATATAAAAATTGATTAATTTATTATAAAAAAAATGATAAATTAAAATTAAATAAATAATATTTTAAAAATAAAATAAATTAATATTTTCGAATTATATACATATTAATTTCTACTTCTTTCTCAAGTACTTTTTTTATATTTAATAGTGTGAAGAAAGAAAAAATATGTATAATTTATTAAATTTAAAATTAATAACAGAATTAATTCAAAAAATTTTTAAAAATTGTAAAATTTCAAAAAATAGTAATAAAATTGAAAAACATAAAATAAAATCATGCTATAGATATACACGACGAATTACAAACCTAAGCAAAGCAGAAAATAGTTTGTAACTCTACCTATTCCAATAATGTCATTACGGAAGAAAGTTAGGTTTAGTTTTTATTTAACTATTTAAGTAAAATATCATCGTCAGTGGGGATGATTTTTCCATGCATGATGGAGGATGCGTGTACGACCAATTCGTTATGGTTTTCTTATACGTTTTGTTTTTGTAAATAGATTTGTCAAAAAGCAAAAGAGAACACCAAGCAGACTAGACATATGAGTAAGCAATGAGTAATTGGAGCAATTTCCAAAGTGATGAAACTATCTTGTACTTTTTGACATCGCACACAAAAGCAGTCAACATATGTGCGTGAGAAATCCGTTCAAACTCACAATTCACTGGGATGTACTTTAGGGAAGGTTAGGGGTAGGCTTAAATTCACGGGTGAAAAGTCCAGTAGCTGGGAGAAGGTTCTTGAGGCTTAGCAGCAGGGTCTTGAGAAGAGTATAGCATGAAGAAAGAAGGCCGGAAAGAGAAGCTCAACAACAGACGGAAATGAGAGAACTACAGAAATGGTTTGTGTTTTGTCTCAGACATGGAGTAGTTGAAGAGGGATTTAGATATAACAGAACTGTGAACAGAGGTTAAAATGAAACACCACCTGTTCCGATTGATAAAAAGAGATCGAACCCTAACCCTAGAAGGTGGCTGACATTGGAGAACCACAACCTCTGGCAGGAAGGATGCCGTTCGACGGGCACAATTTTCGACATAATATGAAACAGCTCAAAGATTTTCCGCAAGGAGGCGATTGATATAAACAAGATGGGGTTACTATGATGACATCGGCGAGTTTGAATTTCCGTTGTTTGATGGAATCAACCAAGACGAGTGGATCTATGTATTCCGAAGTGACCTTAAAACAGGTTTTGTATAAGAATACATCACAATTATGGAGCTAGCAGACCCGCTACACCAGCTATCTGACCGAAATTCTGGAAGGAACAAGTAAAGGAGGTGAAAATAATGATGGAGCTGTTTAATCCAATATGCTTAGAGATGATGACGATAATAGCTCAATAGATTTAGGTGAGAAATAAAAAGATCTGGGACTTTAAATGAAGTATTGGCTGGATTTGCAAAAGTAAGAAGGTCATAAAAAGATATAAACACGTTGAATATCCAAATTCAATTGAGAACAATGTTGAAAAAGTATGGCAAGGAAGAGTCCAATTAAAAAAAAATTTAAAAAGTTGACCATAAATGAAATCCAGGAGAGACGAAGCAAAAAGGCTTTGGTTGCATTATGATGAGAAATATTCTCTTGAGAATAGGTGCAAGGCTCCTAAGACGAAGGTGTTAACCATTGATAAACCAGAAATTGAAGAGATGAAGGAGATACAAATGATGAAATCAACCTGAGTAGAATTGAATTGATTGCAGAATCTACTGTAGGCACTAGCACTCAAAAAAAATTCTAAAATTGTTGGGTGAATTGTTAGGAGAAAAAAAAGGTGACTATATTGACAGATAGTAGATTTACACACAATTTTATCTATCAAACATTGAAGACAAATTTTTTAGGCAAAGTCAAAAAGATCCATGCAGGTATGAACTAAGTGTAAAACAGATTGAGTGAGAATAGCTTTACACTAACAGAAAAAGTTACATTGTTCCCAATATTCAATTGAAAAAGTTATCCTCGCACTAAATTTCCGCTTTACCTATATCAATTTAGCAGGTTAAATATGGAAGTGTTTGCTTCAACTATTCAAACCATTATCTTCACAGATATTACCAGATCATCTGTTGGTCACATCCAAAACTTTTGATTTTTGGCGGGCAACTTGATAACAAGTCCACAACATTAGCATGAGTTGTTTCAGTTAGCAAGCCCAGAAGACATTGGCTTGTGATGTTTCACTCAGAGAGACACAATGATGAACAAAACAGCTTTTTCATTCTAAAACACATACTACGCAAAAAATATATAATGTATATCACTATACCGAAGTATACCATGTATCACTCACTCAAATTCAAGCAGCTGTTACGCAAAAAATATTTATGATAATTTCTGCACGGTTATAGATACAGATCCCTCAATCGAAAAATAACAAGCTATTTGATTTTCAAATAGCAGCAATGATACCATTCATCTGAAACACCATTGTAGATTGATGCTCAGTGAAACTCACAAAAGCCAATTCCTATTTGAAACTATCACCCCCTTCAATAGAGGAAATAACCAGAGGTCTACTGATAGTCCAACCTCAGGCTTTAGTTTCGTGGTGGCTAAACTAGCAACAATCGAACTCGCAAAATGAATTAAAAAGCCTACAGCTCTCAAAAAAAAACTATTTGTAAAGTCTATCATCACCTATAAATGTCAAGATGACACATTACCTTCCAACTGTGCATATTCAAGTTGAAGCAGCAACTCAGAAGCTACCTTTTGCAGATCCACAAAGTTATAACTGTTGCTGTTTCTTCCATTTATGCCTAATTTAGAAACAAATGTAATATTTTCAGAGGTGTTTTCACCCAGGAGTTCATTCCAAAATGCATAATCCTCATAGAGGTCTGCTGCCTCGATGAGTTCTTTTACTTGCTTGAGAGTTGCCACATTCCTTCCAGCTCCACAACCCATGGCAGTTGCAGCACCGACTGCGTTTGCAGTTGCTAATGTATTGACTTTGGGCATATTGTGTATGAAACCGAAGGCAACAGCAGCCACGAAACTATCCCCACAACCAACTGTATCAGTGACATTCACCTGGTTGGGTTTCATTAAGCTATTTAGTATTCTGTACTAGATACTGTAAAATGAAAGGCAAATTAAATATACTCAAGAGGGGTGGCTAGTTGTAAGTTACACAATATGTACCACACAGTAACTTGCTTCTTTGTGGGCATTTTCTTTATTGCATTACCACATGATAAAATAGAAGTATTTATCTCACATTTGATATCTATAATTAATCTTAGGAAAAATATACTATACCAATTTCAGCCAGGGTCCACAAGACTGCATAAATAAGAAACATTGATCACTTCAAATTTACTGTAGGATGGCACTAAATCATAAGATATATATTGCTTAACCACACATCAAAACTGGAAGATCATCCTCAAGTTGAAGAAGAGACTTGGAAATTTAAATTAGGAGTCCACAATATGTTACCTTGAATGCAGGTGCACACGTAATACTTGAATTTGTAATCAAAATTGAACCCTTGGGACCCATTTTGATTATAACCCACTTAGTTCGCAACCCTTTCCTCAGCAAGGCCTGCCCTGCTAATACAGGATCTTTTATGCCTGTCAATGACTCAACCTGAGAAATTAGTATGAGGAACATATTAGGATCAGAGAAAATAGCTCAGCTATAACAAGGAACTAAGTATACTTATAAAAACAATCCTTTGTAATTTATAAATAAAAATAAATAAATAAATAAATAAAACTACACGGAACCAGGAGAAGTATCTCGAAGAATGCAGATCACAGTCCCAACTAAAGCTAGAATTTTAACAACAATCTCTAAATTAGAAAGCCATCTACAAACAGTAGAAACGGATTTCTAACTAATTGTGATAGGCCATTACACAGGCACACCATCCAAGCTTATCTCTGAAGAAAGGCGGAAAAAACTTAGGTGTTGTAAGAATATGACAAATTGGTTGCACACTACACCACATGAAAAGAATTAAAACCAGGACGATCCTTACATGAAACATCTTGATTACAGACATAAACTAAACTAATTGATGATAGTTGTGGAAAAAATTCAGTAGCCCAACTGTTGAAAATATCACCCCAAAAAAAAATCAGTTTCAGAATCAGCCAAACTGCCACAATTTTATCTGTTTTCTTAGAAAACCACAATCACCTAAAATTATTATATTTTGTTCCATGTGTCAACAAACATAAAAAGGTTAACAGAATCCATCACTGAAGTAGCAAATGGCTAATAGTTCAAAACATAATGTGTTTTTTTTTTGGGTAATTTTGCAACATGAGTTAACTTTTGGCTAATTTGCAAACTACAATTTTTATTTTTATTTTTTTAAAAAAGAAGTTTATAGTTCTATTTCCATTAATTAACCAGAGACAGAAGGACTAATTTCTTCCAATATATTGATAAAATACGAAAATAGGATCACAGCTAGATTGGTGTTATCTAGTCCAATCCTAGAAGAAATAAATTCAAATGAAAATCTCTTTGCATGTTTTGTTGTACAGGGATTCAAACATATCAAGAGTTACATACAGGTGCGCAGTGCGCACATCTTAACTGATCAAGAATAGATCATATAGATACACACATTTCTGCCAACTAATACACTAAATATAGGTGTATCAAACATGTTGCAGCAGCAACAACAGAAACAAATACAATCCCTAATCCCAATGAAGTGTTGTTAGCTATAGGAATTTTCCATTGCCATTTGGTTTTATTTTAAAATTAATTTTGCTCAAGTACAAAATATTGAAAGTCATATCTAACAATATCTATCCTGGACAATCTTGATTTATACCGCTTCAATTGTTCTTTATCTACCTTGGTGTTATACCTATATATTATCCATCCTTGTATGACCACTCATCCTCCTTAAGATGCAAATCCCATTCACACTTACCCCCATTCACTACCATACAATCATACATTATAGAGAGATAAATTGCACTCCTACAAAATTTCCTTTTACCCTCTCACATACACAAAGAAATCAAGTTTCTTTTTTCCACTTAAGTCGCTATGTTATGAAAGCATTATCAACCTTAGGAATCTAATTTCCCAGAAGCTCATACTTCTAAACCACCGAAGAAAAACTCATCTCTCTACTCTCTCAAGTGATTAAACCTACAAAGCAAGTATTTGATATTTGTTCTACAAATCATAAAACCTTTTAATTCTAAGATCATCAAGATACGTCGCATTACCTTCATTATGAGGTTTCTTAAAGATGTAAATATAAAAATACCGAGACAGTAGGCAAAAACAGCACTACAAATTGAAATAATGTCATGCAGGCTAAGTGAGATATAGAAAGAAACCTCATCAGATGTTAAAAGAAGAACATCACTCATCCTCAATAATAGATTTAAAGCTCTTTGCTCATCAGGTGTACCAGTAGAAAGGCTCTTTCCCTTTGGTCCAGGATCAAAAAAGACTGCAGTTCCCACTTCAGCAGCATACTCGACAGCTGACATAATCAGACTAGGGGATAGTTCATCAAAGCCATAACCATTACAGAACATAATCTTTGACTGTTTAATTGCCGTCTTAACCTCTCCAGACAGTCCATTAATCCAGCTATATAAAGGCTCAGCACTAAAATCAGCTTGACTGACAATCAAAACAACAGAAACAGCAATAAAAATACAAATACAATCTAATAATATCCAAAACTGATTTTTGTTTATTTTGTTTAAGATTTTATTTACCTACAAAAGCCATGTTTCTGCAAAGGGTCCACCAGAACCCAACACAAAAGAGTTTCAGATGATCCACTAGTAGATTGAACATCTTGACTCATTCCAACCATACTGATACCCTCATCACGAAGCACATCTTGAAGGAAGCGTCCATAAATTTCTCCACCAACATGACCAATTGCCGCACAATTAAGACCTAACCTTGAAGCAGCTATAGCTACGTTGCAGTTTCCACCAGCCTCCCAGAAACGCTACAAGACCAAAAACCCAAAAGAGAAAAAATCAAAACCAACACCTGTTAATAAAACAGCGACCAAACAGGGAAAGAGAGAGTAGTACCGTGTCGGGAGGAGAGGAGGCAAGGCGGTCCATGTAGGCCTTGCGGTCAAGGGGAGATGAAGGGGGCAAATTGGGAACATTAAGAACAATATCTAGACAGAGATTGCCGAGAGTGGCGACATCAATGGGTTTAAGAGCAGCAGCGTGGAGGTTGGTGCTGCATTCATGGAGAGGGCCGGCAGTGCGATTGGGAGCAGAGACTAGTGCTCGATGAGGAAAGCAGACATGTCTGGTCGCGGTGGTGGGAATTGGCGGGAAATTAGAGAAGGTGAATAGCCTAGGGTTTTGGGGATAGGGAAGCGAAGGGATTGGAGGTTTCAAGTTTATGGTTTGGATATGCATTCAGACGTGATTGTTGTGAAATCAAAATGAGGAGGACACGACAGCAGGCAGTTGCTTCCTCTCTCTCTCTCCCCTTCTTCGCCCAAACTGGGATTCAACGTGGTACTTGATCCTGCGTTCTTCACTTTCGTTTTTGATTCGTCTCGTCTCTGTGATCTTTTGCTATCTATCTTTATCGTGTGCTTAACGGCGTCGTTTACGCTACACTTTGTTTAGTTTAATCAATACGTGTCGTCGTTCGTTCTCTTCTCTTGACCACTCTTTTTGTATTCTTATTCGATTCTATTTATCTTTATTAGAGATGATCCGGTATTTCCTCCATTGCATCTACACTCCTCTAATTCGTCCCAAATTCAGACGAAATATTTTCTATACTAAACGGATTTTCAAACATAATTTTTCTATTCCACCACATATCCATATCATATTCAGCAAACGCTTACCCAAAACACGTGTTGAATTGAAACCGGGTTTTATTATAACCTTTTGCTTTTATGATCTCAATTTAGAATGATCCTTTTCATAAATAACTACCACATGTAAATTGAATGATCCATGCTGCACCGATGAAAATCCTACACAGCTCTAATGAAATGGCAAATGATAGTAAAAAATGTACCAGCTGGGTGATAGCTCAAGAAACTCAGATGGGAAAAACTTTGCTGCCTCCATCAACTAATATTCTCACTCATCTACTGATATTTTACAACATTCTTTCAAGCCTGTAAAGCTAGAAAAGAAAAATCAAGTCATCAGTATTGTTGGAAGTAAGGATTGGAAAATTGGACAGAGTATCACTCATGAAGTTGTTGCTCGGTTGCCAATTCTTTAAGTGTGCTGACCACATTCACAGCCATCTCATTATACGCTTTGGAAACAGCAGATGAAGGTGCAGACACAACAACCGGGACACCATCATCAGAACCTTTTCGAATCTCCATTTCTAAAGGTATCTAGTAAGTGAAAACAGAATAATGATGTATCACAATTCTTTCTCTATAACTCCCAACATTAAAGATTGAAAGATAAATTTATGTACAAAAGACCGGAAAGTGTCGTCAACTGAATAATCATTAAAATAGTCATCTCAAGGTTGCTAGGTAATCAACAAAATAATCCAATAACCCATCAATCAAGTTCTTTTTATTTTTTCCGCACAATTTAAATGATGGTAATTACTAGACATATATTACTTCTTTGTATAATAATTAATAATTTTTTTTTAAAAAAAAATACCTAATTTGAATTGGAACTATCTAATAAATAATTGATAATGATGTATTACAAGATTGTAAATTTGAATACTTATGCGATGTGGTCCATCAATTGAAATAGATGTATAATTAATGAATCATATCTAAAATGCGGTTTACTAAAAAAAGGTCTAAAACTTAATATGTGTTCCAAAGCGAAAGAAAAACATTTCACATATTGATATTCAAAATAGATATTTTTAGGAAAATACACAAAATTCAGTAGAGCCTTTAACCACGTCCAAAATTCTTCACATTATAATTCTTATTATCTATATTATTTTCTACTCTGAGAGTTGTATAAAAATAGTTTCTCTTCATTGTTTGTCATGTCTCCATGTTTTAAATTCATTGAAGGTACACCTTCGCCTAACACCAAACATAACTCCCAATGCAGGCCAAAAAGAGGAAAGAAATGTACAACACAATTGTAAACGTACCTCGCCAATAACTTTTAAACCCATTTCTGCAGCTGTTTTCCGAGTTCCTCCTTCCCCAAAAATGAATGAAGGTTCACTACAATGTGGGCATACAAAACAGCTCATGTTCTCTACAAGCCCCAAAATCTGTAATTGCAAACACATTATCTTCTGTTAAAAAGAACACTGACAGTAATTTTGTTTCCCTAAATGTTTCCAATTTACAGACTTGGTCATATTTCTACACCCTGACTGAAAACATAGATTAGAAGGATCACAAGAAGACAGAGCTGAGATACAGAAATGTCAGAACAAAAGACATTTAGATCAAGGGAAATCTAGATTGCAAGATTGAGCACATGCTTCATTTGAAAGCATTCATGAAGTTCAACTTGAGGTTGAATTCACTTGAAACTTGAGCCTAAATTTATGAGTTAATCATATATTCCATAAGATGATATGCGATTTCCCCATGATATACAAAAGAATGTACACAACCATGATAATGATGAAAATGTACACAACCATGATAATGATGACGATTCACAAATTAAGTCTAACTTCTAGTAAATAATGATATAAGCAGAAGAGAAATCACATACTGGTACTGAAACTTTAGAGAACATTTCAATTCCTTTACGAGCATCTATTAATGCAACATCTTGTGGAGTAGAGACAATCACAGCACCTGTCAGCCAACATTGAAAAAATTATAAACAAACAAACCTGATTAAATGGAATAAATTTTCAACCACTCGAATAGCTTGATCTTTGACATAATTTATCTTTTACTTCTTTTACATACAAGACAAAGATATAAAATTTAATGAAATGCTGCTTGATCTTATCTTTTGAGAATAGTACTTATTTCCTTTAATATTAATTAAAAATATGAATAGTGTATACCTGGAAGTAATTTATTTATGTCTAAACAGGGGTTAAAGAATAAAAATTAAAAGAGAGAAAATAAAAGAAAGATTTCTCAATAACATTTCTGTATGGGTGAAAATGCTCATTGTCAATAAGTGCTGAAAGAATCAAAGATTATATGGCACTTCATCAAAAATTAAGCAAAAACATTCAACACACAGATAAGCTTGCAGAGTCAGCAAATTTTAAGCTACTCAACAACCGAAAGAATATGAGATCGACCGACAAAGATGACAATATGTTGCCAGAATAGTAATAAAATATTATCACAGTTACTATATTCCATCACCAAGTAATCGTGCAAGCTCATTAAGGCTAAACGGATACATGCATCAGTAAAATTAAAAGGAGTCCGTTTACTCCACCTGATAATTGCAGCATCTGGGAGGTGGTTATCTGAGCATCACCTGTTCCAGGGGGCATATCTATCACAAGAATGTCAAGACTGCCCCAATCAACTTCCCTAGACATTTTGCGTAGAGCACTTATAACCTGCAAGAAAATGGTTATGTTCTTATTACCTCACCATTTTCGTTCAACTGACCTTGAGAATTTCAAGTAACCCTAGCAACATCAAGCATATAATTCTGACATCAAGAGACCTAGATTCTTGAACACTATAACTTAACACAGTAGGATGAATGCTTGGATGAAATACAGGTACTAAAATGATTAATGTAAATGAGAATCATATTGTTTGATCCTTGTTCCTATCATTCTTGTAAAACACTAACACTTAAATAAAAACATACATCTCTTCCAAAACTGTTCCCTATAGACAGTAGAGCTGTACTGGGAAGGGATATTGCCACTAAACTAACTGCAAACATGAGCTTTTATCAGATCCTTGATATTGATCAAGCAAAGCTTCACATTTGTCATTCATAACGTGGCAACTGCTTCGCATCATAGACAAACTACCGAGAAAATACACTCAGAAACTTAAATGTGCAAAATAGTGACCAGAAACATACCATGGGAGCTCTCCACACAACTGCACTATTGTTCTGCACAAGAAAGCCTATCGACATACACTTAACTCCATAGTTTTCAATCGGAACCATCTTCATGTCTGCAAAGAGAGGCTAAAAACAGTAACATAAAATTATTGTTGAATCAAGCATATCAAATTAATCACAACCTTGACATGTAGTAGTGCTTACAAAATTTTGTTCACGCCTTAATCAGCTTCAAATACACTGATGTCATCTTTACAGTTAAATGCAAACAAAAACAGATGACCAACCGGCACAAATTAGCTAAATAAATCTTTAGTCAAGTCAATTAGAAGGTTTTCTCAAAACTCTGTGAATAAAGAATGTGAATGTATTCAAACACTCATCCATTAGAATAGAGAGAACATAACAACAGGATTTTAGGATACAACTTGTTTTTAGTGTACATACAAACTGCTCCTCTAATTCTTACAAAACAAAATGTCTTCAAGGTCCACACAATTGACCAGATCCTGCAATACCTAATATGATCACGTCATATTACTGAAGTTTCACCAATGCTACATACAAATCCCCTTGCATGAAATCTTTTCTAACTGAAATGCAAATAACCAGGACATCCAATGAGGTTGAGATAAAAATTCTCTGACATTTACTTCATAAACTCTATTCAACTAAGGAAAAAAAAAAATTGCTAGATTGTTCCTCTATGTTTTAATATTCTAAACAAAAAATAAATAAATTAAATAAATAAATGATAAATCAATCACTAAACAACCCATGAATTGTAGATGAGGGTTCATAGCAAATGAATTTCTAAAATGAGCCAACCAAAGAACAGCAATCAAAATGATATTATAGCAAGAACAATGCGGTACCGTTAGTGACTTCAGGTTTTTGATTGAT
Organism: Cardiospermum halicacabum; assembly: GCA_031304145.1. Taxonomy (NCBI): domain Eukaryota; kingdom Viridiplantae; phylum Streptophyta; class Magnoliopsida; order Sapindales; family Sapindaceae; genus Cardiospermum; species Cardiospermum halicacabum. The sequence continues at coordinate 15,960,230 of CM062390.1, forward strand.
TTTCATCATTATAGGAACAGAGGGTCCATACACATCCGCATCAAGTAGACCAACTTTTAAGTTACATTTATTGGCAAGCGAAACAGCCAAATTAACTGCGATCAAAACAACACTGGTAAGTAGACCAGACCAGACCAGACCAGACCAGAATCTAAACTACAAGAAAATGTAGAGGAGTTACCTGCGGTGGTGGATTTGCCAACGCCGCCTTTACCAGAAGCAACGGCGATAACATGCTTGACTCCGTCGATCTTCAGGTCTTTACTTGTAAAAGCTGCATAACTTCTTGCACCTCCAAGCCTCTACACGAATGAATGATGTTTGCCATTACTATAAAAATGGATAGATGAATATAACTAATCAAACAACCGGATTAGCTTACATAGGAAAATCTTAAGAAACCTTTCATGGTTGGAACCGAGTTGAGTTGGCTTCAGTCAGACGCACTGGTGCAGTGGAAAGGACAACCATCAATTTCACACTAACGGACCATTATGATGGGCTTTTGTTGGGCTTTTTTCGTTTTTATTTTTTTTCTTTATTTATTTACTTTTTAAATTCTAGTTTACAAGTTAAAAATTATTACAAAATTAATATTATCTGTATATCATGTAAAATGGTTAATTTAAAAAAAAAATAACGCGAAGTTGTTTAATTCTAAAATATATATATATATATATATATAGGTTTGAATTTTTTCTATTTTACAATTTTTCTTACATATACGTGAATAATAATTCCACATAAATTAACATAAAAGTAGAAGAATAGAGAAAATTCAAATTAGTATGATTTTTTTTTTTTTTTTATAATTTAACAAATTTACGGTGGTTTTTGGAATTAGCCCTATAGAAAACTAGTGGGAGAATTTAATATCAACAACAATTTAATGAAAATAATTATATTAAATAGTTGACAAAGACAAAAAGTTATATTTAATATTTATTTATTTTTATATCTTTTAAACCATCTCTTAATGTTCATTTTTTTTAATTTTGTTTACTCAATTCTAAAAGAGAATTTTTTTTTTTTATAGGCCATAAAAATTTTACTATACAATTATAGGTCACTTTTCAAAAGTTTGCAAAATTAAAGTTTGATTTTCACCCATTCACAGACTGTGACTATAATTCACAGACTGTGAATTGTAAAGTTTTCAGGATTATTTTGGAAAACTTGGCATATAGAGTGAAAACTAAAATTTTAAAAGTCTGTTTTTGTATGTTTTTCAAAACATGCTTATAATTGTATTTTAAACTTTAAAAAGTCTATTTTAAAAAGCTCATTTCTTACAATTTTCACATTCTAAAATTATATCCATTTTCATTTTATTTTATTTTGTTTTAAAGTAAGTTATCCGATATAAATTTATTAATTTGAGGACACAATTATTCAAGTTTAGGAAAACAAAAATGACAAAATATTAAATAACTTGAGGACAAAAATGACAAAGTTAATATAATTTAGGACAGATTATGTTCGGTTCAACAATAAGGATGAAATGAAAATAAAATTAAAAAGTTAGAAATTTAACTTCTACCATTTCCAATTATTGGAGTTTTTATGGAATTAGGGGTGTATTTTTTTTTTTAGAGTGTGCTTAAACGCTCGAATTTAGCTATTTATTAATAAAAAGATAAAATATTTGTTTTTGTATATTATTGAACTAAAAACATAATATTAAATTATATCACTTTATTTTTATTACTCAATAGTTATTTAACATGAAATTGTATATATTATGTATAAACTGAATTATTCTTATTATAGTTAAAAATAAAATTTTATGTATATATATTTTTAAAATATATAAAATAATAAATTATTAACTTATTTTAAAAAAATAATAAACGTCTCACAGCGCGAGTTAATTACCTAATAAATATATAAAAAAAGTAGAGTTGGTAAAGACCCGGCTTATACATATACGAATCTATTTAACTTGACACGAAAGATATGATTATTAAAGAAAATGGGTAAACTAGTTTAAACTTTCATTAAAAACCGACATAATTTTATACACAATTTCATAAATGAGTTGATACAAATATGATACGATTTTAATAAATACATTAATATTTTATTTAATATACCAGATAAAACTTATTTATTAAACAGATTATTTAATAGATAAATACGAATTTATTTAATATAAATAAATTTTATTTAATTATATATATATATATATTTATATATCTTAAATAAATCCGTGAAAATGATTATAAAATTATTAAATGAATTAAATGGTTCGACAAATTTATCTAATAGAATTTAATCAACTTTAAATTTTAATAAATCATTTTTATTTCATATTATATTACTGTCCATATCATCATCTGTAATAAAAAGTAAAAAAAAAAAAAAAAAAAAAATTACCATCAATTTTATTTTAAAGCATCGTCTGGATTTTCCATGTTCAGTATTGAAAAGAACATAAGCAAATGAATCTATTCAATGATAATTTGTATATTTGTTTGCCTTGGATATTTTTCGAAGTTAGATAGATAGATTTATTTAATTTTCTTTTCCCGTTACATACTTTATTTTATCCGTATGATCTAATACGGAGGTTTGTCAGCATTTGGGTCAACCAAAGAGGTTAGAATTCTAAAGCGAGAAAGCATTTCTTCATTTGCCCACCAACAAAACAAATCATAACAGTTGGTTTCTTTCAACGGTCTCTGTCTGTCTGTCATTTCCCCGGATAATGACTTCTCTATCTCCGACCTTTTTCTTTTTAATTTTTTCCCTTTTCCATCTCCAGTTTTGATTGCCGACCTCATCAGGTACACGGTCAATTTTTCCCTTTTTATTCACAACTGCATATGTTGATTTTCGATCGCCAATGTAGATTGAATTTGTATTTTCTAGGTTCTGAACTGTTTATATTGAATTATATCAATCTGGGTTCTGGTTTGTTTCGTCATTTCATTAGGTTAGGTATTTGATTACGATTTTTATGACATTGGTTGGATTTGGCATTTCATTTTGCAGTTGAGTTTGTTGAGGGTTCAATTCTGATTTTATTTTCTAACTGCTTATTTGTTATGTAGTTGATTGATGTTAATTGCATTAACTTTTAATAATTTGGGAGGTTATTGTAATTATTATGCTCATATGCGTAAAGGTAGTTAAGCATTTATGTTCTCATGGAGTGTTAATCAATTTCTTTGCTTTTGCTAATAGTGTTTTTCTATTTGTTTCTGTTTATGGAATTGAAGGAATTTGGAAACTCAGTCAGAAATGGAACCGTTGAGTTTGAATTGGGAGGATTGGGAGATTGGTTCTTTTTATAGACTAAAACTTTTCTGTGTCTGTCCAATTTGGCAAGTTTTAGTCTGGTGAAGTGATTGCAGTAGCAATGGAAGCAGATGCGATTTTGATGGTTAAATCAGGGAGGAGTATGCAAGGACTTACGGCAGTTCTTAAATCTACTGCTTGTGAATGGTTCTTGATTTTTCTATTAATCATAAATGCTATATTCGCCTATCTGTCTACGAAGTTTGCACGTTACTGTCAATTGGAAATACCTTGCATCTTGTGTTCCAGGCTTGACCATGTGTTAGGTGGTGAAAAATCTGGATGTTATAGGAATATGCTTTGCAGAAGTCATAAGTCGGAAATATCATCCTTAGTCTCTTGTAGTATCCATGGCAAGCTTGCTGATGGTCAGGATATGTGTGATGAATGTCTCTTGTCATTCTTCACAAGAAGTAATCCCAACCCCAAAAGGCGGAGGGCCTTTTTGGGAAAATTGGGGTTTGATCTTACAGGTAATGGTCCTCAGAGTGCATTGTTAAGGGGTGATGTCTTTCCTGGATCTCCGGCCAAGAGATTGTGTTCATGTTGCAATAAGCCTTGGACGGCAAGACATCATGAGCAAAGACTACTCCACCTCAGGTCATCCCCGGCAAGGGCTTCTAAACCTAATATTCCTTTACCTCACCGTTTCAACCACCAGGACAACTTGAAGAAAATAAGAGATAGGTTTTCTGCACGTGCTGTACCACCTCATTATTTTGGTAATAACTCCTCCAATCCCTCATCTGATGTTGAGTACTACAGTGACGTGAATGTCTCTTCTGATTCTGAGTCTGAATTCCCATTTTCTGAGGAAGATGATCATAAGAGTATAGTAAAAAGTATCGATGAGGCAAAGGGTGGTACTATGGAATGCAATGAAGTAAAATATCCAACTCATGAAGTTCCTACTCAGCAGTACAGGGCTGAGCTTAACTCGCAGAAAGCTGCACACTGCACCAGCTCTTCTCCACTGCACCAGCTCAATCCACTAGATAACGTTTCTCATCCATCTAACACTTCAAAAGGGTCCACAGAATTGTCACCTATATCACAGAGATTCAATGCCTCTGCACAACCAGAGCCTTTATCTCAAGTTGGTTTGAATTCATCACTTGATGCCGCAGAGACTCCTATTAATAAGAGTAAGCTTCCTTGCTGATTCTCTATCTTAGGGGTTTGCGTATCATGGTTTCATATGACTTATCCTCATAACCTGAATTTTTTATGTAGCTGCAAACGTTACTAGAACAACTGACCCAACAGAGAAGTTGCAAAACACAACAGCTGGAGCCAGTGTTGAAAATGACCAGATTTCGAGCTACCCTCATTCTGCAAATCTGACTTATGAGGATCCAAATGATGTTCCAAAGACTGCTGTAAGTGACAAGGAAAAAATGTCTGGAATATATGTGGAACAACCTGCTAAGATAGAAAATGATAGAATTACTCAAGATACGGAGTTGCCAAAGAATGAATATTCCTCTGCTGAAGGGATAACTTTGTCATCAGATGATAGAAGTCATGATGTACAAGAAAATGGTGATGACACTGACTGTTCCACCTGTCACGGAATTCAGTATTTTAAGAAATCTACTTTTCCAGACGGAACTGAGTCTATTGGTCTTGAATCATTGGGTGGTAGCATTGTTAGTGAAATTGAAGGTGAAAGTACTCTTGATCGGTTAAAGCGACAAGTTGAATATGATAGGAAATGTATGGATACATTGTATAAGGAATTAGATGCAGAAAGAAATGCATCGGCAATAGCTGCTGATGAGGCAATGGCCATGATTACAAAATTGCAAGAAGAGAAGGCAGCACTCCACATGGAGGCTCTACAGTACTTAAGAATGATGGAAGAACAAGCAGAGTATGATGTAGAGGAATTGGAGAAAGCTAATGATCTAGTGACAGAAAAGGAAAAGGAAATACAAGATTTAGAAGCAGAATTAGATTATTATAGATTTAAGTACCCAGATGATGTATTGGAGGCTATATATGAGGATGCAAGGGATCCAAAAATGGAAAATATAAATGTAGAGAACAAGATGTTGAACCGCATTAACCATGATGCAGATGTTTCTTCTGACGGGCACCCTGAGGTCTCCGAAGGAAGTAACAATCCCAATTCTCTTGCATCTGTATGGGCAGCATTGGAAGAGGAGAAACAATATATTTTGCTATATTTGAAAAGCTTGGAAAGTAAACTTAAAAGATTTGCTTCTCATGAGAATGTGCCAAACGTTTCCAAGAATGGACATATTGAAGAAGCAAAAGAAGAGGTAAACAATCAAGGAGAAAATCCTGACAATGGCGGGACATCAAGAAGTCATCTGATGGAAGAGAATAATTTGTCAGTGCAAACAGAAACTGGGAACCCTCCTCTTCAAGAAGAATCAAATGCCTCAATTTCTGAAGACCAATTTACTCATCATGGGAATAATGTTTCGAATGTGCAAAAGAACTTGGACCATTACACCGAAGAAGATTTAGCTTCTCTTGCATTTGAAATTTCAGACCTCAATGAAAGACTGGATGCACTAGAAGTTGACTGTAATTTGATTGAGCATACTTGTAACATGCTTCAAACTGGGAATGAAGGTATTCAGTTCATTAGAGAGATAGCTCAGCAGCTCCAAGAATTGAGGAGTCTTGGGAAAAATATTAAATCTCAATCTGCTGCATGAGTTCGCACGGAAATTTTATGGGTAAGCTATGTGACAAAAAGATATAGTGTCGAAAATGGAATTTTATATTTCTGGTTAGACTTTTTTATATGACATCGTTTTTCATTGTCTTCATCCACACATATGCAGTCCTTTTTCTTGACACCAATAACATATCCCACACATTTTCTCTCCTGAAAATTTTAATTTCTCATCCCTTGTTTATTTGCTGAATAAATTTTATTAGTATTTTCAATGGTGGAAGTAATGTAATGTGTGTGTATATATATGTTTGGCTTAAGTCTAGAAGTTTTTCGCTTGACAATAAATATTGATTGGTAAGTAATCAAATGTTGCAATGGTTTGACTTTGAATACTTTTCATCTATCTTCTTAGTCAGTCGCTCTTAGACATATATGCTTCTGTAGTTGCCATTTTGTCTACATTGATCTAGAACCATTTTCATTATCTGGTCTGATTTGGATTAGTTTTTCTGTTCCCAAAGTAATTAATAGATGTCTTAGAAGATCTATTGGAATGCTTTCCTTTCCAAATGATCAATTAGTACCAATTAGGCTGACACTAGGAAATTGTAACCAAGACTGGTTGGAAAATCCTGACTTTTTGAATTTGCGAATGAGTCTCTTTTAAGTTGTCTTAAAAGAATAGTACCATAAGAATGCTATCTCTACCAAGGGATTTACTTGCCCGTTTCCTCTGGTTTGGTTTTGTTTTTACTTATCTTAGATGAAGCTATCAAGATCAGAAAGCAGATGATAACCAAGTGTACTCATCATTTTTATTTGTAAGATAGAATAGAGCTGCAGCTTCATAGTCCATGTACTAATAGATATATGATTTTCACTAGAGTAGCCACATCTGATATTATAATTTTTCGAATTGAGAACTTATTGTGTGAGCTGCAGTCATTAAGCCTCTGAGTATTCTTGTCTGATTTGATCTTACACTCTATTGTTTATCTGATATGAACTTTGGTATATTTATCCAGATGCTGAAGTCACAACATACTTTCTCCGGAATCCGAGGAGGTGAGCACGGCATCAGCTGGTTGAAACAGCATAGATGTCGATGCTACCGATAGCACATCACGCCAATGATGAACCAGTAGATCCGTGTACAGGTACAATCTGTAACTCAATAGCGGACACTGTCAACATTCTTTGAAGTAAAAGGAAGAAATTTTCTATAAAACTATTATAGGAGCATTAAGATTGTTACATATGGGTGGATTTTGTGATGTATAGTCTTTTGAGATTTGAGGTTGGTTTTCATTTACCAATGTGCAGCAATTGTAAATCAGAGTTTTGTTCATTTTCTGAATTAGGGGAGTCGCTCGTTCCCATAGAAATTATCATTTGTTTTGTAGCTTTTGGAAGGCCTGAGGCAAACTCAAAGTCTATAGGATTAGATTTTATTTTTGATATCTTTGGTAGTATTCCCAGTACTCTTTGTTATATAATAAAAAATGAGCTGTTCAAAATGTGAGAGGTTGTTTTCCTAAACTTAAAAACCCATCTGTATGTTCTGCGTGACTAGATAATGAATGACTTGTACATAAAAACCATTATTCGATAAAACCCGACACAATCCAAAACAATATAATACATAGATGAGATTCAAATCAGAGTCAATCACTCCTGTAACCTGTCTTCAACCTTGACAGGGAATCCACCTTCCATCTTGGAAGTGAAATAAGCAACAAACCTGGGCTGAAAACCATCATCCATAGCAGGCACAATCTTAAACCTCCTTAAAACCCCATTCACTATACTCTTCATCTGCAAAAACGCCATCTCCTTCCCCAAACAAATCCTCGGCCCAGCCTGAAACACAGGATACGTGTACGGATCTTTCCCAACAAAACTCCACTTCTTCTCTTCACCTTCACCTTCTCCACTCCCCAACCACCTCTCCGGCTTGAACTCTTCCCAATCGCTCCCCCAAATACTCTCCATCCTCCCCATCGCGTACGGTACGTACTGTACTCCTTCCCCTTTCTTCACCACCGTCCCGTCCGGTAAAACATCGTCCTTCTCCGCCATTTTACCGTCTACTGGAACCGGCGGGTAAAGTCTCATACTCTCACACAACGACGCGTGTGTGTACACCATCTCCTTTATCTCCTCATAATCCGATTTGTCATGTTTTTTACTAATTTCCTCCAACACTTTTCTCTCCGATTCTGGATGTTTTGCAAGTAGCCAGAAATACCACGTCAGCGCTGCTGACGTGGTGTCGCGTCCCGCGATCATGAAGCTGATGACAATATCTCTAACGAATTCGTCGTCGTATTGTCCCGAGTCCAAGAATCGGGATAGAAGATCCATAGACTCTGTTGACGAATTCTTCTTCTTCTTCTCATTAATGATATTTCTAGCGAATTCGTGAACTTCAGAGACCGCGATTCTCAATTTCCTCTCAGATCCGACATTCAAAACACGTTTCACTTTCCAAACCAACGGCGAGATCTGACGGAGTCTCTCTGCGCTTAAGACCGTAGCCTCATCGAAAGCTTTAGCGAACTCTGTTTCAGGCAGAGACGGTGTTAAATAACCGGGATCGTAACCGAACGCGATTCTACAAATGTTATCGAACGCGAATCTTTGAAGAATGTCTTGTAAATCGATGACTTGTTTATTAGCAGCAGCGGAAGAGAGAAGAGGAACAAGTCGTTCTGATAACTCTCTTTCCACTTCGACTTCAACGAACTTACGTAACGACTTGGTGTTGAACTCATAGCTGGAAATCTGTCTCTGGAATTTCCAACTGTCGCCGTTGACGTTAAATATTCCGTTGCCGAGAAAGTCGTGGAGAGCTGTACGGGAACGGGGACCTTTGGTGTAGTTGTTGAACTGTGTTTTGAGGATGTGTTGGACATTGGCGGGATTTGCTGTCCAGGTGAGAGGTGGAGATTGGGGAGTGCGTGTTTTGTAAGTTGCGGTGGGTGTGTTTTTGAGAAATGAAGTTATCCAATCCAATCGTCGTTTTTTGTTTGCGACGAAGTTGAAGTAGTGTCCGAATATCGGGTAGGGTGTTGGGAGTGGTGATGAAGATGATGGTTTGGATTTGTTTGTTTTGAAGATGAAGAACAAAGCAAGTGATATAATAGAGCAGAGGAGGAATGATGTGGATAGTAATTGAATCGACGACATTGCTGTTGTTTTGTTTGTGTTGATGGTTTTATGCAATGTTCTTTGTTGTGCTATTTATAGTGTAGTGAATGGATTTGGACAACGAGTGGGGTCGCTGTCGCTCTCAAATGTGAATCCATATCTGAAGTTCATTCATGCAGAAAGTTCAAAAGGATTAATTGGTGTTTCGGTTCGAGAAGATGCAAGATACGCAAGAGAAAACGTCACTGGAAAATATTATCAAATCAAATATCTATTTCATGTAAACTTAGGCGACAAGAAACGTGGATGGGAGGGAGACCACACACAACCTATTAGTATTACCGTACATAATAAAGTTTTGATGCAGATTGTGATATTGACTACGGCAATATATAATAAGCAGCGAGAGTACAAGAATGGATATATGTAGCCAATAGGAGCTATACCAACCAAATGAAAGTTTATAAATGAAAATGGAATTGTATTAAATGTATTAATTTCATTCCTTCACTATAAATTCAAAATGATGAATGTTTATGGAATATTCCTCAAATTTGTTAAGTATATGCGGAGCATGTATTCTTGATGAGAACTAATTTCTGGAAAGAATTTATCAAAATCCATGGGCATTGAAGTTTGAGCTCGTATGTTAATGTTGGGCTGGATTAATATTTTTTTTTAACAGTAGAGTCCAAATTCTTTTGAATTTTGCTTAGTTGATGCGTTGGTTAGGATAAATCTGATCCAGCTTTTAGATCCAAATTTATTTTTAAATTTAAAAGGTCCCATCATACTCTTATTTGAACTAAATCTTAAAATTTTCTGAATTCAAACATATATTAATTTTACGGAACAAATCGACCAGGAGTTCAGTAGTGGATACATCCAATCCAACGTCAAGTTCACCATTTGCAACTTTCCATCGGAGTCATTGAAAGCTTGAAGTTATAGAGGAGAAGCAAAAGAACGATATAGAAGAATCATGAATGATATTCCTTTCAGGTATCTCAATGTGACGACATTTCTGTCATGTACTACAAGTGCCGGGTAGTGTTGAGTATCAGAGATACATAACCTAAACAAGAGAAAGACACAAATATTGTTAGGGATTTTCATTATATCCCTCTTTCATCACAGGTCACAAGTTCAATGATCAAATCAATAAAATGATGAATCAGCTTTGTTGATGATGTTGATGTCATGACTAATCCCAAATTATGCTCTGATACCAGTTTGTTAGGGATAGAGGAGACAGAATAGCACCAATCAAAGTAGAAACAAACAACAAAGTAATGAAGAAGTAGAAAAGAGACACAAGAGATTTAACGTGGTTCGGCGATGTGCATACTCCACCAAGATAGCAACTTAACTATTGAGAAATAAGGATTACAAGTCTTTCAGACTACACACTCTCTCCAATGCTATCATGCACTCTACCTAGACTAGCAATAGCCTAATTAACCAATTGTACCGAAGGAATAACCAAACCTGACGAGATGCCTTAAACTGCCAGAGATAGAACGTCTTCTCCAACCATCCATTATACCAACAATGGTGCTATCTATGTCAGACATCTTTCGGATACCTAGAAGGTAGTAGAGGCGCCAACTCTTGATGATTGGGGTTATGACCCCCAATCCTTGATCACCACCCAGAGAGTTGGAATGGGATGATTACTTCTTCATGAGACAGCTCTATTTATAGTGATCACCAAATATACTTTCCTAATTTATTTCCTCTATATAGGAAATACCAGATCATCATAATTAGGAAAACCAAATCCTTTTCCAAATAAGGATTATAACAATAAGGAAATAGATCTAAACTTAAAATAGGAAATCCTTTCTAAAGAGAATCCTTCCAAAATAGGAATACTTATAATCCAAGTAATTAGGAATTTCTTATGATTCAAGGCATTCCAACAAATATGAACACCCACTAAATTTGTCAAATAATATCAGCATTCAATTCAAACATATCGGCATGGACAGTACTGCGTAGGCATGCCGAAACATTGAAATTCGAGAAACAACTTCACTTGCTATATAAACAGACCCCAATCCCTCTCAACAATATTCAATTCAGAGAGTCCTGAAGAGCTGAGAAGAATGGCGAGTAGGCCTTTATGTCCTGGACCAGGTAATTAACTTAACTACTTATTTGTTTACACATTAATTTGAAAACATTAAAGATGAAAGAGTGAAGAACAGGGAAGAAGTCGTGGCCGGAGCTGGTGGGGGCAAACGGACACGTGGCGGCAGCGAAGATAGAGAGAGACGATGCGAACTTGGACGCAGTGGTGGTGCTTGAAGGGAGTCCGGTGACTTTGGATATTAACTGTCGTAGGGTCCGTGTGTGGGTCAATCGCCGTGGCACTGTCACTCGAACACCTACCGTTGGATGAACCTCATGAATGAATATGAATTAATAAGTGTGCTCATGTTTTTTAATAGCATGTGCTTAAATAATAACAGCATGTTACTGTTCCTGTTATATACTCAATAAAAATAACGTATTTAATTCATATGCTTGGTGTTTTAGGATACCTTGAGAGAAAATATACTAATTTTATGTGTAGATTTGCTTGAATTTTTAAGAATTAATTGGACTACAAGGATAATTTAAAGGACGGAAAGAGGTGGCAGATGACATGGCATGAGCTTCCATTATAATTGATCCGTGTATAGTCTAGTAAACCACTCATTTATTACCTTAACCCTAGTGTTTTTCGGTGGAGCGGATTGAAATTGGATAAGATAATTTTAACCTTGAATTGAATAAGATTGCATAAATATAACAGTAAGTTTATGTTTGTTGGGGAGAAGGATAGGATTAAATTTTATATGGATTTGGTTTAATTTTGGATTTAGATAAAAAATAATTTTTTTTTTAATTTTTAATTTGATATAACTAATATATATAATATGTATAAATTTATTTTAAAATTTTTAATCATTTCAATAAAAAATAAAATTCAGTATTATTATTTATTTAAAAATAAAATTAATACAAATTGAATCAAATCTAATAATAATAAAATTGATACAAAATCTACCGCATACAAACACACTAACAGCAACATATGACAGCAAACAATAACCACCCAACTATTTCAAAATTATGATATTAAGCCAACATAAATAGAAAATTGAATCCACACATAACCGGTAATCATGAAGAACAAGTGAAGTAAAAATCAACCACCCAATAAATTATGTTTCACCTAGTATCATCTATATTTAGATTCAACAATAAATCCAGGAAAAAAATATAAAAAAGTGAAAAAGACGGATATTGAGAGATAAAGGCAAGCAGACGAAACAAATAAAGAAGACAGATTTGGAGAAGAGAGGAGGAGAAGAAGACAGGTCTGGGAGAAGCATATGTGAAGAAGATGGGTGTCGGGTGTTGGGTGTTGGGTGTTGGAGAGGGAGAGAGGAGGAGAGGGTAAATTAACCCATGATTTTGAGGAGATTGTTTTAACCCACTTTGCTGGGTTAAAATTAAGAGGGATATTTTTTATCCAATCCCACTTGACAAACTAAATATGGATTTGGATTTTTTTTTTTTTTATCTAAACCTATCATTTTCCATGCAAACAAAATGGGCATTATAAGTATAACTATGCTGATGACACATTAATTATCATTGTTATTTATAAAAATTATATAAAATAAATTCTTTAAATTTTGAGTTTTAATTTAAGGTTCATTTAAAATTTTATAAAAATAAATTTGAAAAAAAATATATTTATTTAAAAATAAATTATATTAATATTTATTATATTCCAACACCCCATATTGAGATAGAGTTGAAAAGAATTGAATTACTATCTATATCACCAATGTACTTTTTCGAGAGTCCAAAACTTGAGAACTCAAAAGTTAAGCGTGCTTGGAGTAATCTTGAAATGGACGACCTTCCAAAAAGTTTCTCGGAAAGTATGCGAATAAGGACAAAGCATGCTGGAAAGCGTAATGGTGGTCTGTGGGGCTAGTATCAATCTTAAGATCGGTATTGTAATGACGTGGCGCCTCCCACCACACCTCGGGTTCATCCGGAGACCGGATGTTACAAATCAAAAGTTTAATTTCAAAGTTATAATAATGGTACAATTGTAATTTCGAAAATTGAAAACTTAGCGATTTCATATCACAAATATATTAACATGATCCGGCGTGGATCATAGATTTATTAAACGACGGATATTTATAATATCCCAAGAGAAAATCGTCAGCATAATATTATTTTTAAATTTTTCGTTTTGAAAAAATTATTACAAAATTTCATGATTATTTTTATTTTTAAAACAATATCTAAAAAATATTTATAAAAATTCTTATTATTTTTTGTTTATTTAAAATAAAATTTAAAAAATTCATATTATTTTAGTTATTATTATTATTTTAATTATTATTATAACTCCTTTTAAAAGATTTATTTTAGGGTGATTTCCAAAAACCACCGCTAGTTTGACCCGTTGGCCAAAAAACCTCACCTTTTTCATTTTTGGCCAAAAAACCTCTTTTGGATGGAATCTGTTTGATTTACTGTTCATCCGTTAGTAGATGAACAGTAACAGAGGGCATTTTCGTAATTTTCTCTTTTTTATTTATTTTTAATTTTTTTTAAAAAAAAATTTTAAATTTTTTCTCTTTATTTCTTCTTCTTCTTTTCTTCCCTTTTTTTTTTTCTTTTCCTTTTCTTTTTTCTTCTTCTTCCCCTATATCAAACTCCCCCCTCTCTCTTCCCCACCAAATCTCTCCCTCCCCACCAAAAATTAAAATATTAAAAATAAAAAATAATCCTAGGTTTTATTATTATTATTATTATTTAACATTAAAGTGAAGAAGAGGGGAAATAAAGAAAAAAAAAGAAGTAAAAAATGGAAAAAAAAGTTTTATTTTAAAATTAAAAAATATTTTTATTTGGAAAAAAAACTTTTTATTCTTTTTTTTTTTCCATTTTTTTCCTTTCTTTCTTTCTTTTTTTTTTTCTTCTTTTTTCTTTTTTCCCCTTTTCTTATTCACTTCAATGTTAAAAAATAATAAGTAAAAAAAACCTAGAGATTTTTTTTTATTTTCAATATTTTAATTTTTGGTGGGGGAGAGAGAGATTTAATGAGGGAGAGAGTTTGATGCAGGGAAGAAAAAAAAATATAAAAAAAAATAAAAGAAAAGAAGAAGAAAAAGGAAGACAAAAAAAGTTTTTTTTTTATAAAAATAAAAAAATTACGAAAATACTCCTATATTATTGTTCATCCATCAAAAGAGATTTTTTGAAAAAAAATATATATATAATGTATTTTGGCTAACACATCAAACTAACGGTGCTTTTTTTGAAATCACCCTTTATTTTATATGGTTTTCACGTAGTTTTTTCTCTTTGGAAGATGAAATGTGGATCATCACCCCTATAGGACATATAGACACATATAAATTGTATACATACGCTAGTCAAATATTATCGGCATTCAAAAATATCGGCATTGACTGGACACTTCATACACATGCTAACTGGTTGAAATTTGAGAAATAATTATCACTTTGTTTAGTATATAAAGACCGCAACAATATATCCATCCACCATCAATTCGAATAGTCGGAGAAGAAGAATGGCGAGCAGGCCTATATGTCCAGGACCAGGTAATTAATTTAACTATTTATTTATATTTATTTAATTTCAAAATATCAAAGAAGAGTGAATAACAGGGAAGAAGTCGTGGCCTGAGCTGGTGGGGGCAAACGGACACGTGGCGGCAGCGAAGATAGAGCGAGATAATGGGAACGTGGACGCTGTGGTTTTGGTTGAAGGGAGTCCGACGACTAAGGATATTAACTGCGGCAGGGTCCGCGTGTGGGTCGATCGCCGTGGTACCGTTACTCGAACTCCTACAGTTGGCTGAACTGAACCTCATCAAATTACCATATCTATCAGCGAATAAGGAGAACGAATAAATATGTTCATAAAAGAACTTAGAAATGAAGGTCTTTTAAGTGTTTCGAGTTTCTTTCCAACTACCATTTACCAGCACTTAATTACATCTAAACTACTAATGTTAGCATAAACCAATAAACACAAGTCAATATTACAAATTAATTAAAATTAACAAATGAAATAAGTGCTTAATTTTTAAGAAAAATATTAATTCATTATATATAACTTTTATAATAATCCTAATTTATCATTTTTTAAAAATATTATTTAAATCATATAAAAACATAAATGAAGTTATTTGGATATTATTTTTAATAATAATAAGTCAAAATTTTAGTAAATGGGCGTTTTAAAGTTCAAAATATAATTATAGGCCTGTTTTGAAAAACATACAAAAATAGACTTTTTTAAGAGTTTAGTTTTCACTCCATAGGCCAAGTTTTCCAAAATATTCCTGAATTTTTAAAATTCACTTATGTTGTGAATTGCGATTACAGTGTGTGAACGGGTTATAGAGTGAAAATCAAACTTTAGTTATGTAAAATTTTCAAAAATACTCTATAATTATATAGTATACTTTTGATGGTTTATTAAAAAAAAATCTCTAATAATAAAAATCCATTATTTTTAATAATAATGAAAAAAATATTAAAATAAAAAATAAATCGAAAAAACTTGCTCACAAAATGAAAGTGAATTTAAATATTCAAATTTCGTGGAGGATGTATTTTGAATAAGTCTCCCTAGTGATCCATTTAGCCATTGCGGCCTACCTATGACCCCGTTCCTAATACGCCCCCGAAGCATTTTAATAAATCTTGTGAGTTTAGTATTTGTTGTGGTTGAAGTCCCGGCTTTAATCAGAACAGGTCTCGTTTTGCTTTAATCACTATTTTGCGATTGATTTTCCAATCCACATATTTTGTTGTGAAAATTTTTTGGTAATTTTTGATTTTTTCGTTGAATTGTGCAGATATAAGGTTTCACTTTTAGTATGTTACAATTGGTTTATAACTAACTTCAACTGTCTAATGGCATAACAAACCATTTGTTAGGCATTTTTTTAGATCAAGTGTAGTCGAGTCGGAATAAAATTAGAATGACTTTAAAAAGATTTCTTTAAAAGACAGTTGTTATTTGAAAATATTTCTCTATGCATTACACAAAAGAAAATACCACCAACACTCTAGTTATTAAATTAAAAAAAAAAATTGCGTACTTATTTTTACTTTTATTATTATACAATTATTTTATAAGGATATGTTTTTCAAAAACTAGTAAACAAGACATATTTAAAAAAAATTATGAATATATTCGACTCCGTCTACCAACCCTTCATGAATGGATGGATAAATAAGATGTGTTCCTCTTTACAATAGAGGTATTATGTGGAGTTTGAATTGTAAGGGCACCACATTTGCATATATATATATATATATATATATATATATATATATATATATATATATATATATATATATATATATATATAAAACCTGTATATTTTGAAAATGCTCCACGTAAACTCTCTAAAATATCGATGTTGATAGTTGTCTCGATTTTAAATTTTTAATAAAAATTATTCCATATTTTAATTTAAAGAAAAAAAAAAAAACAATTTCTAACTTTTAGATAAATGCAAAAGGAATCATTGACACCCTAATGAGATAGCTTCAATCTAAAGCTTGCATGGTTGACAAACCCCAAATCTCAACACCTCACTAAACAAATACATGAATCCAAAACCCAACACCGGATAAGTCAAAACCCATATTTGTTATTACTCTCGCCAAAACAAACACATCATCAATAAACATAGAAAACAACACAAGCTCATATCTACCCCTTCTACATGATACCGCTATATAAACCAACCTTTGTTAGTCTGAAGTACACATTAGCAATACAAACTAAAAAGAAGAATGGACCCCTATTGCAATCATGGTATATACATTAATTTGTGAATATTATTTTATTTATATTCCGTTTTGTTTTGTTTTAATCGAATTTAAATTAAATTGACGTGAGACAGGAAAACAACAATGGCCAGAATTGGTAGGCACACCTGCAAAAGATGCGGGCGAAGTAATTATGCGAGAGAATCCAGTTGTTACGCGAGTACGGCTTGTTCCTAAGAGGGCGGCTGTGACTCATGACTATGTGTGTACCAGGGTTTGGGTGTGGTATGACGAAAATGGCCTCGTTGCTTACATTCCAAGGGTGGGTTGATCTGAACTTCACTAAGAGAAGAAATAAGGAAAGGAAAGGTAGTGTGCCCTCTGCATTAGTGTTGTGTGGCCTGTGCAACAATGTAGGGGGAGATAAGTAATAATAAAACTTCATGGGTCTAATCAATGTAGTTTCTTGTTTTATGAATGTCCAGTTTCATATCACTTTAAGGATGTTTATGTTTATGAATAATATGAAGAACGTTGTTATTACTTAATATGATTTTCTTCTTCTTCTCTCTCTTTCTTTCTTTCTTTTTTTTTTTTCCTTTTCCTTTTTCTTTTCTTTTCGTTTCTCTTGATATATATATATATATATATATATATATATATATATATATATATATTCTCTTGTTACACTTACTGTATTTGATTTTGTTTTTTTTTATTATTTAAATATATATATTTTTATCTATTTAGCCAAAATAGATATCAACTTCTAAAAATATATAAAGAATATTTTCATATTATATTAAATTAATTTATGAATAATGTAATATACGGAATGCATAATTAGATTAATACGTAAAGTATAGTATAAAAAATATATTAAAAATAATTAATTAATTAATATACATGAAGAATTAATTCTAAATAATAATAATAATAATAAAGTATGAACCACCATATGAAATACATTTAAACATTCAATAAACATTATGTTAGCTAAGTATAGTGCACTCTTAGATTAAAAGGGTGAAATAAAAAAAAAATAGCTACTTGAGATCATTTGTCTTTATGTAATTCAACCAAATAATTTTAGTGAATTAAGAATAGAATATTTTATAAATTTAAAATATATATAATATATAAAGTTAGTTATTTAATATTTTGTTTTGCTATATTTTTAAATAAAAATTTGTTTCTTATAATTATATACTACCATAAAATAAAAAAAATTACATATATTCTGTTACTGTTTCATAATAAAATAAAATTAATATACATATAATTTTATCGTATATTAAAAAATATTTAAAAAAATTAAAATATAAATTATAAGTTTTATTTTTTAAATTTATCAATGTAATAGTTAAATTTTTATTATTAAAATTGAAGAAAAATCAAATTTTATAATACAAAATTTTAAAAATAAAATAACAAGAATAAGAAAATAATTTATAGTCCATAAAAATTGACAAAAACTATTAGCTATAGGTAAATACACGTCTTAATTTTAAAAAAATTTCATTTTATAATTTTTTTAAAATTTAAATTTTTTAAAAATTTATTTTAAAATTAACTTTTTTTAAATAAAATGATAATGAGGATATGACATTTTATCCTTGGTATAATTTTTCAGATATATGTATACAAATATTTTTACTGAATAAATTATTTTACATCATGTGATGACTAGCATGATATTTTGACGTGTGACTTCAAATGCTACTTGTTGTATATGACAATCTCTGTCATGTATAAAAATAATGTCATATGCTACAAAGAGGTTTATTAACAATATTACATCGTCAAAAAGACTAACTGATAAATTTATATATAATTCATGATTAAATTTATAAATAAAAATAAATAATTAAATATTATATTATTATTTGTTTTATTTGATTAACCATCTATTCTAAATAATCATTTTTAAAATATATTTATGTACCAATAACAATAAACTCACTCCTATATATGATTGTTACATCCTCCAAAATCTTTCGTAGAAAATCATCTCCAGATAAATATGGATATTTTATATATATATATATATATATAGTTTCTCTCTAACTCTATAAAAAATAAAATAATATTATAAAAATTGTTAATAATATTTTCATCACTCCACTCTCCAAATATACATTTCTTTCTTTGATATTTTCAATAGCATGTCTTCCATGAACGCTCAATCTCAAACCTTCACATAAATGCAAAAGAATCATTGACACCCTAGTGAAAATTTATTAAGTTAGCTTCAATAAAAAGCTCACCTCACTAAACAATAAATGAATCCAAAATCCAACACTGGATAAGTCAAAACCCATATTTATTATTACTCTCCCCAAAACAAACACATCATTAATAAACATAGAAAACACCCAAGCTCATATCTATCTCTTCTCATTGTACCACTATATAAATCAATCTTTCTTGAGCTGACCTACCCATTAGCAATCCAAGCTAAACAAATAATGTAGAACTCGGCCTGGTGCGGTGATGGTATGCATATCAATTTGTGAATATTATTTAAATTACGCAATTTGTCATCCCAAAATGGTGTTTTCTAAAAAATAATAAATACGGTTGACAGTCCAAAATGATAAGAGGCCCAACCCAAAAAGCAAAAGAGCGCAAACTATCTTCCAATGTCCCCTTGTTGGAAGCCCACTCCATAAAATCAATCTCCTTTCTTTTCCAAATCGTCTACTTACATTACATTATTGTCTTTGTTTTCGCCTCTTTTTTCTTATTTTAATATTTTATTAATAAAAAATTAAAAAAAGTAGCGTAATTTGAGCGATTTAACTATAATTCAGACCATTATGATTTGTAATAATAAAATTATGAAAAAGATAACTAATTCCCTAAAAGAATTAAAATCAAATGATTAGGACAGGAGATGAACATTTCATTCACGTGAACACATGTCAAACGAGCCCATAGGTGTGGACCCGCATTTTACACAGACGTGTCACCACTTGAATGTCCAATTAATGCTCCTCTCAATCACATTTCTCTCTTCCTCAATTTAATAATCACGTCCATAAAATTACAAACCTAATTATTCAGATCTATAACTAAAACCACACCCAAAGAAATCCCTTCTATTATTTGTTTGTTGTTTCTCAGGTGAATTTTGGACACACCCCTGTTTCTTTGATCCAAGGTAAGCTCAGTTTTCCACCTTCACTGCTCTCAGCTTCAGTTTAGGTTTACTGTCTTAGTGTTCTTAATGGGTTTGGCCTCTTTTTTAATTTTTGTATTTTATTAATTGATTTGTTCTAGTATGTTTTGTGAATCAGTTGTCAGACTTGTGTTGAAGAGGTTTCAAAGTCTGGCTATGTAGTTTCGCTGCGGTTTAGTTGGGAGAAAATTTAGGTTTTTGTGTGCGGTGATAAGAAAATAGTTTGAAGTAGGAAGAAAATGGGTGAGAAATTTTGGGTAAATGAGCAGGATAAGGCTATGGTTGAATCGGTGTTGGGCGTTGAGGCTTGTGAGTTTTTGATCTCGTCGGCTTCTAATAACCTATTGGCGGATATGGTTTCACCACCAGGGGATTTGGGTGTTCAGGAGGGGCTTTGTCAGGTCGTAGAAGGCTCTGATTGGAACTATGCTATTTATTGGCACGCTTCGGGTTTGAAATCGGGTGGGTCTGTCTTGATTTGGGGAGATGGGCATTGCCGAGACGCTAAGGGTGGTGAAGGTGGGAAATCAGAGGGAGCTGAGCAGAAGGATGAGGTTAAAAAGCAGCTTCTTCAGAAGCTACATGCTTGTTTTGGTGGATTGGATGAGGATAACTCTGCTTCCAAGCTGGATGGAGTTTCAGGGGTCGAAATGTTTTATCTTGCTTCAATGTATTTTAACTTTAGAAGTGATTCAGCCAATGGTCCGGCGGAGGCTCGTCGCGATGGTAGACCGGTTTGGGCTACCGGTTTAGGTTGTTGTTTAGAGCATTATCAGTATCGATCCTCTTTAGCTAGATCTGCTGGTTTCCAGACAGCTGTGTTTGTTCCTGTGAAGTCTGGAGTTGTGGAACTTGCTTCTGTTAAATTAATTCCTGAGGACAAGAATGTATTGGAGATTATTAAAACTTTATTTGGTGAGTCTAGTTCTGTTCAGACAAAAGTGTTTCCGAAAATTTTCGGACGGGAACTAAGTTTGGGTAGCTCGAAATCGCGGTCAATCAGTATAAACTTCTCGCCTAAGGTTGAAGATGAATTGACTTTTGGTTCGGAATCGTATGATCTACAGGCATTAGGTACCAATCAACTTTATGGAAATTCTTCAAATGGACGCACATCTGATGATAATGAAGCAAAGCTTTTTCCACAAATGATGGCAGGGGGTTTTGATGCGCAGACAAGGTTATCAGGTTTGGAGCAGAAAGACGACTCTTCGCCACAGAATGAAGAGCGTAGGCCAAGGAAAAGGGGCAGGAAACCTGCTAACGGAAGAGAAGAGCCACTGAATCATGTTGAAGCAGAAAGGCAACGGCGCGAGAAGCTTAACCAACGATTCTACGCATTAAGAGCTGTTGTGCCAAACATTTCCAAGATGGACAAGGCCTCTCTTCTTGGTGATGCCATTACCTACATTACAGACCTCCAGAAGAAAATAAGGGTGTTGGAAACTGAAAAGGAGATTGGTAACGGTAAGCTCAGACCGATGCCTGAGATCGATTTCCAGCCAAGACAGGAGGATGCAGTTGTGAGAGTGAGCTGTCCATTGGAGGCTCACCCTGTGTCTGATATCATGAAAGCATTCAGTGAGCAACAAATTGGACCACAAGAGTCCAATGTTTCTACAACGGAGGATAAGGTTATTCATACTTTTTCAATTCGTACACAGAGTGGTTCAGCTGAGCAGTTGAAGGAGAAACTGGTTTCAGCCCTGTCTAAGTGAGACACTGCTAATTTAAGGATATCAAATGTAGGCCTTACCTTGTAGAAATTATACCATGGAAGGGTCATATAATGTTGTAGTCGACTAACTAATGTGTTATTGTGGTAGTATGCATTTAATGAATTTTTAGTTTGTAATGTATTTAGCCATTGCTGCTATTTCTTAGAAGTTGGGTAAAACACTTTATAACTATCAGATCAGATTCTGATTTTTCCATTGTCAACTTATGATCACTTACAGGTTATCAATTTTGATCAGCCATCCAATACAAATCTACTTGGTGTTCCTTTCTCTTCACCTAAAATCATTTTGAGCCTCCATGGTTTTGGTAGGCAGACAGAGACATCTGCTCAACTAACACAACTTACTGCAAAAGCACAGTCAAATTACACATCTTCTTGTAGTATAAAGAAAAATATACAGATTTTGCAGTACATGTACATAAATATCTTAATCTCGACCGAGTCCTGTCACACATATTGTCAGATGAAATCATGAAACCTTTTAGTTGACTTTCAAAATATAGACAAAACATAAAAACCAACATCGGTTTGGTTGTATTGTGGTTCCACAGTATATAGTAGAAACATTTTTGGGTCCAAGTAAAGCAAATAACATAGCGTGTCACTTGATCCATTCCATTCAATATCAATACAAACAAACAAACTCATCCATTCAACCTTCAAAGTTATGGCTTGGTCAAAGCATCCATTTTTCCATAGTAAAACCCATATGTTATGCCTCCAGTCAAACCCAACCAATATATCATCTCCATACATACACTATATATAAATATATAAGCCTTAACTCAAACATTTTATACACAAACACAAACACTACATCAAAACAGGACTTGTGTCAAAAATGGTTCACAATAGAAGCCTCCTGTTGATCATTTTCACAGCTCTGTTGTTATGTTGGCATCAAGAAGTAGAAGCAATGAGACCACTGTTAGATGATCAGATACTGTTAGTTTCACAGTCTTTGCAAAAGGGTCCGGTGCCTCCTTCCGGCGGCAGCCCCTGCTCCACCGTCCCCAGAGGCGGCTCCGGCATTTGCAATCTCAACGCCAAGAAGATTGCCGCGTTTGTACACGCGCCTCCTGCCTTCCCTACTCATGTAGTGGAAGTTGGTGTTGCTCTCACCTCTTGATTCATTTCAATTGTAGTTCTGACGGTCTCCATTTTTTGGTTCTTTTTATTCATTTTGTATAAATTGATTCTTTTTCACGGGAACTACCAAGTCTTGTAATGATGACTTTGGTTGTCAACTTGTGAATCTCATGTAATTTCATTGTTGATAAAACAGATATATTAAGTTAATTTTTCATTTTTGATTTTGTTCTTCATCTTCCAATTAGTGCTGCAACATTTGAGACCAATAAATATATATATATAAATTATAGGAACTTCAAAAGATTGTAAAACTGTAAGCCGACTTTAAGCTACGTATGTCGTGAAGTCATTATTATTATTGTGTATTGTTATTATTAATATCAGTCAACTTCCTTGTTGCACCAAATCCATGTCTTCTTTAATTCAATTTTAATACTGTTTCAAAGTTAAATTCCTGTTGAGTGTAATACGAATTATAAAACGTGTTTTTTTAGTAAGATATATGTAGGAGTTTAGTATGAAAAGACTAATAAAATTTGAAATCAAAAAGCGGTCAAGTCATAAGTTGAAAACTCAATTTTGTCAGCTAATCCAACAGAAAATGTCATGGTCAATATATCTACAAGTAGAATAACCTGCTAACATTTCAATGAGACAAGGTGTTTTGAGGTTAGTGATGGTAGAAAGCACGACACGTCGTGTGAAGAAAACATGGGAAATGTTTTAAAAAAAAAAAAATGATGCAAAAGTTTAAAAAGAATGTATGGGTGATACAGGTTAGCGGGTCGGGGACCCACTGAATGCTATTTTATTATTTTAAAATCAACGACAATTAAGAGAAATCTGTTATTGTATATTTGAAACAGCACTGGGGATGACCCATTATTTAGATTAATCAATAATCTATACAAGCTACAGCAGATAATTAAATTGTAAATATATCAAGAACACTATGATCCTCACATCAGAAATAGATACAATACAATGTATCTAATTATCAGCAGCACCAAAATGGAAGACAAAGTGAGACTTGTCCCCAGGCAATGGCATATTGGAGGGTCGAGCAGTGAAGCTCTGTTGATTGATACAAGCGCCACCATCATTATCCCCGGGAATGAATGTGCAGTGACTGTGATCAGGACCCCGAACTGGACCTCTCTGCAAATAAGAGAAATCTTCTCTTATCATCACTCTCCCTCCCTCACAACTTCTCATCATCACAACAACAACAACAAGAATCACAAACATCTTGTTGGACACAGACATTTTTTTAATCGATTTGTACTAGGAAAGGTTTTTGTAGTGTGTGTATATATATAGAGAAGCATCATGAGAGTTACCGGAATTGAATGATGACAGTTTGATTTGACAATCTGGAATTGAGTGGTGGTCATTTGATTTCCATGGACATGTGCATTGACAAGGACGTGACTATTTATGTTGAAATGAGTGGAGAATTGCTTAACTCGGAATATAGACACAAAGTTTCATTGTCTGTGTCACATGATGATGAGGAAAAGTTGGTGTGCTGCTTGTGATAAAGTGACGTTACTGTGTGGTGTGAGATTAAAAGAGAACAAAATATCATGTGAAGTGTAAATTGGTTTGCAACAATGTGATGTTGGTGTTTTGATTTAATCGATTAGTTTATGGTTTGTATGTAAAGTGATTGTAAAAGTAATAAAAAGACTACAGCAGTAAGTTTAGGTTTGGTAGTATGTGTGATGATGAATGGACGACTATGGTGCTGTGGATGTGTCCGTTCAAACACGAAATAAAGATTGACTGACGGTAAAAGAAGTGAACGTATCCAAAATGGCGTATGGTGGTTTCTGACTTCCACGATGATTCCGACACAGCTCGGACGAAACAGTCTAATACTTTCATATTAGTAGATTATATTTTCAATTTGGATTTTTTGTTTCAAATTACTGAAAAATTCTTAATAGTTTGACTTTATTCATAATATAAATAAATGATTGTTACCAAATTTATGGTCACTAAAAATACTATATTCTTTTTCATAGCACTATCGTGGTTAAATATCTGTCATGAGAATGTATTCATTTCTCCCGGAGGAATTCACCTTCATCTTCTTTTAGTAAGGAGATGAATATATCCATCAATGGAGTCTTTTAGCAAACTTACTCCTCTACAATCATTCCTTAGATGTCATTTTTGTCCATAAGATATTTGTTTTGAAGTATCCACTCTTCCCACTATTTAAATAAATATTATATATATATATATATATATATATATATTATCTTCTCATGTGTTAGGTTCATATATAGGGACGGATTCAATATATAGTCAATGATGTCAATTCACAGCACAAGACATATACAATCAAACCCCTTTATAACTGTCATTCTCTATAACAACAATTCACTGCAACAGCTGAATTTCTTTCAGAACCGATTTTTTCAATGTTATTTCAATCCTCTATAACAGCAACAGCCGTAATTTTAAAAGAACACTCGGTATAAAACTCATACTCTATAGTGGTCTACTCAAATTTAATACATTACTTTTTTAATAAAATTATATAAAAATTTAAAATTTAAATAACTATTGTAATTAACTTCAATAAATAAAAGAATTTTTTTAATATTTAGTAACTAAAAATACGAAGGAACAATTGCATAAGCAATTATAATGAATATGATTGAGTTTAAATGGCTTCATAATTATAAATAATTAATGAAAATAATTTGAAACATTAAAACTTAGATCATCCGCAAACGCTAGTCTATGAAGGAGTCTTTCATCTAACAAAAGAGACTGGTCTCTCCGCATCATATTGCCTTCAAAGGAAGCCAATTGACTACCTCTTATTAAAAGCTTGGACCAAAATTTCGTTAATTCAAGCGTTATATTACAAGTAAGAGATTGGAATCTTATAAATGTTAAATTATGCATTAATACATTTTACTAAATTTAATTTTAATTTTATAATAATTAAATAATTAAAGCTATTCATATAATTTATTATATGTAAAAATATTTATACAATTCGTCATGAATCAAAATAATTCAAAATGTTATTCATTTTCAAAATCATATACATATATTATCGAGGAGTGATTGCTTCACATCCAAAAAGAATAAAATAATTGAATAAAAATACATACACTTGAATGGACGACTTATACCTATTAGTAACTAAATCAAATTTGTCACATTAAACCGCTCCGATTAATAATCACAATTCCATCTTCAATGGTTAGCCACACCCAATCGCGGAGGTTTACCGGCGAAGTTCCTCTGGCCAGTGCAAGCAGGGCCGCCTCTTCCAGGTACGGTGGAGCAGCTGCTTCCTCCACCGGGAGGGACTGGACCTCTCTGCAGAGATTGAATCTGAATCCACTTTTCTTCTTTGTAAAGAACTCTACAACCTTCAAGCTGTGGCATCAACACAAGTAGTGTGAGAGCTATCGCTAACAACACATTTATCTGTTGGTGTCTCATTTTGTTGTTTATAGCGAGGGACGATATATGCTTCAATAAATCTTTTGTGATTGATGACATGCAATGCAATTGTAAACGAGTGCATGTATGTATATATAGTGATTCTGTGTACGTAATAAGTCGTTTGATTGACTTGAATTTTTCAAGTTTTTATAAAATTTGATGGATTCTTGACCACTCGGCTTATAGATTTGACATTGAATGGGTCGTGGCGTGGGTGTGTTCGTAATTAAACGAACTATTGTCAAATCACATGCATTGGTGTTCAAATAGGTGGGTGACAGTTGGTTGATCCTTTTAGTACGACTGCGTTTTATGCATATTTGAAATTTTTCGTTATACTAGTAACAAATTATTGTTAGGTTGGGTGGGGTTATTTTAATAAGAGATGCAAGGATTGATGCTCTTAAACTAAACTATGGCATGTTTGGATAGGCTGGCTTTTGGTTTCTATCTTCTTTTGAAAGCTGTGTTTGAGTAATTGGTGAAAGTGCTGCTATCCTTTTCAGAAACTCTTTCGGATAAAGTAAAAAATATTAACTTCCTAAAAATAGCTTTCACTTCTCTTCTACAAACAAAAGCCAAAAGTAAAAGCAATTCCAAACAAGCTCTATGTATTCCAAACATGTTTTGGCTTCCACATTCGATTTTATCGGTCAGGTATACATGGCTGTGTTAATTAAATAATATTTATGAAATGTGAAATATTAAATATTTTAAATTTATAAATTTGAAAAAATATATACATTTTGTTAAAAAAAAGAAAAAAGAAAATAAATTGCATATAAATAAAAATGTGACTAGATTTTTATAATTAGTTTTGTTTATAATAATATATTTCAAATACTGATATATTTTTAAATTTAAAAATAATAAGTGGTTTATTTATTTCTTAAATTTATTTATTTTATTTAAAAAATCAAAAAGGATTTTTTTCAACTTTTAAATTATATATATTAAAAAATTAATTAAAAATATTCTTTACTAAGTAAATATATATTATTTTATAAAAATAATTAAATAATAATTTGTATAAAATAATAGATAAAATGGAAAATAGGTTCTAATGAAAATTATCAAATATTAAAATTTAAATAAAAGTTATAAGCTAATGGTTAAATTTTGTACATACTACAAAATTATCTAAAAGTTAATACTAACAATCACAAAATGTCCTTCTCACCCTCAAATTAAAGGACTTTATTATTTAAACTGATTTAATGTTTTTATTAAATGAAATTTTAGTTACTTCTAAAAATTTCTGTTAATTAAATCTATTAATAAAATAAAAATTTACAAATAAATTAGAAATACATCTATTTTAGAAAGTAGAAAAAAAAATCAACAAAATTTTTCAAAGGAGGATAAATATAAATTGTCAATATTTGATTAGTATGAATTTGCATAAGAATAAGCTCAGGCCAAGTATTTGAATTGTTGAGCGTTTAGTTTACTTTCCTTGCTTGACAAATTATGGTATGAAGTTAGAGGTCAATGTTGTTGAATATAACTAGCTTGGGATCAACTTTGAAATGGAGTCCAATTAGTTGGTCACTGTCTCGCTAAGCAAACTGGAAACACCAAATCTGACATGCTTGTATTGACTCATTAAAAAATAAATAAATAAATTGGTTTAATCTAATTAACTCGAATTTTAAAAATAATAATAATAATTAAAGTAGCAGAAGCTGTAAACTTTGTTATTAGTATGTTGTAATTATAATAAAGTGCATTGTTTCCATTTATATTTTTAATGTAAATAACATGAATTACATCAGCTGGTACTTTTCTCGGTCAGGTGTGCTTACCAAGTAAATGTTTACAAAGTGATCAAAGATTTTTCTTCATGAATTATGGAACAGACCTGGAAAAAGATGTCTCTGTTACTCTTACAGATATCAATCCACATCCAGTCGATAAGGCTGAAAAAATCTACCAACGTAGTAGTAGTGTTACTATTCATTATTGAGTCACGAGCCATGAGAATGTCTCAATTTCCAGTCACAGGATAATGATGAGCTCAGAGATGACAAGACAACATTAATTCAAATCTTAACCACAGTTGATCTGCAGAGATCTTGTCTCATACGCAAAAAAGACAAGACCTCTTCTCATTCGGAAAATTATACAGCTTGTTAAAAATCTGAAAAGGAAAAGGACATCTAAAACCAAAATATCCACAAGTACATTTATTACATAATATATATCATAATGTTCCATATTTTCATTAAATTGATATTGTGCTAAGGTAGCTTCAAAGCTAATTTCCCAAATATTTATTAAAACTGCACACTAGCTAGGGTAATTATGCTAACCCTGGAGATGTATAGACATCAACTTAGTAAATACAATGTATAGAGATCAGCTGCTAACAAGTTTAGGTACATGAGCATCTACAGCTGAACTGTACACATAACTGCAGTGCTAAAATCCAATGGATTATAGAATGGAGGTCTTGCAATAAGAATTCTCCATGTTTTCGTTTTGGGATTATAGATTTGGACGAAGAGAGATCCTGCCCTTTTTTGCTGCCTTGTACGTCGGGCATCTGATTCTAGCCCATTCATAACCGTCATTATTACATGTAACTCCCCATTCAACCCAACGAAACCATATGATTGTCCCAGAGGAGCTTTTCTTGACAAAGTTGTCTCCATTTCCCACCGGTTTGATCCCATGTTATACCTGAAAATTAAACGAGTAATAAAATGCTCAATTCAGCTTTATATTTAGTTAATAAGAGCTTCATATTTAACTAACAGAAGATAAATCACTGAATATTGCTTCCTTTTTGTAAAATAGGAACAAGAGTGACAAGAGTAAGCTAGCATGTGATTTGTCTAAACAATAGATCTTGAGAATAAGAAGTTACTCAACAACCTTTTATACATTATAAAGTCAGTAGTGTTTCATTATTATCAAAACTAAATGACAGAGGGATTGGGAAGAAACAGAGGCAATCCACATATGCGAAGACAAGACTACTATGAACAAACAATAATGAAAATCACACTTGAATACTATGAACAAACAATAATGAAAATCACACTTCACTTCAATTCTCAATCACATTATGTACTAGTTTTTCTTTTTCTATTTTATCTAGATATCTCAACTTCATTATCAGGTATACTTACTACTTGGTTACCCTGCCTACAATGACCTTTTCCCAAAGCTGAATAGATCAAGTAGTTGTCCTTTTTGCATAAAGTTAAATACTCAAAAAAATATAGAGGTTTTTCAAGTGCTTTCATGCATATTTATCTCTCGTTACCAAAGTAGTGGAGGAGGAAAATTCCAGCACTAAGGCTTTCCAGATTAGATGGGTTCATTTATGCAATTATTGCCCACAAAACCCCAGTCATGCACTTGTTGAATTAAGAGATCATAATACAAGCATCAGCATAAAATGCCCCAATCCAAGGTACAAATCAAACAGAGATGCTAAGACCAGTAACTTAGACAATTGAAAAAGTCGCTTCCCTCTCCTCTCGTCCCTCCTTTCACTTTATTTATTTTATTTTAATTATTCTGGGTTCAAACATTTTCATTTTCAGTGATATATCAATACAAATGGATACTCCAAAATTTAACGAAGTTTACTGCAGTTTGTACATAGTTCAAGCTTAATAAATTCATTAGGAAAGCTTATGCAGGACCAATCAACCTAATAATTTAGTTAGAGAATATGCGTAATCTTTTCAGCGGATTAAAGTCAAAGCTTTAATAGTTGAAAAAGTATTCAAAAGATATGAAAGTAAAAGGTATCAAACTACCTTACAAGTGCAATAATTAAAAGTATAAGAAAGATTCGGAGATACGAAAAATATTTTTGTTTCCTTAAGCAAGCTCTGTTACTTTAATAAAAAGAACAATTTAGATAAATTTGTAATGAGCATGCAGAAACTCACATTTATAACAAAGATCTTGAGCAGATAACCACTAACACAAATTGAGCAGCTAATGATGCCTTTCATTTATCAAGATTCCATTAAACACACATCATCTACCAGTAACATGTACTTAACAGAATATAAAAAAGACCCCATTTACCATATGCAGTCTATTTATCGGTCTACAACATGTTTTCACATAGAAAATCTATAGGTCATTCTATCAAAACCTAAACAATAACAAAAATAAATAGTAAAAAGTAAATAAATTGGTTTGAACACCATTAAATGTAACCAGCATTATGCATGATTTGCATCTTGAATGCAAAAGATATTGCATACAAAACCTAAACATGCAGAAAATCAATAAGAAGAAAGATCCACATTCATATGGACAATTGGTCAATCACAATTCGACTAGTACTCCCATTTAAACTATCCTAATTAAACAACCAATTAATCAAAATAGAACTCTATTCCCATTTTAACAGTGCAAGTCACCAGCCCTGTAGTTTTGTGGCCCTCCCTAGAGAGGTCAAAAGCTTGCATGCAATAGGTAATATAGACTGATATATCCGGACAATTGGAGCGCATCTAACATTTCAGTTTATTCAATAACTATATAAATTAAGCAAGCAGCAGAATTCACATTAAATTTTACAATCAAGCTACAACAATTTAACCCACCAAATAAAGAAATTGAGAAACATACCTCAATATATCAGTCTTATCAAGCATGAAAACTTCAGGGGTTCCATGACTCTCATCTTCCAAAACCACAATCTTTCCAAGACATTGCCTCTGGCCTTCTTCCCACATATCACCAACTTCCCTCCACTGCCCTCCACAACCATTCTCATTACACTGCTTCAGGTCCATCACAACAGCATCTTTATAGTACTCATCCACAGGAAACACCCCAGAAACAATCCTGGACTCTCCATATCCACCCATGACCCAAAACTCCCCACTCTCCTCCACCACAAACCCCACACATCCAGCCCTAAACCTAGGCAAGCCATCCATCTCCAGCCACTCATTCCTAGCCACATCATACCTCTCCACAGAATTGATCCTGCTTCCCGCCGCTCCAAACAAGCTATGCCTGGACCCTCCACCAGCGACAATTATCTGATTCAAGCCATGGACTGCTGCACAAGCAAAGCTCCCGCGTGGAGAGTTCATAGGAGCAATCCGCTCCCAGGAATTTGTGATTAAACTGAAGCGGGAAGCAGCGCATGAAGGAAGAGGACGGTCCAAGGGGAAGGAGCGAGCGTCAAATTGAGATCCTCCGAGAAGATAAATATAAGGTCCAAGGGAAACAGAAGTGAAGTTGCAGAGACTGTAAGTGGATGGATTACAAGGAAGAGGAGGTAGACGACGCCAAGCCAGATGCACCGGGTCGAAGAGGTACGGCACCGAAATCGATGGATCCTGAGGGAATATGCAAAGCAGCTGCGACTGGCACCGAAATTGCATACGGTTGATAATTAGGGTTTTCGAAGAGAAGAAAACACACCACGATTTGCAAGTCTGCTTGAGACGCGATTGATGCGAGTAAGGCACAAAAGACAAAATCAGAGATCCGACATCGTTTGAGAGACCAGGTATAAGGTTTACACTCTCGTCTATCTCCCTCAATTGCTGGTCCATCGACGTCGACGGAGGCATCTTCTTCTCCGCCTCTCTCTATCTCTCTAGACCGAGCTATTATTCGATTCTACTGGCTCTTATTACCTAAACTGATTACTTTCTAACAACACCTTGAATTTTGTGCATGTACAAATGGCGGTTACGAGGGAATGCGATTACTACAGCTTCAAGGTTAAGTGAATCTCATTTGGTTTTGAATAATCCGTTTTGCATTTATCAGAAAGTAACGACTTTGTGTGATGATATAATAATAATAATAATAATAATAATAATAATAATAATAATAATAATAATAATAATATAATAATAATAATAATATAATAATAATAATAATAATAATAATAATAATAATAATAATAATAATAATAATAATAATAATAATAATAATAATAATAATAATAAAATAATAATAATAATAATAATAATAAAATAAATAATAATAATAATAATAATAATAATAATAATAATAATAATAATAATAATAATAATAATAATAATAATAATAATAATAATAATAATAATAATAATAATAATAATAATAATAATAATAATAATAATAATAATAATAATAATAATAATAATAAATAATAATAATAATAATAATAATAATAATAATAATAATAATAATAATAATAATAATAATAAAAATAATAATAATAATAATAATAATAATAATAATAATAATAATAATAATAATAATAATATAATAATAATAATAATAATAATAATAATAAAAATAATAATAATAATAATAATAATAATAATAATAATAATAATAATAATAATAATAATAATAATAATAAAATAATAATAATAATAATAATAATAATAATAATAATAATAATAATAATAATAATAATAATAATAATAATAATAATAATAATAATAATAATAATAATAATAATAATAATAATAATAATAATAATAATATAATAATAATAATAATAATAATAATAATAATAATAATAATAATAATAATAATAATAATAATAATAATAATAATAATAATAATAATAATAATAATAATAATAATAATAATATAATAATAATAATAAAATAATAATAATAATATAATAATAAAATAATAATAATAATAATAATAATAATAATAATAATAATAATAATAATAATAATAATAATAATAATAATAATAATAATAATAATAATAATAATAATAATAATAATAAATAATATAATAATAATAATAATAATAATAATAATAATAATAATAATAATAATAATAATAATAATAATAATAAAATGTCGGAAGTGTACAGATTTTTGACGCGTGGATAGACAGATTGGATTCCGGAGCCATCTTGTGCGATTCATGCCACGTCATGTGGTGATAATGTTACGTGTCATGATATCATTGATTCTCTTACAACACAGTTAGTTCATCAATGTGGATGTCTAAAGATGAAAATGAAGAAACTGGATCCGCATCAACCCTCAAAAGTACACCGCCTTTCTCGTTTTCTACTGTTTTTTTCTCTAACTAGGAAGGCAAAGTACATTAAATACATCAAGTGCTTTCCTTTAAGATTTTATTTATGCTTTTTTTTTTTTTAATTCAAATTCCACTCACATCTATGTAGATCATAAATTATGAATAGACAATTTTTTAAAAATATATATTATAAATATATTATTCATATTTTATTTATTTTATTTTTTTTAATGATTTATAAACTCATAAATTATAATATATTTTTGTACTAAATTTTGAGGGTTAGTTTGAATGGATAGTACAAGAGGGATGAAAATAAATGAAATGGAATTTTTAATTTTTATTTATTTATTTATTTAAATAATAAAGATTACAAGGTTGAATAAATACCAGCAAACTATTTTTAAATGAGAAAAGACAAGAAATATGGTATACTATAATTATGGGAATATAAACATATATAAATTTTCGCTTTATAAAAGTCTCTGGAACAAGTTGTAAAAAACCAACATCATCAACTGCAGATGTTGTATTCTGTGGATCTTTTCGTCTCCAATAAATTAGAAATGCTGAAAAATGAAAATCATTTAAAAATATAATTAATAGCCAAATAAGTCTCCATAAAGTTAACGTATCAAAAACGAAGGAATAGATACTTTCATAAATAGGATGAAATGTTGATCGAAATCACCATCTTCATCGAATTTCGGTGGATATCAACTTTCCAATTCAGGAATGACATAAAATGGAGGAAAACCTCCATATAAGTGACTAACAAAAAATAAGCACCACATGAAGCAAGTCTGAAAGGTAGAAAAAAAGATTAAAAATAAAAATGAAAAAAAGATTAAAAATAAAAATGGATAAAGGAGACGTGGCCAGTCAGGGAAGAAAAATGGACCCCTTCTTCGATGGTGTCAATTGCTGGAGTTTAGAATTTTTAGTTGTGAGAGTTTGGGAGAGAAAAGTGAGGGGAGAGAAAAACTGATTATTTATTTTTGGAAGTAATGGAATAGAGTCGTATCCATCTCTTCTATTTCCATCACAAACTCAAATTTTCCTTTCTCTCCGATTAGAAAGAAAGCAAAGAATGAAATGATTATTTATATAAAATGACATTTTACTCATTTTATGCATTAAAAAAAGTTTAAATTGAGAAATATAATAATAATAATTAGAGTACTTAAAAACTTTACATTCCATCAATTTTATGAAGTTGCTCAAACAATAAAGTGGTAAACAATTTTCATTCTATCATAATTTTATCCAAATAATAATGAATGATACATAGTATATTTTTTTTTCCATTCAGCTACATTTCATTTCTCTCAACTTTTTTTCGTTCCATTTTGCTCCATTTCATACAATCAATTAGAGCTAGAAGAACGGGTTCGTGGGTCGTATTAACCCTGACACGAACACGAACCCATTTAACTTGTCACGATACGAACACAACAGATTATTAAACAGGTTGTGAACTTCCAAAACGAATACGACACGATTAAAAATGAGTTGACACGGACACGACACGACACGATGACACGATTAATAAATGAGTTATTATCCAATCCGACATGTGAAAACGAAATTGACACCTTAACCCGATTGTTAAATGGGTTGACACAAATTTATTTATTAAAAAAATAAATAAAATATCAAAATTTAAAATTATATATATATCCTCAATAAATTGGTCAACCCAGAATACAATTATGCTAATACGAACACGACACGATTATTAAACGGGTTCAACGGTTCGACACGGTTACCGACATATCACAATTATACTTAACTTAACCCTTAATAATCGGTTTCTTTTCGTTTCAATCCATCATGTCATGACTCATATTGTCAACCCTACAATCAATCCAAACTTACTCCGAATATACAATCCGAAAATATAAAAGAAATTCGAAAGATTCACCTGTGGCTAGGCTTGCCTAGATCGATATTCATATTTCATTTATTTGATAATTTTTTTAATATAATAATATTATTTATAGTCTTAAATACATTCTATAATACGGTATACTTACCACTTCCAATTCAACATGACTATATTTCACACTTAAGCAACTTAACAAGACACACTCAAACTACTTAAGTTAAGGAGTTATATAACTTCAAGAAAAATGCCATTAGGTGTGACGTTTGAACATTAATCCGATATTCCACCAACCAAGCATATTCATAAGGTTCAATACAACTAATTAGCTAATGTAACATAGTCCTAACTCACCACATGACAATCCAATAGGAAATCGATTTTAGAGATAGCCGAAATCAATCATGTCTAACCCCATGAACTACCACTGTGTTTTTCAATATACTTTGTTCCCACTCGCATGGTTTATGGGTGAATTTCTCAAAATGTCATCTATCACAAGATTACCCCAAATCAAGCATGCTTAATTTTGGAGTTCTCACATTTTTGAACTTCTAAAAAATCATGTGCACATTACTGATATAGGTAGTAATTCATTCCTTTTAATTCTTTTTCAATTTGGGGACACAACATCCTCGTTGTGGTTTGTCCACAACCTTCCTATAATCTTTACCACCATTAGATGATTTTCCTGAGCTCTTCTGTCCACAATCGAACCTCACGGTTCGCAGGATTGCTCTAATACCAATTATAACGTCTGACCCCAATCCCTGGATGAACCGAGGTACGGTGGTCGAGCGTCATCTTATCACATAACCAGTTTTAAGGCTGATCACTAGTCACACAGACTGCCTCTACGCGTTCTAGCATGTTTTGTTCTCACTCACATGCTTTTCGAATAAACTTCCCGTAAAATCACTCATCATAAAATTGCTCCAAATCAAACACGCTTAACTTTCGATTTTTCACATTCTGATCTCCTGAAGAATAATGTGCACACCCATAATATAATATAATAGCAGCTCAATTCCTTTTAACCTTCTCAGAGAAGTTAAAGTTTAACTTTAGAAAGCTAAATGTAAACTTTTGTTTGACAAGCATAAAGCTTTTCTAGGATCTTTAATTGCTCAGTTTCATGCATTTGTTATCGAGTTAAGGCTCTTTAATCTTATTACCTATTTTAGAACTAATTCTGAATATTTTATATCAAGAACTTTTTGTATCAACTTCATAATTACGACAGACCCCTTAATTCGAGAGGTTGGCTGGACCTCTCCTCAACAAAGATGGTATAGCACATGTGGAAGTTACTTGATAAAATTCCCCATAAACTATCATGTCATGTGTATATTGCAAGAATGTGTTTTGAGTTTTAAAGATACAGCTGGGAGTACTTATTCTTGAGCTCACTAATCTTTTCAGCAGCGGGTTGTGTTTTGTAATTGCTACTTGTGTTATATCAAGAACTTGTGTTGAGTTCACTACACGGACATTTGCAAACTTTTTGGATTGCAGGGTTGTATTGACAATTGTTGTTGTTGTCTATAATTTGTGAGTTAATTTTGAAGGTTTTGGCAATTTGTTTTCCCTCGCTAACTTTTTCTCTGTCAAAATTTGAATGCCTATAAACATGTCCTAGTCTAGTTAGAATTTCATGAGTATTCTATATTTTAGCAATAAAATTATTACACTTTCTAATCAGTATTCAATAACTTTCAAAAATAATACATATTGATCTAAGTTTATATAATTTATAACGAAAATAACAATTGATAATACAATTTAAAATTTGAGATATTCTCCTACTTAAATGTAATTTTACTTTTTTCAATTGTGACCAAATCTATATTAAACATTATGTTACGTACATTAAATTTGAAAAAAAGAAAAAAAATTTGAAAATAGCAAATTTTCATTGAAATAAAATTTTATTAAATGTATTAAAGAAAATCAGGTTAGATAAATAATTTACAGTTAAAATTTCGTAAAATTTGATGAATTTAATCTAATTTCATACAAGCAGCAATTGACATGTCAAATTTTTATTTTTTTAATATTTTATTTAATTCTTTTTTCTCGAAAGGAAGTATATCTCCAAGAAATTTTAGAGACTCATAAAGGTATATTTACGGTGCTCCCAACCAAATAATAGAAATAAATTATCACGCTCACTCCTTATAATTATATTATTATTTTTTAAATATAAAAATTAAAATATTTAAAATTTCTTTTAGAACATAAAACATGAGATAATTATGAATATAAATGATTCTTAAGAAGCATACATACAGTATCAGTCAATTTATAAGTTTATTATAACAAATAATTGATTTGTATAATAGAAATCTATAACCAATACAATATTATAATTATGGTATTTTATAATTTATATTTATATTTATTCTATTTCCAAACTCCTTTCATATAATATATAATAATATACCCCATTTTATGTATATAAAATTGATATATCTCATACTTTTTTGTGTAATTTTGATATATCAATGAGATAATCTATTTACACATCATTAAGATAAATTTATATTTTTCTTATAAATAATATAATAAATTGATTAGCAATTCTTAGTTAAATTAAATGAATTAAATATAAATAACAAATCGATGCTATAATAAATAAATATATAAGTCACCTATTTAGTTATCTATATAAAATTAAAATATAAAATTATTTTTTTAATATATTATTTTAAAGTTAATTTTAATTGAAAATTTAAAATTCATCTCTAAATAATTATAAAGAAATATAAAATATACATTCCGCATATACTATTTAAATAAAAATCTCAAAATATTGATTTAGTATATATTGTAGTATGTTTGTGGGAAATCTAAGCATACCTCCTCATAATCCTATTTATATTTTAAAAAATGTTGTAATTTATATTTAAAAGAATAATATGTGAATGTAATTTTAGAAGGAAGAAGATCCCTGCATCAAATTTCACCCATCAATAAATGAATATCCACGAGTAGTAACCACTTAATCTCCAACAATCGTAATACCAACAAGTAATTAAGTTTCAACTTTTGCTTACAAAACCGTACTATTTCATTTAGTTCTTCATGTGATATTCACTTATTAGGGATGAGACTCGGCTAGTCGACTTCTCTAGGGCGATAGCCTGATCCTATGTAATGTAATGTTGGTCTTGTCCTGGCAATAGGATCAAACTTGACTCTTTTTTAAGGTCGACACCGAACTCAAGTTTAATTAAAAACCTAGTAAATCCAATATATCAATCTAATTTAAATGTATTTAGATTTTTAATTGTATATTTTTTATAATTTAATATTAAATTGAATTTATTATTCTGTCTATTAAAATATTCATAAAACTTTTTATTTGATAGTCTATTTAAAAAATATATATAAATTTTAAATAAATTTACGATCCTACACGACTTTTAAAAGGTTAAATTTAAAAAAACAAATATTTTTAAAATAAACTTATAACAAATAATTAGATTAAATTCGGGCCTTAATCTAAAAAATAGAGCTGGAAAACGAGTTAAATGGGTCAGCCCGCAAGAGTTTAAACGACCCGGATTTAAACGGACCAAGCCAATATAGTTCGAGTTTTAAACGGTTTAAAATTTTTCCAATCCTAATCTAACCTTTATGGGCTTAAACGGGCTGGGCCAGCCCGTATATTATGACAATTTATAGTATAATTTGTTACCCTACATGTTCATTCATAATTATAACATCATTGTACATATTCATTTCAATAATTGCATGCATCAATTCTTCTCTTTCCAATGTTGAAAGAAGCCGATATATTGATATCTACACTTATCATCTAATTAAAATAAAAAAAATAAATTATATTAATTGTTAAATGGGTTAGCTCACGGGCCAACCCGTATAAACCCTTTTAATCCTTGGGTTAAACGGACCGGACTAAAAAGCTCATTTTAAACGGGTTATAAAAATTATGGCTCTAACCCTTTAATTCACGGGCTAAACGGACTGATCCGCGGGTTTCAATCCATTTTTACAGCTCTATTAAAAAATACGTCAGTCCGCGGGTTTCAATCCATTTTTACAACTCTATTAAAAAATACTTCATGCGTTAGATTTCTATAATTCAAAGTCACCTGGCCCGACCATTCCAGTTTTATTTGTCATAAATAATTTTGCAGTGTAAAATTATGCAAATTTTGAAGTTTCCAGGGACGATTCCGCTAAAAACCATCTGAAAAGACAAATGACCAAGTGATAGAGAGAAGCAGCAGTTGCTCCCGTGTAATTCAATTTCTCCGCCAAATACGTACGCAACAGTGAGAGCCACAAGCCTCTCAGAAATGGCGAAAAGCAAGGCTGTTCCACCAACAAAACTACTCGACCAGGATCAAAATACAAACCTTCGCCATCAGCATTTCTCTCGTTTTGATCCTTTTCAATTTCTCGTCATCAACAATCGAGTGCTGGTCGCATTCCATGAATGCAGTTACTTATCCGGCATAATTCTTGATTTTTTTGAAATAAATGTTTCATTTGCTCTTGACTTAATATCCGTTTCAATAATGCAGGAATTCAGTGTTTATGTTCTTTGGTCGGATTCTATCTGAGTAGTTGCGGCCTGATTTCAATTGAATTACAAAAATGGTACGTTACAGTTACTGCGGTTAACATTTTAGGATCTGCAATTGAATAACATAATCGCTTACGGTTATGTTCGGAAAATAAAAAGAGAAGATGTTAATGGAATGATTCAATGTAATATTGGATAGACGGAGTGCATTATATCAATTGTCGAATCTTGAATTTGAGCTCATGTAGATACATCAATATTAGTTAGGACTGTATTTTGCCTCTCGAAAATTTGCGTTGTTTAGAAGTAATTTTTATGAGCTAATCCTTAGGAATAATGAGTTATGGGTGTGCAAATTTGGTTTCCTGGAATGTAAGTAAGTGGAAGACATTAGTTTTTGATTTGCTGATGGTTTTAGGATTTGAAATTGTTTAGGTATGGGTGCTGACATTTCGAGGGTGTAATGTCTTTTATATTTGGACAATAATTTTTAAAGTCAAGTACTCATTATATTGTGTATGGTTTTGTGTATCTATAGTCAGGAAAAAAGTAGAACAACCAAACATTTTTAGGTTTTTTGAAAGTGTATTTTCTTGTGTATGACTCAGCGGTTGGTAACTAACGGAGTAATTGCTTGTCATGTAGCCTCTTCTGAATTTTGGCGATAACTTTAGTTTTCCTTACATGGTCCCATTTATTTACACGAAGCTTTTGCTGCTGCAGGACACTCGCGATGACATTATTATCGGTAGTCAGGTCTGGATTGTAGATCCAGATTCTGCTTACATAGATGGATCTGTCCTTAGCATCAGCGGAAAAGAAGCTGAGGTTCAAACTGGTAGTGAGGGTGAGAATAAGGTAAATAGTATTCCTTACTAAATTACATTCCTTTCCAGGTAAAATGACTGTCTTGTTATGATGTATTCTACTAATTGTTTTCGTGATTTTGGTTGTTTGTTCAATATTTTATGCTGTCAGGAGTTATGTAATGTTTACTTTAGTATTTCATTTTTATCTGTCCAGTGGTTTTTAACAGATTAAAATGTCTTTCAGTAAACTATTATTCTCTACAGCTCTTTTTCCTGCAACCTAGTATGACCAATTCAGAATAATTGAGTTGTTTATCCTCTCAAATTGAATTTCTTTCATGACTCATTTATTTAAAAATGGCGTTGATGTTGGCAGACATCCACATATCGTTTTTAGCAACAGCCTAGGCCTAGTTAGACGCCTTATACTTCAGAAACTAAGCACTTCTTACTCTGACCTTTGTGATTCTTAGAAGTTGAAGAAGTAACATGTTATAATCTGAGTGCAAGGTATTGGGATTTCGACTAAATATAAGGTTGGTGTGGGGTTTATAAGGATTATGGGCTCTCCCTCCTCACAACTTGGCTTTTGAGGGGTGGTTCTCCTAAGATTATTATAAATTGGTATCGGAGCCGAATCCTTGCGTGTCCACATGCGGGCATGAAAGACTACTTAGGAGGGTTGTGACCCATCAAAGGAACTTAGTGGGCTACCTAGGAGGGAAAGCCATTGTAGACGCCGGTTGTGAAGAGCGGATAATGTTATGATTCAATTGCAAGCTATAGGAATTGGGATCCCACATCAACTAAATACAAGTTTGGTATGGAGTATATAAGGACTTTGAGCTCTCCCTCGTCCTAAGCTGACTTTTGAGGGGTGGTTATCCCAAAGTTCTTATCATAAAAATTAGCTTACCATAGAGTCTACCTTCTTTGCTGCATTTTCTCCCTAATATAGGATGTTTCTGGCATGCTCGACAGATATTACATACTTCTGGTTGGAATGTGGCTTTAATAGCACATTCAGGACCCAATTAATGAACAGATTCACCATTGCTCTTGGTTTCTCCTTTCTGAGTGGACTTGCCCTAAGAAAGTCTTGTTATTTTGGTAATCAAGCCTTTAGCCCACCACAACTAATTATTTCCTCAGCATTGTGGGATTAGTGATATCCTAGAATTGGATTTAAACTTAAAGACGTGTCTGATGAAGATTTTAACATGTTAAGGATTGAATTCTGTGCAAAGGGGACAAACATGTCTTACTAGCTTGTCGGTTCGTTACATAGTTTTGAAAAGCATGCCCAGGCACTAAGCGCAACAAGGCGCATCAATTGAGCTTCATCTTAGTAGAATCACAACCATGTTAAATAAGCGCTCGTTAAGCATCTAAGCGTGGGTCTCAGGACGCATTAAGAAGCCGCTATTCTACGTTGAAAAATATATTACATATTCTCATTTCTATCTTTCATTTACTAACATTTCCTACTTTAGCCGTGTACTATTCATGTGACTAATTTGCTATTCATGTGAGTTTTCATGTTCTAAGATAATTTTTATTTGTCTTATCTTTTTATATTCTATTTATTATTTTCTTTCCCCATTGTCATTGTTTTAGTTGTTATTATTATTATTTTTTTAATAGACGTATGGTTTTCAAGCTATTAAAAACTTAATTTTTATATAAATTTTATAGATATTGTTTTAGTTGTTATTTTTTATAAGTGTGTGGTTTTCAAGTTATTAAAAACTTTATTTTTATATAACTTTTATGGATAAGATATTTTTATTGATTTGATATTTCTATTACTATTCCGTACAATATATTTTGTTAGTAGAATGTGTTTTGTGTTAAAAAAGCGTCACTAGGCTTTGCGCCTGGCACTTAAACCCCACTACCCTTTGCACTCTAACATTTTAAAACTCTGGTTGGGTGGCCTACTGTCGCTATAGTTGACCTTTATTAGGTGATTTCTTGTTATTTATCTGGGAGGTAGGAGTACTACTTTTTGATTGTAGTCCTGTCCTGGTATGTTTATTTGTAAAAGAAATTCAATTATGGTTATTCAATTTTGTCACTGTTCTCCTAATTTTCTACTCAACCCTCATTTTTCTCTTTTCAAGTTTTTATTTTCTCCATTATTGTTTTTTATTTCCCATGCGCTGGATTTAGGATAAATATTTTAATGAGTTGTCTTCTTTAGTTGTTCTGTTCTGGAGTTAGCACCCCTGTTTTCTGATATCCTTCTTCATGTGTTATGTTTATCATTTTCTGTTAAAATGTCAACCAGGTTGTTGCAAATTTATCAAAACTCTATCCAAAGGACACCGAAATTCCTCC
Source organism: Cardiospermum halicacabum (assembly GCA_031304145.1). NCBI lineage: Eukaryota > Viridiplantae > Streptophyta > Magnoliopsida > Sapindales > Sapindaceae > Cardiospermum > Cardiospermum halicacabum. Next base: position 16,003,238 of record CM062390.1, read on the forward strand.
AGAAGGAATTGATGACATGACTAAGCTAGCATACTTGCATGAGCCTTCAGTCCTGCACAATTTAGCGCTTAGATATGAAAGTAATAAGATTTATGTGAGTTTTGCTTCATCTTTTTTATCAATAGTTCATTTGCTGTCTGCTAATCTGAGAGCAGATCATTGAATACTGCAATGTATGGATCTATATAATTTTATCATTTTGCAGACCTACTGTGGAAACATTCTGATTGCTGTCAATCCATTTCAAGCTCTACCTTATCTCTATGACACCGATATGATGGAAAAATACAAGGGAGTGCCATTTGGTGATCTGAGCCCTCATGTTTTTGCAGTTGCTGAGGTCGCATATAGGTAACTGAGTACTTCTTGCATCTGTTACATTTTTTATTTTATTTTATTTTATTTTATATATATATATATATATATATATAATCATGGCTGATTAGCTAAATTCATGACAGGGCAATGATTAATCAGGGACAAAACAATTCTATTCTTGTCAGTGGAGAAAGTGGATCTGGTAAGACGGAGACTACCAAAATGCTTATGCGCTACCTTGCATATTTAGGTGGCTATGCTGCTGCTGAAGGACACTCTGTTGAACAACAAGTATTGGAAGTAAGTGGGACAATTTTTTTTAACCTTATTCTATTGAGTTAATTTCCTAAAGTTTGTATCCTGTTCTTTGAGATCATCTGAAAAATTAATCGCCAATGACTTATCAGTTATGTGAAATCTCTAACTTGATTAGAGTTATTGCTGCAAAGACCTATTACATTTGTGACGTTGTGCAGGTAAAAGGCTTTGGATAAAGTTAAGCAAGATTTATGTTTTCCAGACATGCTTGGAAGCTTAGTTGTTAACAAATAGAAGAGAATATGTTATGGGTTAAAAAATAATCAGAAAAGTAGTAATAGATTGAAGATTTCTCTCTCTCTCTCTCAATTTTTATTATTTTTTTAATTGTTTAAATAACATATATTTTTAATCTACAAGAATCATACTTGACTTAGGGCTTAAATATAAATAATTGAGCATTTGATAATATGAGTCCGGCAGTATCTAGCCGTGCATTACAATGAAGAACTTAACCAAGCAAATACTTTTTGTCTTACATGATTTTGTTTGGTATGCCAAATAAACTTAGATGGGTTGTTTGAGCTTTGGACTTCTGGTTGAGAGGTTTACCTGGGACACATGCCATATGGTTTTCAATTACAGTATGATAGAGAATGTAACAATCTATCCAAGATAGTAGAAAATAATAATTTTTTGATCATTGAATTCCCAGAGTGGAGACTGATTTAAAGATTTGTTTTTTCTCATTCTCTTCTAATCTTAATCTCTGCTTTCTTACAAAAATAGTAGTCTATTTTCTTAGGAGTTATTGTCCTTTTTGGATCATAATCTGGACCAACTGATGTGTGCTAACTGGTGTGATGCAGTCGAATCCAGTTCTTGAAGCATTTGGCAATGCAAAAACAGTTAAAAATAACAATTCCAGGTGTGTATCACTATTTCCTGCTTGTACTGTCATGCTTTTGCATGAACTTAATAAGTAAACTTATTTGGCATTTTTGCTATGAATTATATAATTCTGAGTTCTTTGAATAAAATTGCTGAGGTTTTGGCTTTAAGTTCTGGTACTTGGGTTTTACAATTGACTGACAGACTTGAAGCTTTTAGTTCAGTAGCTGCATAGTTATTTAAAAAACAATACTTAGTAGTAAATGCTACAAAAGTTTTTTTTTTTTTTTCCTCTTACAGAACTGTTATTGATACAGAGAAATGAAGTGCTCCATAGACTATCTTTCCCTGTTAGTGGTATAGCATAATATTTGTCCTAAATTTTAATGCAGTTTCTGACATCTCTGAAATAACTTGATGCAGTCGTTTTGGGAAGTTTGTTGAGATTCAATTTGACAAGCTTGGCCGAATATCAGGGGCAGCCATCAGAACATATCTTCTCGAGAGATCTCGTGTCTGCCAAGTTTCAGATCCTGAGCGTAACTATCATTGTTTCTACCTTCTCTGTGCTGCACCCCCTGAGGTAGGCAGTTTAGCTTGATAAAAAATTGTGATAACTGCATTTTTCTTGAGTATAAACTTTTAATTACATTATTTCTGCTGATTGATTTTAATTTTTCAGGAGATTGAGAAGTATAAGCTGGGTGATCCCAAATCATTTCACTATCTTAACCAATCAAATTGTTATGAATTAGTTGATGTGAATGATGCCAATATGTATCTTGCAACTAGAAGAGCTATGGATATTGTTGGTATAAACATGATAGAACAGGTCTGGTCTTTATTTTGGGTCTTGAAGTGTATTTAAGGCAGATGTCATCTTTCTGTAGCCAGATGTCTCACGCTCCTTGTGTCTATCAGGATGCAATTTTTAGAATTGTGGCTGCCATTCTCCATCTTGGTAATGTTGATTTTACTAAAGGGGAAGAAGACTCATCTGTTATAAAAGAAGAATCAAAATTCCATCTTAATATGACGGCAGAGCTTCTAATGTATGACATAAAACTTGATATTTTCAAGATTCCCTAGTTATTTTTGTTTCTTTATTTCTTTCATTTTATTTTTTATTTTTAATTGGGTTGATTTGGCTTAGTTCATTCTCAATTTAGGTGTGATGCTCAGGGACTAGAAGATGCATTATGTAAACGTATGATGATTACCCCGGAAGAAATTATTAAAAGAAGTCTTGATACTCATGGTGCGACAATTAGTAGGGATGGTCTTGCGAAGACCTTATATTCTCGCTTGTTTGACTGGTAAATACTAGCTTTTGGAAAATTTATTTTTCAGAGTTTTGGTTTATTTCTAATTTGTGTGCTTTCTTCCCTCACAAGGAGATCCAGGTTGACTGGGTTGTAGTTTTTTCACATTGTTTCTAAATTTGTTTCAGGCTGGTGGATAAAATCAATGTCTCTATTGGACAAGATCCAAATTCTAAAAATTTGATTGGGGTTCTTGACATCTATGGTTTTGAAAGTTTTAAAGTTAACAGGTAATATTTGCACATTATGTATAATTCCCTTTCTCTCTCCTTGACATAGATTTCCAGTTTAAATTTTCATTTACTAATTGAAATTCTTTGTTGGAAATTTCATTTCAAAATGATCATGTTTTTATATATTTGAATTTATTGGAGGACCTGTTTATCTTTTCTGGCAATTTTTTCTTTCTATGTTATATCCCTACCTATACTTGTTGCCATGGCTTTTGATCGTGTTTCTGTGCTACCATAATAAGTTGATTTCAAAATGTTACTATGGTGATGGGCATATCATTTTGTTACTATGGTGATGGGGATATTATTTTGATCATAAAAGGCTGAAACAGTAAGTAGCGACTAAGGTTTAAGCTACTTAAAAGTTATCCTTTTTCCTTATTGTTGGGAGAGTAACTCTAATTTGTGTTGTGTAGCTCTTTCCTCATCAAGCAAAGTTCTCAGAGCCTTCTGACCACTATTTTTCATGTTAATGATACTTTCATTGGAAAATAGCAGTCCATTTCTGCTCCTACTGCATATATGAAGTTCTAACTCAGGATTTCATGGGTAACTGAAATTGGAGAAGGAAACTATAGACTTATAGAATTTTAGTCCACAGTTTCTTATTTTTGTGTCTACATTGGTTTTTAAATTGAAAATCAAAAAATAAACATCATGCATGTGTCTTATTTGTGTTTAACTGAAGAGTAAACTACTGAGGAGAATTTAATTATTAAATGCAGCCACATCTCAATTGCTTACAATTCTGTTATGACAAATATATCTTTGCAGTTTTGAACAATTCTGTATTAATTACACAAATGAAAAGCTGCAACAACATTTCAACCAGGTATGAGGTTAGTCATAATTGACGACTTTACTTGATGCAAGTTTGCTACCTCTAACCTGGTCTTCATGTAATGTAGCACGTGTTCAAGTTTGAGCAAAAGGTTTACAAAGAAGAAGAAATTGATTGGAGTTATGTGGAGTTTGTTGATAACCAAGATATATTGGATCTAATTGAGAAGGTTCTTACCCTTTTTTTTTTTCTTTTTTTTTTCCCCATATTTGTGCATCTTGGGTTGCATAGTTCTGGTACATATATAGTTTTGGAGTTAGGCCAAGACCTCATAGCCTCTTAAAATTGATAGTGTATCTCATCTAAACACTTGAGCTTTATGAGTTACTAGGTAAACACCTCATGTTGATAAAACACCACACTTTAAATACATTTGACTAACATCACTCATAAGTGGCTCATTTAGTGAATTTCGAATATGTTGTCTAAAAAGTAGTGTTTTACCAACTTGAGGTACTTAACTGATGTCCTGTAAAGTTTTAAATTTCTAAAAAATTCATGTCAACTTTAAGAAGTTGATTGAGAAGTTATTTGGCATTGTAGCTATAGATGTTGACCGCATTATTGTTTCATGAATAGCATGAGGCATCTAAAGCTTTAATTCCTTGAATGGAAATTGACTAGTACCTTGATGCTGGCTTGCTGAGTGCACACTCTTCTTTTCCTAAAAAAAATTGTAGTCTATTGACTTCCACCAATACCACAACCACTGATCATCTTACACACATAGTGAGTTTCAAATTTTCAATCTAATTCCAAATTAGTTCCCACCATCCAATTAGCTAATTCCTTGTACGTGTACTATGAAAGAGTTTTCAATGTATTTATTCTAAAATCTGGTTCAATTTGCCCCTGAGGGGGGTATCATTGGTAGTTTAATCCAGAGATATCTACTTGTTCATGCATTAACTTTAAGGCTTAAATACTATGGTTAGTAGGGGTGGACTTTTGAGTGTTCAGTTTGGTTATTTGTGAACCGAACATGAACATGTAATCTAGATGTTTTTGAACGCATTATTGAATACCGAAAATTTTGAACACGAACTGTATCGAACACCCTAGAATATATTTGGTTTGGTTTTTAGGGTGTTTGCGTTTACTTTATTAGGCTAAAATTTTGTACTTTCAACTCTCTTTTATTTAATAAAATATTTATGTTTGTGTTACATACTAAAGAAAAATATGTTATATGGAACAATATCCATTTAGGGATAAACTACATTAGAAATTCTAAGGGGAAAAATGTATTTCAAAATTTTAAGAATAAGATTTAAAGGGTCACTATTTGTTATACTCAATTCTGAATCAAATACATTAATTAAATTTTTTTATAAAAAAATTTTGTTCTATAATCACGTAAACATGAATAAACAATTCATACAAAAATAATATAAAATTTACTAAATATATTAACATCTTATTAATATGAACATATTTGTTACTATTTTACCAAAAATAATTATAAATTGACAATAAATTTATTTAGACATATGTAATTATTGTTATTATTAATTTAATTTATTTTTTTAACTAGGCTTGGGTATTTAAGTGTTTGGGTGTTTGGTTTGGTTTTCAAACACCCAGAACCCAACCGAACACTCTATTTTAGATGTTTGGTTTTTTATTGATCCAAATACGCAAAAATCATTAGATGAAAATTACAATGGTACTATTACATCCTATTGACACTGATCAAATGGATTATGGGTCCAAAGCCTTCCAATTTTAGGACATGATTTGAATTTCTACTCCGTATTGGTCAAAATTAGAAGATGTTTACCCACATCAAAGGGAAGTCTTCTCCATATTTTTAAGGCTCATTTGAATTTCGCTCATCAGTAACTCAATAATACTTAGAAACGAAAATTTAATAAATAAAAGCTGGGAAATACCCTTTTAGGATTGGTAGATTAAACAATTATTCTAGTGCAAATTTAGGTAGAATTGAAGTAACTTGCATAGTTTCAAGTTACAGTCATATTAAGGTTTAAGCTCCTCTAACTCCATTTAAGGCTCATCCATCTTTGGCTAAATGAAAAAATTTAACTTTCTGGTAACAACCATTCTCCATTTATTTCCTAGTTACTTGCTATCTAAAACACCACATCCCCTACCATTCATAACAAACTTGGCCCACACCAGTAGCCTACCCCTGCTGCACACACACTACAAAATCAAAAGAATCATAGTAGATCTTCTCACATCCCCAGCTACCTAATTTAGGCCTTGGTGGTGCCTTAATACCCTTCTTAAAGACCTGGACAATTGGTGATGTGACACACCCCTCCAGCATTTGAATGTGAGGTCTCTTGTTTGAGATAGATAGAGTTTTCTTCTCATGTATTACTCTGTTGCGAATTGCTCATCTAAGTGTTATTGCTTAATATTAATAACATATGCTATCTATTATTTTATTGTTTCTAGCAATAGAAAACATGCTAAGAAAGTTAACTTATAATTTCAGAGGTTTCAAATTACAAAAGTATCTTTTGTTTTTTTGTTTGGGTACAAGAATATCCTAAAAGAAGGAAGTTAATGAACCAACGAGCTTAACTCAACCGAAATTGAACTTTTAAAAGTTCAATTGTCACCAAATAGACCAATTCAACCATAATGCCCTTTTTAATTTAAAATTTGAATTGAGATGAATGAATGACAAAATTAAAATTCTGATTGTTAAAGCAATTTTGTAAATTGGGTGAACAGTTGAGAGCATTATTGGTAATTTGGTTCATTGGATGGAAAACAAGCTTTGAATGTGTCATAAACGTCAAAGATTTTTGGATGGGCCATACATTGCAATTTTCCCATAAGAGGGATTTTTGTTTCCTTGGACAGAATACCCTATAAAGTATTGAGTAATGTGTAAAAAAAAAAAACCCAAAAATGTATTAGCTTTATAGTATTTGCATCATCTTAAGGGTTTTGTGTATTATACTCTCTAGTTACTAGATCCATCGTGTTGGATTTCTTATATGGTTTATAATGTTTTTGCAGAAACCAGGTGGAATCATTACCTTACTTGATGAAGCTTGGTAAGAAAACATTCCCTTACTTTTGCTGTAATTTTGTATAATTCTTTCTCCATTTGTCTCTTATGTGATCCATAATGAAAAAAAAAAAAAAAATTAGTTGAAAGGAACTATTTATAGTCTTCTATTCGCTATAGTTTCATAGTATTTATAATTGATATACAAAGTTTATTTACAGTATGTTTCCAAAGTCAACCCCTGAAACCTTTTCAGAAAAGTTGTATCAGACATTCAAGGACAATAAGCGCTTTATAAAGCCAAAGTTGGCTCGATCAGATTTTACTATCATTCATTATGCAGGAGAGGTCAGTTAGAGTATGTGCGTGTGCTACTTGTTTTATTTTATTTTATTTTATTTTATGATGAATTGTTGTTATTTTACAGTAATATAATTCCTATGCACTGTTATTCAGGTTCAGTATCAGTCTGATCAATTTTTAGACAAAAATAAAGATTATGTTGTTGCTGAACATCAGCAGTTGTTGAGTGCTTCCAGTTGTTCTTTTGTAACAAGGCTCTTTCCGTCTCTTTCTGAGGAGTCTACCAAGACCTCTAAGTTTTCATCTATTGGTTCTCGCTTCAAGGTACTCATTTTGAAATTATTATTAATTTTCAGCCTTCCCATTCGACTGTGAAATATTGGCTTGACATGATGATATAATCGCTGCAGCTACAACTACAACAGTTGATGGAAACACTAAATTCTACTGAGCCTAACTACATTAGATGTGTGAAGCCGAACAATGCGCTAAAACCTTCCACATTCGAGAATAACAACGTCCTGCAACAGCTACGCTCTGGTGTGAGTACTCTTTGACTTGCATTATGATATCACACCCGGATATTGTTTCTAATGCTTTTCATTTTGTAGTGTTGATCATTTTTATTTTATTTATTTTTAATTAAAATTTCTGTGCAGGGGGTTTTAGAAGCTATCAGAATCAAATGTGCTGGATACCCGACGGTTAGGACTTTTAGTGAGTTTTTGCAACGATTTGGTGTGCTTGCACCTGAAGTTGTAAGAGGAGAGTAAGTTTTACTTCACATTTGAAACAGATTAGTTGAATTTTATTGGTCTATCCAGATTTTTGCTTTTGCTGGTTTTGCATGATGACAATTAATGTTTAATTTTGGTGCTTATGTAAGCAGTTATGAAGAAAATGTTGCCTGCAAATGGATATTGGAAAAAATGGATCTTAAAGGGTATCAGGTAATGATGGGGCTTATATATTTTTCTATTTGAATTGTGTTTTTTCCTTATTCATTTTCCCCCCTAAGCATTTGGATCTTACTATAAATACCCTTCAAAAGTTTCCAGCTGAGGATAGTTATGAATTTCCCTGTGCTTGGAATTATAAGCATAACTGGATTAAATAATGTTGAAATGAAGGTAAACAATGTAATGTAGACATTATAACATGAATCATTTTGCAGATTGGGAAACAAAAGGTTTTTCTAAGAGTTGGTCAGATGGCTGAATTAGATGCACGGAGAGCAACAATACTTGATGGATCAGTTAGGATTATTCAATGCAAATGTAAAAGTTATGTCACTCGAAAATGTTACCTTCGTAAGCGGCAAGCTTCTATTTGTATACAAACCAGGAGCCGAGGTGAGTTGATCCAAACATTTGATGTTCTTGTATATGCAGTTTGTGTACTTCCGCAAGGACTGTTTTGTTTAGAAATTTGTTTTGGTGTTTGAACATGAAGAGTGTATGGTGTTGTGTTATTTGCATTAGTCATTCAAATTTTAATTGGGCTTATCTTGAGATTTTCTGAAAGAAAATGGTGTGTATGTATGTACACAGCTTTTCTGAAAATGAAATAGAAAGTATGAACTTTTAACAATTTACATGTCATAGCAATATAATATATATTTCCAGTAATACTTTTGGGAATCCAATCTGTTGATACTGGTCGAGCTTCTCATGTCACCATGTTTAACTGATAGTTATAATTCTAGGAAAATTGGCTCGCACAAAATACACGACAATGAGGAGAGATGCAGCTTCTATCAAAATCCAGAAGAATTTGCGAAGAATGGTAGCAAAAAGAGATTATGAAAATGTCAGGAATGCTGCAGTCACCTTGCAGACGGCATCAAGGGTTGTGGCTGCTGTTAGTGAACACAAAACAAGACGGCAGGGTAGAGCTGCCGTCACTATTCAGGTATTCCCATAGATATATTTATAACCTTTGGAAAATCAATTGCTCTTCAAAATTAACTGTTCAATACTTGCAGGCTAGTTGGCGTTGTCGTCAAGCTTACTCCTACCATAAGAAGCTCAGGAAAGCATCAATTCTTACTCAAAGCAGACGAAGAGGGACAATTACCCGGAGGATGTACAGAAAATTAACGGTATGTCGTAATTCATTTTGTTTGTTTGCAAAAGCTCTTTTCTTTTTAAATTTTTTTTTTTTAATTTAAATTTTTGGAATGAAACGAGTTGAGAGGTGATGACATTCCAAATAGTTTACATCGTGACTGATTTTAGTATGTTCCATTTTGGAATATCCCTCTTATAGTAGTTGGTATATGTTTGGATTTTTATGTATTAAATAGTTTATGTGCATGATGTGTGTTTTTGTTTAGGAATGTAAATGTGGAAAAGATATTTGGTCCAAACTGGTTAATCATTATGAACTGAGGTTTAGGATCAGGAATTCTGGCAGCAACCTCTCTTCACCCACTTCACCAAGACTTTGTTTTCATTTTTTTACCATACACAATTTATGCATCAACATCAACAAAGCTTTAATCCTAAACCGGTTGGGGTTGACTGTATGAACCTCTAACAGTGATCCTCCACAAGTCTTAGAAACTTTGGTCAACATGGTTTTACGTTGCCACTCAAGTTTTTATGTATAAAATCGACCTCAACATCTCATGCCGGCAAATCTCTTGCAACAACCTCCTTCCAAGTAGACTTAGATCTTCCTCGACCCCTCTTGGCCCCCTTGACCAACAAGTTTTCACATTTATACATTGCAGCGTGAGGAGATTTTCTTAACACATGCCCAAACTATCTAAGTCTACCTTCCCTTATTTTATCACTAATTTCCGCCATGTGGACTTTTTGTCTAATATGCTCAGTTTTTTATTTTTTCTATCCTTGTATGTCCATACATTCATTTTAACATTCTAATCTCCACCACATTTATGGAGAATCATACACAATTTATGCAATTATACAAAATCTACTTTTAAAAATTCTCACATCTGGAAGAAGGAAAAAAAAAAAACAAAAAACCTGGCCCTAGTGACTTATATTGAAAGTAATTATTATTATTATTATTATTATTATTATTATTATTATTATTATTATTTTTTATCATTATTGGAAAAACAATTTTTCAGACATTTTATTTTTCATTTGGACTGCTCTAAGAGTGCTCGAATTCATCCTTACTTTTTAGGTTGTAATTAGAAGATCAAAATGAGTCTTCTAGGTAGTAATTAGAAGAATATTGAGGTGAAAATGATTGTGCTAATATGTCCTTGCACATTCTTGAATTTACTTCTCTATCTATTTGGTGAATTGATGTTCACTTGTTTTGTTATAGGGTCCAAAAGAGCATACACAAGTGGAAAATGAATCACCAGACATGCCAGAGGTAATCCCATTGTTTATAAAATTGGAAGAGCAGTTTGTCATAAGATATGGGAAAATGAAATTAGTAACTCTTGGCAGGAGATATTTGTTAAGACTTTTCAATATTTTGCAGCTCTTTTACGGGTCATGCAATGAATGCTAATGAATTATTTATTCTGTTCATTTGATGAGGAATATGATTTGGCCCCATATATGGATCATTTTATTTAATTACTTTTTCAAGTTTGTTGAATTGACCTTTTACTTTACATCTATGCCTATCACATAAATTATTTGTATTTGCATGAGCTTGAAAGTCTTTATAATGCTGGAGATGTACGAGAAGAAACAGATTAAATCTAAAACATAACTGAACCAAGAACACACTTAGGGTTATATAACATATGTAAGCACAACACAGTTAAAGTACGGCTTTCCATAGGATCTACCAAATATCCTCTTTAATCTCCTAAAGTTTGAATTAGTGGCATTAATATTCTATAGCTATTGGAAGAAGTGCATAAAATATAAAGAAGTATGTGATTTCTTGTGGTTCCTAAGTTGCATTTTCTGTTTTCTAAATACGTTTCTGGTCTAAATTGATGTGAACTTACAGAGTTTTTAGGTCTCCGGAGAACTCTAGAGTAGGTATCCTCCCTTTATTCGTAGCAAAGAGAGGTTGGTTGTGAGAAAAAAGGTTGTTCTTTCGTTGCTAGTAGGTTTCAGGTAGGAAAACCTCTTATAATCTATTTGGAATGTGAAAATTGCATGTATCGACTCTTGTACAGTAGGTAGTGCACTTGGTATTACTATTTCTAAGACATATGCCTGAGAAAATTAGTCTTGGTAAATAGGAATGATGATGCAACCTTTTTTCTTAGTGCCTTGAGAATATTATTTCCTTCCAGACTGTGCAGGTTGACTTCTACGAAAAGAATTTATTAGACGTCAAGGACTCTGAGGTAGAAGAAAACTTGAAAGGAGTGGAATCTGAGGTAGAAGAAAACATGAAAGGAGTTGTTTCTGCTTTTAACAAAACTTCAAGTCCTAGACAAGAGGTAGAAAAGTTTGAGTCCGTCAATGCAGAAATTGAGAACTTGAAGGTAAACTTGGGTCATTTTGAGTTAGACAGTTATCATCTCATCATAGTTTTGTGAACTACATGTTTCTCTTGTATTTTGCATTTAAACGAGAACCATAGGAAAAGTTTCGTTGAAACTTATTGAAAATCGTTATCAGAGTAATTTTTTCTTAAAGCATATATCATTTGCTAATGTTGAGCATTGTTATTCATTTCACAGGTCATGCTGATGGCAGAGAAACTACGAGCTGATTATAATGAATTGCAATGTGCTGAAGCAATGGAAGTAAGTGAGAAGAGACTCAGGAAATTAGAAGAAACTGAGAAAAGGGTTTATCAACTTCAGGACTCTTTGAACAGGTAGTATCAGAGCATACACAGTTAATTTTATAACCTACCAGTTACTTCTCGACTTTTAAAATTTTTTTAAGTATAAAATCTAATGTTTTCCATCCTTCAACTATGTCTCCGGCTGTGCTTGCTATATATTTGCATTCTAATCAATTAATGACTTATTATTCCTGGTCATATCATTCTTAATCCTGGATGTTTGAAGCATTGATGTTTTTGGCTAATACTAGATCTGATCTAGTGTGTCTCAGGCTGTTATATTCCATGTCAGAGCAATTTTCCCAGTTGAAAATGATCTTGCATTCATCAAACTCAACGGTAACTGCTGGACCCGTGGTTAGAGAGGAGCAGATCGATACTTCTGATAACTCTGACGCTTCATCATCCGACTCTGATTTTACTTTTCCCTCTCCATCTCCATCTCCAGTTCCGCCTCCAGCTGCTAATAACTTCTCTCCACTGAAACCCCAAATCCAACTGATGGTGCAGGATCTTTCAGCCACTGAAATAGGTTAGTGTTTTTCCTGTATGTAAATGTAAATTCTTTTTTTTTTTTCTTCGGACTGTGGAAACTGAGCACATAGTAAGTCAGCTTGTCAAGTGCTTGTTTTGGCTTGAGACATGTATCTATGATCTTTTATCTTAAATTCTCATTTTTCGGAAGAGAAACTTGACATAGCAATAAATTATGTTATTTCTGAGATAATTGTCAGTTTTTGTTTGAGAGAATGTGCTATGATTACTTTGTCACGCCTCTTTGTCTTGGTTGTTACATTTTGCAGGATGTGAACAGAGTGTGACTGCTAAAGAAGGGGCATTTGATGACTACTTCTGATGGAATGGATTGTTGTACTACTATACTATTCTTTCTAACTTAGTTGCTGTTAATATAGATGAATCCGGAAGAGTAGGCACCTTCACTCAGATGATTTGTTATATACAGACTTTATACATGTTGGTAGATGGGCAGTTTCTCTCAGGATTTTTCTAGGTCAACTAGTCAGGTACTTCTAATAATTTTTGCATAGGCCAAATTTAGATTAGAGTAGGAATTTGGTTAACCTACCTGGGTAATAAATGTTATTTTATTTTACTTTTTTTTTTTCTTTCCTAACTAAGAGTGAAAGCAACACAGAATGCTTAGATAGTTCATGTTGTTGATTTTGTTTTTATTAGAACTAAAATGGCTGTGAAATCCTCATCAAAATTTAAAGGTGGAAGCAGTCTGAAATGGAATGGGAAGCATCTGGCCATTCTGAGATTTGATTTGTGACATTTTCTCTCTAGTTGTTAAATTCACAGGTCTGTTTTTGAGAGATTATAAACCATCTTGGAAATGATTAAAAATTAGCTCTTGAATGTTTATCCTGATATTATAAGCTAATTTGTCTGGTATATGGATATCTGAAATAGAGCACATGGATGAATTGTTTGTGTATTATGAATTGGCATAATGTCTTATATTGTTCTGCTTCTGATGACAAACCACCTACATGGATATTTTCATGCAAAGTAGTAGCAGTAGGCTGGTGGTGGGGTTTCTACATTGACATTTCATGCCAGGGTTAATACTATCTTCCACGTACTAGACACCAAATTCAATTCTTCTCCACTGATACAGATTAATGAAATTCTGGTCATGCCCTGTTATGTAACCGGGAATAACATTTCCTAATAGTTAAATACTTAGAGGTCGGTCAAGAAATTAATAGAGTGAGTTTAAGGTGTTTGTTGCCAAGATGATTTAGAGATGTTGAAGGCGTGTTTGGAATTACTTCTGTTTTTAAGTTGGACAGTAATATTTTTATCAGTTATTCAAAAAGTAATTTTAAAAGCCAAACTATCCGAACATGTTCTTAGCGCAGAAGAAAAAAGAAGAGACGAAAAGAGAGAAAGGAGTGTTACTGTGTTGGAGGTTTTGTTTATTGGTAGAGGTACGACCACATCATACACATTAATGGGCTTACATCATACACATTAATGGGCTTTAGGTTGGTTTTGGACCTAACTTTGGTTTGGCTCCAAGTCTATTTCACTTTTCGTTATTTATGTGGATTCTTTATTTTATTTTATTTTATTTTATCAATTTTGATATTTTAAAATATTTTATTTTATTTGAAACTCATTAACAGATTTGAAATTATTTTACTTCAAAAATATATTTTTCGATAATAAATCACTTTTTAATTACAAACTAACTTTCAATAATAAAATTCATTTTTAACTCTAAGTTTTTGTTTTTATTTTAAACCACTTAATTACAATTTGTCCGTTTTCAAATTATTCTAAATTAAAATATCAAAAGAAAAAACCTTCCAAAATCAAACTAACTCAAAATTTAAACTCATTTTGCTGCCATAGTAGAAATTATAAAATTCTCAGGCTCCTGACTGTATAGGCCTATGATGAGGGACCAAGTGAAAATTTTCTATGATTTAATTGGATCAAAATCCACACCAAATCTATTATGAAGTAGAATTATTGACCTAATTTAGATTAGGTTTAAGCTTAATGATAGATTAGGCACAAGCTTGATTGATGGATTGAAGTGATTCACCAATTTTAATTTTTTCACTGTGAAGATACCAAATAGCTGTCAAATTCTCTGCTCGTAATGCCTGCAAAATGGAATTTCATGCAAATCTAATACTCCTCCCGTCACATCGCTAACATTTTCTTTTTCACATTTATTAATAATTAATTTCAACTATAAATAGTTTTAATTATATATTAATAAAATTATAATAATTTTATATGAAATTGTACGAATTCTTAAAGATTTTGATTAAGGGTTATTTCCAAAAAACCCCACTTTTTCAAACGTTTCATTTGAACTTCCGGTTTTGAAAAGTTTGGAAAGTCACCCCAAAATCAAAACCACTAGTGGTTTTTCGTATTTTTTTGAGTGGTTTTGCTATTTTATGAGTGGTTTTGAAATTCTATATGTTTTAATTTGGAGATTAGGAAATTCCTAAAATCAAAACCACTCATAAAATACCAAAACCACTCAAAAAAAAAATATGAAAACCACTAGTGGTTTTGATTTTGGGGTGATTTTTCAAACTTTTCAAAACTGAGGTTCAAAGTGAAACATTTGAAAAAGCGGGGGGTTTTTTTAGAAATAACCCTTTTGATTAATATATTTATACATATTTATTATATATTCATTTAAAGTTTATCATAAATGATTCACATATTATATTATATTATATTATATTATATTATATTATATTATATTATATTATATTATATTATATTATATTATATTATATTATATTATATTATATATTATATTATATTATATTATGTATTTTTAATAATGAATAATACATGAAACAAGATTTATCAATGAATAGTTCTACACTATTCAAATGTTACAACTAAATGGTACCAGAGGAAGTATTATATTATATATATTTTAGTAAATTTCATTTTTGGTATTTAAAATTTTAAATTAAGTTAATAAACTATTTAAATTTATATTTAAATTTATAAATTTTTAAAAATATAAAAGTTAAAAATAATGAAGTAAATAAATATATTACTAAAGACACGTTTTAAAATGTAGGATAGTGAATTTGATTAATTTTATGGAATTTCAATTTTTAAATATTTATAAATTTAAATAAAATTTAAATAATTTATTTATTTAAAATAAAAATTTTAAAAATCATATTTTATAAAAAATTTAATTATTAATAAATTGAAAATTAAAAGAATCTTTGGAATTTCCAATATCAATTACTTCCCTATAAAATTTTGTTAAAATGTGGAGTAGTACTATTTAAAATGTAATGGATGAAATATTTAATTGGTAGTATTTTTTTAATAATAAATTAATAGAGAAATGCATGGTGGATTGGACAAGCTATCTCATCATTCGAGATATGTGAGAAGAAATTACTAACATGTATCGACTTATATTAGATTCTATCTAAAATCAAAATCAAAATCACTGCCATTCCATCATTTTAATAGAAGATACATTGTATTGTATGATACACCCACCTTCACTCACCTTTCTCTTTCCCAACATGTTATTGCGTGTGCCACCTCATACCTATATCTACATCGTTTATGTATCTATACATCATTTCATCTTACATATGTTAATCATTTAAATATATACACTAAAATTGTCAAATAAATCATCTTGCTCCAAAATTTTATTTTGCATCAATTTTCGTTTTCTTTGTATTTTTTCAATTTTTTCCATTTCTTAAAATTATCAAGTTAATTTTATTTTTCAAAACAATATTTATTTACCATGATATTTTAAAATATTAGTAAATTTATTTAAATCATATATAAAAAGAATGATAATTGTGTATGAATTAAAAAGGGGATTGTTAAATACCGCATCAAACTTATTAATACCGCATTTAGTATTCCAATTTTACCCTTTTATTTGATTTCTTCCCCACCACTCCATCTCCAATTTTATTTATAAATTCCAAAACAAAAATATAATAATACGAGAGTGTAGTTCACTGTATATAAACGGATCAAAACTTTCGGGGTATCCGATAGAAAAAACTTGGTATTTCATATAATTGTTTTTGGCTGAGTTGGAGTGTCACATACAGTCTTACGTTGTTGGAGTAGATTGGGGGGACGAAATTTCTCAATTTTAAAAAGAAAAAAATTATAGGGATGGATTTGGAGGTTTTGATTCAAACCTTTACCAGGTCAAAGAGCCTCTCTTGCAGTATTTTCACAACCCCTCAGTTGAATCAATACAGCGTTGCAGAACCCTCAACCATTCATGCGTCTGTTGATCCACCTATACAAATACAATATCACCATTCTGGAATTAATAAATTCCTGTTGCATGTAGACCGGAGTTTGTTGTTGGTTCATTAAATCTATGCAGCGCCGTGTTGACTGTTTTGGCACTACTTCACCTTCATTGTATAGCAACAGAGGAGTTGCTGTAGGGAGGAATGACACTCCTGACAATCAAGGCCAGAGTGACGGCCAAAGGTGAACCGAGAAATTACCGTAACAATCATGGTGATGAAAAGTTTTTAATTTTGATCTTCTTGACTGTGAAGGTGGAGAAATTAGGGCAACTAGCTTTACCGCAAATTGAAGCGGGTGTTTATTTGATTTTAAGAGGAAGTTTGACTCCCTTTCTGAGATTGTTTCATTCAAATTATTAATATTTTTAATTAAGGATATAATCGGAAAATAAATGCGGTATTAATCAATTTGTATCCGGTATTTATCAATTTTGATTAAAAATAATATTTCAAAAAATAAAAATAAATAAAAATCTTTTTTAAATTTATTATAAATAGTGATAATGGAATATATTAATATTTAGAAAGAATATTTTTCTTTTTTATATATTTAAAAATTATTTTTAAAAATATACATTCAAAATTTTTTATTTAAAAATAATTAAAATATCATAAATATATGTTTAGACTCAATCTAATATACTGTAAATATATAATTAACAATTGAATAAAATTAAAGACGTAAAATTTGTTTACATTTGATTCTCCCATCTACGTCAACAAACAATAATATCTATCAACCCAAAGTGACACGGTAGTAAAGATAAGAGGGAGAGAGTTCATAGAGCACTCATCCATAGGTTTATGGGGTGAAGAAGATAAGAGGAGAAGAAGAATACAAGAGTAAAGTAGAGAGTGGTTAGAATGAGAGTGATGAGATTGAGTAAATGAATCGGAATAGTTCATATATTTTTTATTTTATTTTATCAAAGTATGTTTTAATATTATATATATAATTTTTTTTTTTAAAAATGGTTTCAGTGGGTTGTTTGATCCAAAAAAATATCAATTATAATTAATTAAATTTAATAGTAATTGATTTTAAATTTTAAAACTATTCATCTAGAATTAAAATAATAAAACATTATTTTAACATAATAGCATAAATAAATAAAGGTAAATATTTGTAGTGCACAACCAATTCCTCTCATACGATTAAACTCACTTTTGAATCTAAAATTATAGTACTTTTAAATTATTTTCAAAATTAAAATATTTTTAATATTCTTTTCTAAACTTTGATTTATTTTCTCTATTATTTCTTAATATTAAAATTAATTTTAAAAGTGAAAAAAAATTTCTATATTGTAATATAACCAAATACTAGTGGAATGATTAATCAAATTCGAGATAAATTTCAAATATATATTCGATAATATTCCTGTATATTTTTTCAAACAGATTATGAGTTTGATAACCCTAAAGTTGTAAGGTTTGGATTAACTACTTCCCCTGTGCTCCTCTCTCTCCTATATTTTGAAATGAAATGATAAGTAATAATAATTATAATAATAATAATATTATTATTATTATAATTATAATTATAATAGAAAAAGAAAGAGAAAGAGAAAGAGAAGCATCCCTTGGTACTTGGTGTTTATAAAAGGAGCAAGAGAAGCAGCAGATTGAGTGCCTGGGTCATTTACTTTTATCATCATCAATCAAAAACCAAACCAAACAAAACAATCTATTGATAACCTATTGAATACATATAAGAAAGGTCTGCAATGCAAGATATCTACCAGATTTGGCATTAAAGGAACAATCCATCACTGCCCATTTTCTCATCCCCACCAAGCAATATCCCACATTTAGTAACCCTCAAGCTCTCTTCATATACTCTCTGGAAATTCTACTTCTCTCTCAATCTCTATATTACTCTACTCTACATGGACAGGTGTTATCACCACCACCATCATCAAAGCACCAAAATGAAGACCAAATGGGAAATTGAAGGAGATGATAGTAGTGGCAGATGGTCTCATCACAAGAACTACAATTGTAGCTTTTGCAAGAGAGAGTTCAGATCAGCACAAGCTCTTGGTGGTCACATGAATGTTCATAGAAGAGATAGAGCAAGGTTGAGACAGTTGAACAATGTTCCTGTCTTTCAATTTCAAAACCCTAACCCTAGTTTCTCTTCTTCCTCTTCTTCTTCTTCTAGGCCTTCTTTGAAGTTGTTGGTACCATCTTCATCTCCTTATGCTAGAGATTTTTCCCTTGTTGCTTTGAAACCAAATTATGATGTGATTATGACAAAGAAGAAGAGCAATAGAGACGAGGATGACCATGTTGAAAAAGATGACAATAAAGTTGTTAGCTTGGATTTGGGTGTTGGTTCTAATGATCACAAGGAGGTTTTGGATTTGGAGCTCCGACTAGGGTAGGAGTGAAATGTTGAAAAATAAAAATTCCCATAATGTGTTTATGTTATGTTGTAAGCTATCACAGTTTTTAATTGCTTAATGAAATTATGTTCTTTAGTTATATGTATACTATATGTTTGTAAATCAATATGAATTCAAACATTTTGAGTTTATCATTAATTACATTAAGAGATGAAATGTGGAGTTAGAATGGGAGGGAGGGAATGTCCCTCTTAATTAGGTTAAGCATAACATTGTTGAAGATGAAGTTGTTGAGGTATCAACACTCGCTCAGTCATTTTTCACTTTCCTAAAAAGTGAGATTATTGGATGGTTATGGTGGATATGTTCACTCTCCTGATTTTGATTGTTATCTCAATTATGATATGCATTGTTAAAGCATACACACACGTACATGCACTGTTTTTCCCACCCTGATTAATCCTTTCACTCCTTTTCTTTTTTATATATATTATCAAGTGAAGTACTGAAAAGGAAAGAACAAAAACATATGAAAAAGAAAGAGAGAGAATTGATTATTAGAGAGGGGGAAACATAAAAAGGATTTATTCAGTAGAATGTATTTTTTATAATAATGTTATTAATTTAATTAGTTAATTATTTTTTTAAGGTTTTTAAAGTATATTTTTGTTGGGATGCAATCCAAAGTCCCACATCGGTTAAAGAAGTCAAGCAAGACTTGTATATATACATCCACACCCACCCTAATAGAATGAGGCCTTTTGAGAGGAGCTCAAAAACAAAACCGTGCGGGCTAGGCCCAAAGCGGACAATATCATTCTATGTGGGGTGGAAGGAGCGGAGCTCGGGGCCTAACAAAGTGGTATCAGAGCTAGGAGTATGGATAATAATCTAAACTTGAGTAGAATGGTTCCTGTGTTTGCCTTGGAGAAACCTGAAGATAAGACTGATGCTCAATGGAATTTGCTACATAGGCAAGTATGTGGGTTTATTAGGCAGTGGGTTAGTGATAATGTTTTGAATCATGTGAGTGGTGAGACTCACGCTAGAACCTTATGGACAAAGCTTGAGGAGTTATATGCTCGGAAAACTGGAAATAATAAATTATTTCTGATGAAGCAGATGATGCATCTACGATATGATGACAGTGCTCCGTTGACAGATCACTTGAATACCTATCAGGGTATCATAAACCAATTGGCAGGGATGGGTATTAAGTTTGACGATGAGGTGCAAGCTCTATGGTTACTTGGAACACTTCCAGATTCATGGGAGACCTTCAGAATGTCTTTATCAAATTCTGCCCCGAATGGTACAATAACCATGGATATGGTAAAGAGTAATATTCTGAATGAGGAGATGAGAAGAAAGACTCAAGGCTCAACATCTACTTCAGAAGTCCTTATTACTGAAAGGAGTGGGAGAAGTATGAATAGAGGTCCAAGGAATAGGAACCAGAGCAGAAACAGGTCAAACAAACATTCTAATGTTGAGTGTTATCATTGTCACAAGAAAGGGCATATCAAGAAAAATTGTAGATTGCTGAAAAAGGATCAGAAGAAGGATGCCAGTCAAGAAAAGAAAAGTGAAGGGGAAGATGACAGAGTTACTGCTGTAGATGATGATTTTTTGCTTGTGTATGATGACCTCATAAATTTCACAATACATGAGACTAGCTGGGTGATTGATAGTGGAGCTTCAATACATGCTACATCAAAGTATGATTTTTTCACATCTTACATTGCTGGTGATTTTGGGAGTGTAAAGATGGGAAATAATAATAAGGCTAAAGTCATTGGATATGGTGACGTGATATTGGAGATAGATAACGGCTCCAAGTTGATTTTGAAGAATGTCAAACATATCCCTGATATTCGTTTGAATATCATCTCTACAGGAAAGTTTGATGATGAAGGATATTGCAACTTTTTTGGTAATGGTCAGTGGAAGCTCAGTAGAGGAGTTATGGTAGTGGCTAGAGGTAAGAGACAATCTAACCTATATACGTTGCAAGCTAAGCTTTCAAAATCTGTCATTAATGCAGTTCAGGATGGGGATAAAACTGAATTGTGGCATAAGAGACTCGGGCACATCAGTGATAAAGGCTTAGATTTTCTGAGCAAGAAGATGGAAATTTCTGATTTGAAGAACCCAGAAAAATTGAGGGGGTGTTCCCACTGTTTGGCAGGAAAGCAAAAACGGGTTAGTTTTCATCGCTCTTCATCTAAGAGGAAATTAAATATACTTGACCTTGTACATTCAGATCTTTGTGGGCCTATGAAAGTGAAGTCACTTGGAGGTGCCTTGTATTTTGTGACCTTCATAGATGATTATTCAAGGAAGACTTGGGTTTATACCTTGAAGACTAAAGATCAAGTTTTAGATGTATTCAAGCAATTTCAAGCACTTGTTGAAAGACAAACGGGGAAGAAATTGAAGTGCATCAGAACAGATAATGGGGGAGAATATACAGGTCCTTTTGATGAGTATTGTAGACAGCAGGGTATACGCCATCAAAAGACAACTCCTAAAACCCCTCAGTTGAATGGTTTAGCGGAGAGGATGAATAGAACAATAACTGAAAGGATGAGATGTTTATTATCTCATTCTCAACTGCCAATGTCATTTTGGGGTGAAGCTTTGGGTACTGCGGTACATGTTCTAAACCTCACGCCTTGTGTTCCATTAAAGTTTGATGTACCTGAGAAAGTTTGGACAGGTAAAAATGTGACCTATGATCACTTAAGAGTCTTTGGGTGTAAGGCTTTTGTGCATGTTCCTAAAGATGAAAGATCCAAACTTGATATGAAAACCCGACAGTGCATTTTTGTTGGTTATGGTCAAGATGAGTTCGGATATAGATTTTATGATCCGGCTGCAAGGAAACTGGTGAGAAGTAGAGATGTGGTGTTCATGGAAGACCAAATCATTCACGACTTTGAGAAGTTTGAAGATTCAAAATCAAATAGGAATGAGAGTTTGGTGGATTTAACTCCTAATATTTCCATTGAACAGCTTATGCAGGTTGAAGATTGGGAGGCTGTAGCTGAGACAGGAGATTCCTCACACTCTAATGAAGATGCCGAATCGAGTGAACAATTATCGGTTCCTGATGATCTTCATGATGTTCAACCTAGGAGATCTGCTAGAGATCGACGTCCCTCTACTCGATATTCTCCCAGTGATTATGTGTTGTTGACTGATGGGGGAGAACCCGAGTGTTATGCTGAAGCTATGGATGATGAGCATAAAAAGGAGTGGCTCATTGCAATGGAGGATGAGATGGAGTCCTTATATCAAAATCATACATATGAGCTAGTGAAGTTACCTGAAGGTATGAGACCTTTGAAGAATAAATGGGTTTATAAATTGAAGCATGATGAGTTCAGTAAACAACCCAGGTACAAAGCTAGGCTGGTTGTAAAGGGTTTTAACCAGATAAAAGGTATAGATTTTGATGAAATTTTCTCCCCAGTTGTTAAGATGTCATCTATTCGGATTGTTTTTGGTTTGGCAGCTAGCCTTGATCTAGAGATAGAACAAATGGATGTGAAGACAGCTTTTCTTCATGGTGACTTAGAAGAAGAGATTTATATGGAGCAGCCAGAGGGTTTTGTTGTTAAGGGAAAGGAAAGTTTTGTGTGCAAGTTGAAGAAAAGCCTTTACGGTTTGAAACAGGCGCCTAGACAATGGTATAAAAAGTTTGAGTCGGTGATTGCGAGTCACGGGTACAAGAAAACTAATTCAGACCATTGTGTATTCTTTCAAAAATTCTCTGATGATGATTTTGTGATATTATTGCTCTATGTGGATGACATCCTTATTGTTGGTCAGAATATCTCTAGGATTAACAGTCTGAAAAACTTGCTGAGTTTATCTTTTGCCATGAAGGATTTGGGGCCGGTTAAGCAAATCCTTGGGGTAAGAGTTATAAGGTGTCGGAGTGCCAAGAAATTGTGGATGTCACAAGAGAGGTACATTGAAAAGGTACTCCAAAGGTTTAATATGAATTATGCTAAGGCGGTTAGTTGTCCTCTTGCTAATCACTTTATGTTAAGTTCCAAGCATAGCCCTTCTACTGAAGAAGAAGAACAAGAGATGGAACGAGTACCTTATGCCTCAGCAGTTGGAAGTTTAATGTATGCCATGGTGTGTACACGGCCAGATATTGCTCATGCAGTTGGAGTAGTGAGTAGATTTATTTCAAAGCCTGGAAAGAAACATTGGGAGGCAGTTAAGTGGATTCTTAGATATCTGCGGGGAACTTCAAAAGTATGCTTATGTTTTAGAGGTGACAAACCGGTGTTGTCTGGATACACCGATGCAGATATGGCAGGTGATATTGATTCACGAAAATCCACTTCGGGGTACTTGATTAATTTTTCAGGGGGAGCTGCCTCTTGGCAATCAAGGTTACAAAAATGTGTTGCATTGTCTACGACTGAAGCTGAGTTTATTGCAGCCACAGAAGCATGTAAGGAGTTGATATGGATGAAGAAGTTCTTAATTGAACTAGGATTGAGCCAAGGCAAGTACCAGTTGTTTTGTGATAGTCAGAGTGCAATCCACCTTACAAAAAATTCTTCGCTTCACTTCAGATCTAAACACATTGATGTCAGATATCATTGGATTAGGGATGTCATAAATGACAAGGAGATAGAGCTTGAAAAAGTTCATACTGATCTTAATGGGTCCGACATGCTCACGAAGACACTGCCAAGAGAGAAGCTTGAAGTCTGCAAGGAGATTGCCGGGTTGACGTATCCCCCCACATAATCGGAAAGGGGGAGATTTGTTAGGATGGTTCCCGGTCATGTGGGGACCATGGTTATGGGCTTTGTAATATTAAGGCCCATTAGGTTTTACCTTAAGTTGTTGCTATATAAACTTAAGATGGGTTACCAGGTTTGGAGTGGTGACAGATTTTGAGGCAGAGAAAATCACATCTCTTCAGGAGTAGATTCAAGTATTGGTTTCAAGAGTTCAACAAGTGAGGGATCGTGAGAGAGCGAAACACTTGTGAGGAGAAACACTTGAGTGATTGTTGAGAGTGTGGATTATTCATTATTGAGTGTTGGGTAAGTGAGTGTGTACTCTTCCATCTTAATAATATTATCGGCGCCTCCGTGGACGTACCCGCAATTTGGGGAACCACGTAAATCTGTGTGTCTACTCTTTCTGTAGGTTTATTATTATCCATTACTATTGGGGTATTATATTTGCTGCCTGTTTCCGCATTAGGTTAGCATAATATATTCTTGCAATCAGGGGTTTTTCCTAACAAAGTGGTATCAGAGCCCGGTATGAAAATGGAGCCCGCAAGTGATCCGTATTCGGGGTACCTTGTGTCGAAAGTCTTTCTGATAATTTGGTGGTCAGGCGGCGAGTCCCGTTGGTGCGTAACGGCGGTGCAAGATGTTTAAGACGGATTGGGTGGATTATGACTCGAGGGAAGGTCGCTCGAGGGGAGGCCACGGGATTGGTGGTCCTTTGGTTTGAGGGGAGGATTGTTGGGATGCAATCCAAAGTCCCACATCGGTTAAAGAAGTCAAGCAAGACTTGTATATATACATCCACACCCACCCTAATAGAATGAGGCCTTTTGAGAGGAGCTCAAGAACAAAACCGTGCGGGCTAGGCCCAAAGCGGACAATATCATTCTATGTGGGGTGGAAGGAGCGGAGCTCGGGGCCTAACAATTTTAAATTATTTTTTAATAAATTCTAAAATTGACTATTTTCTCATAATATTATAGTTAATTTGATCCATAAAAATTATTAGTTATGTAGGGAGAATAAGATATTGATCAAAATTTTAAATTATTATATCTCCTCAATCAATTATATTAATATTTATCTAGAATTAACATTTGTATAATAAAACTAAGGATAAAAATTTAAACAAATTAAATTAAAGTATATAATTATTTTTAAAAATATATATATATAATTAATAGACATATAAATAATCTTATATATTTTTAAAAAAGAATTAAAAATTAAATGATGAAATAAATATAAATTTTAAGTTTATTATATATCAACCATTTATATATATGGACCATTTAATATATTGATTTATTTATGTTCAACTAAATTTCAATATTATAAATAAATAAGTTACAATTAAATATTACAAAATTATACTAATAGATAAAATTTTATATCATGCTACCCTATTAGTAAGAGAAAAATGATAGTAACCATATAAAATAGTGTGTGAATATAAATATAATTATTTATCATTCAATTCACTTCCATTCTAGATTTATTTAATTATCTGATCAAAATATTAAAAAATTCTAATTTTATTCATGTTAATGCAAGATTAGTCTGATAGTGAATGGTGTGATCCATCTAATTAAAGAATGATATTTTTAAAATACCCTTAATGTTAGGGAAAAAAAACTAAAATAAATAATTTTATTTCAAAAATATTCGAAACTACTATTTATTTTAAAAATAATTCAAATAATCTTTAGGTTTAGTTAGAAAGTGGATTTGAATATAGATGTTTTAATACCATAAATTCTCTTATTTATTAAGGATAATTTGAATGGACTTACTTAACCTTATTACTCTGGTCTTTTCCCTTATTACAAAAATAGTTTCTTTATCCTTCACTATTTTTTCTTCATTTCTCACGGCTTTTTTTTTTTTTTTTTTTTTTTTTTTTTTTTTTTTTTTTTTTTTTTTTTTTTAATCTGCTTAGAAGAAAACTCTCCACGAATTCAATATAAAAAGTCGTTCTTCCACATCTACTTCTTGTACCATCAACTCTACTACAAACTTCATCTCTTCTTTTGTACTTGTCGAGGTGTCAAATCCAATACCACATCGATAAAGCACTTAGAGAACTCCATTAGTATAAGGCTTTTTGGGTGGTGGTACCCAATAACAAATTCGTGAGGGCTCGACTTTGACCCAAAATGGACAATATCATACTAATATGGGAGTTGGGGAGCGACTCCGGAGGGTCCAACATCACTCTTACCACCAAGCGAATCTGATTAAAAAAAACCCCATTCATAAAGCTCACTAGTGAGAAGGCTATGAAATGCTAATTCGATACTTGATTCGGCTGGTATTATTTTAGTTTATATACATATATTTTAAAAAAAATAAATAAATCTTGACTACCCGAATTTAAATCTATTACTCTTTTTTTTAATCTCATTCAATTGCATATGTTAATGTAAGTATCTATACTACAGTCAAATATTTCTATAACTATCATCTTCTATAACAATAATTTACTTTAACAGTTATATTTTTTTCGGAACTAACTATTTTTACATATTATTTTAA
This sequence comes from Cardiospermum halicacabum, assembly GCA_031304145.1. Lineage (NCBI taxonomy): Eukaryota > Viridiplantae > Streptophyta > Magnoliopsida > Sapindales > Sapindaceae > Cardiospermum > Cardiospermum halicacabum. The sequence goes on from CM062390.1 coordinate 16,029,617, forward strand.
TCATCTATAAAGAGCAATAATCGTAATTTGAATAGAACATTGTATATATAAAAAATTTTAAATAAAAACAACTATTGTAATTGACTTCAACTTAAAAAAAATAAAAAAATTAATAACTAAAAATGATAAAAGAAAAGATTGCACAAAATTATCCTTTTATTCAAAGTTTAGACAGAAATCTTCAATTGATATACTGTTTCACAAACTACTTTCTCATCATATTTGAACAAATTTAACTTTAAAAATATTTTAAATTATGTATATTTTATTCAAAATTTATTTTAAATATATATTATGAATTGATAATAATCAAATGAAATCATTTGATTATCATCCAAAATTAAATAAAATTTTATAATATAAATATGAGTATTGGTATTATATTTGGACCATTATAATTCCTACCTAGTCTAATATTAAATCTGCCCCCATCCTATCAACTCCCTTAGTCTCATTCGGTCATCGAACAATATGGCAAAATCTCTAATTTGCCATGAAAAGCTTCTTTTCCCAGTGACATTAAAATTGATAAAGTCAAGTATTGGAAATTCAGAAAGTGAAAATGAGATGTTTATGTACATATAAAAGCTCTAATTACTACCAGTAAAAGAAAATAAAAATTGGGCCCATTAATAATAATTATGTAGGCCAGTTGAAGTTAGCTTTGGATTTGTCAGACAACTAAAGTAGAAGAACGCAAAATCTGGTTAAGACACAGTTACTTTCTGTGACTTATCATGTCAATTAAGACACAAAGTTTGTACTGTTATAGTTGATCAGATCGATCAAAATAATAACCCTCCGACCTGTTCCTTTATCCATCTCCAAGTAGTTGACTCTTGATTTGGAATCCAATAGATAATTCAATGCACATGGGACTGAGGAGATATATAGGCTATCTAGGAAAATGTATGTAGTAGTAGAAGAAGCACTAGTGATAGTGGTGTGTGATTAATTGCTACAACACTAGCATAAGATATTCGAAAGTGGTAAGTTGAATAATGTGTAGATGTAAAGAGGGCAATGTGGGTTTCTCCAAACACAAGTAGTAGTAGTAGAGGTAGATGTTCTTTTGCATGTTCCCAACAAGTGTCAGTTAACATGATGATGATCTTTCCTGATTAGGAAACACACAGTTGGTTCTCTCAAAATCCAAAACAAGAAGACTTTAAAACATGACTCTCAACTGATGGTGATGGGCAGTAAAATCAAGATATGAAAGGTCAAAATGATGTCATCAAAGGTTAATTTTTTTTGTGATAAATAAAGCCAAAGGCAAAGGCAAAGCCAAACTAGTCGGCGCACGTCACCCACTCACGCCTCTTCGGCCTTTTTCGCATGCCCAATAGTTCATATTCTCCACTATCTGCTCTTCTTCTTCTTTTTCTCTGGAAACATCAATTCAACACTCTACACTGTTATCAAATTAAACAATTATGTAACTTACATGAACTAGAACCATAAATAGACAAGCAGATAATAATGTACAGAATAAGGTAGGAAAAATGTTAATATATATATATATATATATGTATATATTTTTATATATATATATACAATCACTAACTTTTTAAAATTACTCTTTTATCTCCTGTATGAATATCAAAATTAATAATAATAACCGGTGGAAAGATCCGCTTAAGTTTAGACTTTTTTTTTTTTTTTTGAATTAGTAATGTGTTTTTATATTTATTTTTTTTAATAATATTTTTATTTATTTATATTATTAAACTGCTTCTTATTATTTAACCTATCACATGTTTAAAAATAGAGGTGCACAAAAAATTTGGAACTGGACAATACTTCCCAAATTAGAATTAAAATTCCAAATCAGTTTGAAAATTTTTATATTTTTAATTTTTGAAATGTTTAAATAAATATAAATAAAAAATATTATGAATGGGAATTTATGAAATTATCATTATTTTAAAATTTTAAAAATAAGAGGATAAAAACCCTAAAAATGTTGTATTATATTCGACTCTATTTATATGTAAATAACTTAAAAACTTTGTCTCAAAACAAACTTTCTTATTAAACTACAATAACAAGTAAACATTACAATAGCTCCAATTGAAGTCTTAAAAATTCATATAAAGTCTTTTTAAATCAAATCACTAACTCGATAAATATAAATTGAATTAAGACATTCTAAATTAAAATATTAATTAATTAAAAATATATTAATTAATTAAAATAAGGATAAAATTGGAAAAAGTGCGGTATTTACTAAATTAGGGTGCGGTATTTACCGAATCTGTTAAGTTATTTTTTCTCTTATGATTTATTAAATATTAAATTTATTTAATAATTTAAAAAATTCGACTCTTCTTTTCGGCTACAATGAAATCGCCCATTTTTATATAAAAGAATCAAAAAAATAATCAATTTGGAAATGCCCTAAAAAATAAAATGATATATTTTTCTAATACTATAAATATTAGAAAGATTTTTAAAAAAATAATAAAAATAATAACACATTCTGAACAGTTAATTTTTAAAATTTATAAAAATCAATACGGGAAAATAAAGTTTAAAAAAATTATATTACACTTCACTAACCTATACTAAATATAATATAAATTAATTAAAAATAAATTCGTATCATTCGGGCTCATAACCCAAATAGGGGGTAAGAGAAAATGTTAAAATATATATATATATATTTATATATATATATGTATATATATAATCGCTAACTTTTTAAATTACTCTTTTATCTCCTCTATGAAGATCAAAATTAATAATAATAATCGGTGGAAAGATCGGCTTAAGTTTAGACTTTTTTTTTTTTTTAATTAGTAATGTATTTTTATATTTATTTTTTTAATAATATTTTTATTTATTTATATTATTAAACTGCTTCTTATTATTTAACCTATCACATGTTTAAAAATAGAGGTGCAGAAAAAATTTGGAACTGGACAATACTTCCCAAATTAGAATTAAAATTCCAAATCAGTTTTTTATATTTTTAATTTTTGAAATGTTTAGATAAATATAAATAAAAAATATTATGAATGGGAATTTATGAAATAAAATATGTTTAATTGAAAATAAAAATTTAAGATCCAAATTAAATTTAAAATTGAAAACAATTTTTTATTTTTTATTTTAAATTCAGGAGTGGATTTTTATTGTCAAAAAGTATTTTATAAAATTTTAAATTCAAAATAACTTTTTTTTTAATAAAAATTTGAAATTATGCTTCAAAATATGCTCGTAACCGAAATTGAATTTTATCATAAAAAGGATTTTTGGGTGGTGGAAGTTTCATTTTTTCAAATAAATATTTGGAAACATAAAAGTGAATTGATATTAGAACAGGCGGGAGTGGAGTAAAGTGGATTGGGCTTGATTGGAACTGGGCTCAATTGGAGAAATTAGCTCTAAAACATAATCCAACTTCAATACTATTGGATGGGACCCACGCCCATTCATATATCATATGTGGACCTGGAACTGAAAACTGGTCAACAAATATATTTTCAAAACAATGATTGAACCTTGTTTAACTCGTTTTAATCATAATTTGATTTGACCGTTCCATCTCCTATCATTGACCTATTTCAATAGCAGGCAAGTTTCAATTGGCATACAAACAAAAGATCACTTGCCTTCTAAGCTTAACCAATTTTTCACTTATGACCAAACTATACATAATTTCATTTTAACATCAACACCATTTTCTTTAAAAAAAAAATTAAATAAAGTTCATCATTATTGTTACATGCATGACTATAAGTATGAGCTGTCCAATCAAAAAAACAAGAAATGCAGAGTCAGAAAAAATATTATTCAAGAAGAAGACGAATGAGTTGGTTGACAAAATAAAAAGCAGTTACGTTGTTTTCGTTCATGTTATCTCTAATTGTCCATCCTTTGCTTCGCTTTTTCTTAGTTCATTATTTGATAATCTCATTAATTTTTTATTATCAGAAGACTCAGTCTAATTTTCCTTAATTTATTGCTTTAATTTCTCACGTCCCATTTGAGGATAAAAAAAAATTCTTTATTAAAATAAATACATATAGAATTTGAATTTTATTTATAAATATAAAATCCGAAGGTATCATATAAATAAATCTTATAATTCAGTGGCACATGAATTTTATAATATCTTTTTTCATTATAATATTTATTTTTAATCTAGTTCCAATTATTAAAAATATATATATTATATTATAAAATATAATTTAATAATAAATAAATATTATTTTTATTTTTCAAATTATACTGCGCTCGTTTTTAAATAATGAAAATTTTTAAATTTTACCTTCAAACTTTTGATAAGTAAATTTTACAATTTTTTTTCTTCTTTTTTAAACTATATAGGATTTGGTTTTGGACGATGTAATGGTAGAGTTACCATACTATAGTGTAAGGTATTAAATTTCTAGACAAAACAGGAAACGAAAAATCATGAAAGTCATATACACTATCCATGATTGGTATGCTTTTTGTTTGAATTGCTACAAATCTTTCAAAGTAGTTAACTCATATTCAAATTTAATGATATTTTTCTTCACAATCACTGGTTTGTATAAAAATCAATCATGAAAAAAGAGAATAAATAAACACTATGTAATGGATTATACGCATTTGACTGGACCGTGGAAATCACTCAATGATGAGAAAATGTCAGTGCTGCCCTTTTCTACACTTTGGCCTGCACATTTTATGATTTATATATGAACAATTAACAAAGACAGATAGATATATCTCATTCACACATACGTAGACACATTTAATAATAACCTAATTTAGTAAAATGTGAACAAGAAGATTAGTAGTATATGAGATCTATCACTACCTTTAATTATATAAAATTATTACTGACCATATAAATGGAACAAGATGTTTATTTTTAATGCTTCATTTGCAAGTGGAGTGGGTGGGCAACGCCATGTAATCTATCTTTACACAAGAGTGGAATTTTGACCTAATATTGTTAGGGTTCAAACAATATCAAATTTATGTTTATTAGCCATCTTTCATATATATATATATATATATATATAAAAAATTAATGGGAATGAGCAGAATTATTTGAATAAATGTGGTATAAAGAATGTGAAGGTGTGTAATTAAGAAGGTGATTTTGATTGATGACACGAACAAACAGATGGACATCATGATGATGATATTAACGGGATTCTTAAAAGATTATGGTTGTGGACAAACACTAACAACAAAATATCATTGTTCCTCATCATCATTAATCTATTTTAACTGCTCTCAACTCTTTCACATGGATTAAATTAACATACATTTGCTCATTTTTACCAACTTTACATGTCTCTTCTTTTTTGTGAAAATTTATTGCCCTTTGTACTTCATTACCATTATGTTTCATGTATCGGTAATTCGTTTAGAACAAGTTCCATTAATATGCTAAGTAAAAGCCTTATTCTTATCTACCTTCTTTTGAAATTCTATTCCCAAATAGAGTTGAGAATGAGTTATGTTCATGCGCAATTGATTAGTTTAAATTCGTATTTAGATAGATTTTTAATGTATTAAAATTCGAATTTAAATTTAAAAGAAACAAGTCTCAAAATTTAAAATCCAAAATTTACGAATTTGTCATGTTTCAAATTCAAGATTATATATATTTATTTTTAATAAAATTATATAAAATTAATAAATTAATATTTATTAAAACAAATTAAGCTCCAACTAACTTACCTAAATTTGTAAAATTGAATTAAGTTTGAATAATAAAAAAATTTGGTGAATTATATAACGATTGCAAATTCAAATTTTCAATAAACAAGTTGGAACGTATTGCAATATTCGATTTTTTTATTATTATTCAGAACTAAAATTACTTTAAAAATGTATAACAATGATTTGAGAGCAACCTCGACGACCTTTTTACACATTCGAATTATTAATTGAACTTGTGGAGGTGGAAATACATAAAATAAAGAAGATTTGGTAGTAAAAATCCATAAACCATCGTATAGTGCTTTACTCATTCCCAAATTGGATTGAATAAAACCTTATATCCTACCTAACCAACCAATAAATATGGTTTGTCAGTGGTCATAGACTTGACAAGATTTTTTAACTTAAAAATTATAGTTTAATGAGATTTTCTTAAAATAATCGAAATAATTAAAATAATCTCCAAACAAATATCAATATGTATTATACTTACTTATATAACAAGAAAGATTTCTTCATTTAATAATACACAAAAGATAAACCAATAATCATAGATGTAGACGTACTTAATACATTTTTCAAAAACGTACGTAATACACAACATAGAGGAATGAATATCATTTACATTTTTGAAACCAATAAAAATTCTCAACTAGATGTATACTCATAGACATAAAATTTAAAATATATTATAAGCATGATGAAATAAAAAAATTTCAAGTTTATTAAAAAAAATTATTTTATTTATATTTTTAAAATTAATTAAAAAACTTAAATAAAATATGGTAAAATTAAATTATTTTAAATAAAGATAAAATAAAATAAAATATTGAGATGAAAATAACCAAAATAACTAAAAAAAATATTTATTATTATTATTATTTTTAGAGTTTAATAAAAAAATTTAAAAAATGAAAATCTCTTATTAAAAATATAGATATACATGCAGAAAGAGAGCGATGCGAGGAATTGAAAGCAACAAAAGCACTATTGAAGAGACAAAATAATTATTAAAACAAGTAATTAATTAAAAAAAGAAAATGAATCTCTGCCGGCTTAGAGACATGAAAGTGTGTTGAAAGACTTTTATGTCATAGGAAATGTCTATAAACCATCTATTAAAAACAATTAATGTTGTCTTGTCCTATATTCATCTCTATATTACCCTCCTTCATCTCCAACTCTAATCTCAAACCCCAATAACAAGAAAAATGGACGAAGACTACTCTAAAAGCTCAAGCGAAGAAGAAACTGACAGATCCGACGATCAGATTGGCACCGGAAGATCATACGAGTGCGTCTTTTGCAAACGAGGCTTCACCACCGCTCAAGCTTTAGGAGGTCACATGAATATTCACCGAAAAGATCGAGCCAAAAATCGCCCTATTATTATTCCACCAGACCACAACAACATCAAAATCAACAACTCTTCCTATGGAGGTTTCATGTCTTATAATAATCTTCAATCTCAAAACCCTTCTCATTCTCTCCATCTCAATTACCAAACATTTTTTCCTGAATCCAGATCTATTCATGTGACTTCTACTAGTACTAGCACTACATATGGTGGTAGTGGTGGAAGAATATCGAATAATATGTATTTGAGTCCATATGTCGATGATTTGGGTCTAGGGATTGGTCAACGGTCTTTTCATAATCATAATCATGATCATGATAATAAACACAAGACCATGGTTAATGGTGATGAAGAAGATGATCATCTTGATTTGGAGCTTCGACTTGGTCATCATCATCATCATCCTTAGTTTATATTTATATATCTACATTTATATCTATATATATATATATATATATTATGTTATATGGTGTATAGCTTGGTGTATTGTTTCATGAAATTTTATCAGATGGGAATTTTGTTAATAAGAGAGTAAATTTTTGTGTGTTTATTTTATTAGTATTATTAGTAGGGTTTTTGGTAGATGATGAAGACATGGAAGGAGAAGACTACTCTTGATAGTGTCTGCAGATTTTGAAGGTATTGTTTTATTATTATTATAATTATTATTTATTTTATTTATTTATGGACTATGATTTTGTAAGGTGGTGAGTTGGATTGTTAATTATATATATAATATAAGGTTATTTCCAAAAACATCCAATTTTTTCAAACGTTTCACTTTGAGTACCCGATTTTGAAAGTATTGGAAAACCACCCCAAAATCAAAACCTCTAGTGGTTTTTGGTATTTTTGTGAGTGGTTTTGGTGTTGTTTGAGTGGTTTTGAAATTCTATATGTTTAATTTAGAGATTCGGAAATTTTCTAAAATCAAAATTACTCATACAACAGCAAAACCACTCACAAAATTACCAAAAACCACTAGTGGTTTTGATTTTGGGGTGGTTTTCCAAACCTTTCAAAATCGGGTACTCAAAATGAAACGTTTGAAAAAATAAAATGTTTTTGGAAATAACCCATATAATATATATGCATTCATTCATTTAGTAAATCATCTTCTTTCAATTGATTATGTTGTGTGTGGATAAATTTTGTAGTGAAACCCTAATCGTTAGATGAGAATGAAAAGGAAACAGTGTTCAACAAAGAGTTGTCAATTCATTATCATGCTTTTAAGTTAAAATGAGCTTCATATTCACAACATTGCATCATCATGATATAGATTAATTTTCCATTTTAAGCATGTTAATCATTTTTCATCAAATTGCCTGTATATTTAAAAAAGAGTAAGGTGGTGTATCTGATTTGTTGTATTTGGAGCAAACATGGTGAAAAGAGAGTCTATATAAAAGAATGAGAACGACAACACTTGGAAGACTGGTGTTTACCTTTATCGTGGAATTATGATGTTTTACAAAACATGCAATGCTAGACTAGTAGTGTATATATGACAATCACAAAGTTCTTTATTTTTTTATTTTGGGTTCATTAGATTTCTAGGTTATCAAAAGTTTACTATAATTGCTTTTGAAAAGTTTGCAAAACTAAACTATGATTTTCATTTCAGAGGCCAGCTGTGACCGTAATTCACAGATTATGAGCCTAATTCACAACATCTGTGAATTGTAAAATTTCAGGGGTATTTTGAGAAACTTCGCCTATGGAGTGAAAACTTTTAAAAGCCTGTTTTTGTATATTTTTCAAAACAAATATATAATTGTATTTTAAACTTTAAAAAATCAATTTTTTTTTTTAAATTTTCACTTTTATTTTTATTTAGCTTCGTTACTAAGCTAAAACAAAATAATAATCAATATAAATGTATTGCTAATTATTTCCTTAGCATCTAAGATATATGTTGCAAGTGATTAATTAGAATTATGCAGTAGAGTGAGAATTGAAGTGTGGTTAGTTTAGTTGAAAGAGTAGGGTTAATAAGTGTCATGCAAAATGAGCTTGAATGTAATGATAATAGATGGACACGACTTGGCTTGTCTCTTCACGCATTTGCTATGTAATCATATCATGCTTTTATTGCCACATTTCATAACTATCACTACCAATTTTTTAATTTTAGAAACCCAATCAAATCATATAACCTATTAATCACTTCTCTATTTCTTGAATTAATCTGTTAAACAAATCAGTAAATGTCCAGCATCTTACATGAAACGCTTGTAAGAATGGGGCTACATATAAAGTTTGAGTAATGATAAATATCTAATTTTTAATTAAATATATATATTTATAATAAAAATAAAAGGGAGATTCAAATTATGGATATTTAGCAACAACATGAAAATATATTTTTAAGTTAAAAGACATTTGAAATTATTGATATCGGACTATTTTGTCTTTTCAAAAACTAATAAAAAATTTAAATAAGTTTGATAATCTTAAACTAAATCTGCTTTAATTCATACTATATAAATTTATTGTGGTAACTCGTCTTCTTTCTTCTTTCGAAAGCTAATCTCCTCCATTATTTTTTTTCCTACTCAAATGAAATTTAGATGGCTATTTTAGAGATAATTCGGGCATTTTCTGAGTTTGTATTGCCATAGAAACATCATTAAAGTATCTCATCTATCTCCTCAAGAAAAAGTGTTATTTTCGAACTTGATTTTACACTCTATTTATTGGATGGTTGAATTCGAAGAAATCATGGAGAACTTGAAAGTTATCTTACCTTTTCAATGGAGTTGATAATCTATTTACTAATCTTTCAAATTTTTAATTTAATTTTGTTCCTAATACAATTAGGGACACCCTAGTAAAATAAAGTGTAAACAGAATTATTGATCTAATTGTGTGGCTTTAGCCTTTCTTATTTAAAAATGAAACTCTAATCATAAAAAATAAATAAATAAGAAATACAAATAAATAAAAACAGCAATATAAATATATAGATATGTAAATAATCTGTAAATAATATGGCGATTCTAAAATATTTTATTATAGTTGGTTTTTTTTTATAACATCTAACATTTCTATTTGCACGGTTAAATAAACTATTATATAAATTAATTGAAAATATTAAATTATATAAAGGATTGTTTAATATTTTAAATTACTTTTAAGTTAAATTAACTATCAACTTCAAAAATTTATTTTTCTAATTTTATTAAATTGATTTAAACTAAATTTTATTAAATGTTATATCAAGTAAAAATAAAATGTTGCTAAAATATTTATGGGTGATTGTTTTACATCACAAATGTAATAATAATTAATATAAAATAATTAATATAAATGAATAAAATATTATTAATTATTTAATTTTATAAATCTTATGTGATTCTTAATTAAAAACAAATAAATAAAGTTAAAATATTTTAGATAACTTTCAAACTCTAAAATTAAAATCTAAATTATATTTTTTCAATCGATTTAAACTCCTACCAATTAACTCGTATTTTTAGTAAATAATAGTTTGATAAAAGTAATGTTTTGATTAAATTCATATGATATAAATAGATATAATATAAATATATTATTATTTTATTAATTGAAATTAATTAAATAAATACTCAAAATTATATTTTTTGATCATGTTTACTATAAATTTATTTATGTACAGATTAATTTATATATTAACGGATTCGACACCGGTTACGCTATGAGTTCATTACATGAACTCGATAAAACTTGCAACAACCGGTCACTCTCTCTAGAATGTGTGTATGCAGCTACTTTAAAGACTTCATGCAATACTTCAAAAGTTTTTCCTTCAAATAATGACAACAGCACACATGAGAAATATTAGGATAAACTTCACAAATTGGCGGTGGTATGTTCGTCACGGTCCGTCATAATAACCATAATCTCTCTTAAAATTGTTGCCTTATGTAGCCTATGTAAAGGCTAAGTTCGAAATGACTCATCCTCTTTTGGAGCAAACTCAAAAGCAAGAGGATATATACAGTTTGACCCATTCATGTCTAATACTACAAATATAATCCCCGTTAATCTTCTTTTCATATGGGTGACATCCATAACAACTATTAGACATATATACTTCTTAACGACCTACCATATATGGCTTCAAAGCATTCGAACTACTAGAATTAGTATTAGTTAAGAGTGATCCCTCAACCCAAAGTTATATAATAATTACCTAAAAAAAGCACTTCACCTTTGTAACTAGCCAGTGCAATTTCTCTTACACCATCTTTGTTAATGTCATACAAAAGTGGGCTAGCATGCACCGTGAACTAGTGAAAAACATGCCAACCTAATGGATCATATAAAACTGAGGGCTTAAAACTCCTCGAATATGCATAGTGTTTAGATCAACTCCAAACCGAGATGAAATAAATGTACATACCATGCATTTAATCTCCATCAGAACCTTCTAGTACTTCTAAATACTGCACAAAAGAAGGAATCACTATATCAAGCTTCCCATCACTGAAGACATAAAATTAAAAAGTTGTATCCAACCAATTCAACTAGTAAAATAATCTGAAACCAGACATACAACCAATCAATCACAAAGTACCTATTAGCGATCAATGGAGTAGCGTAAATATTATAACTGACTTCCATTTGTCATCTCAGCTCCAAATTCCTTGGACACTACGAGTTCAACGACCAGCTACATTGGTTTAACTAGCCAACTAAATGTATATTCGGAGATGTATCTACATATTTTAATAAAATCCACAATTTCTAAATTAAATCAAACAAAAGAGTAATTTCAAATTCACATTAAAAAAAAATAATCAAGAAAGAGCCACTCACTCAAAAGGAGAAGGTTATCCTCTTAGGCCTGGAAGAACTGCTCTCATAATCAATCAAATGAGGACTCAATTCCTCCTATTCACTTCCTCCACCCTCTCCAATCTCACTAATAGCCGTATCACCACCACTTTCAGCTCTAACCACAAAACCAGACCTATATACTTAATTTACAACAGCAGACAACAGAGAAATTTGAATTGTAAAATAATAATAAGACCTTTTAGTCAAATAGTTATGACCAAGCTCTAGGACAATAGATTCAAAAATAAAGCTTAAAAGCTGCAGATAAATTATAAGACAAATATAAAAGCAAGTCTGTTATAACATTGCCATGATTTCCACTTACAATTCACAAACTAACTGTAAAAATGAAAACTAAAGCTCGAAAGCTGCATAGCAAGTCTACTATAACATTGCGTAACCAAGTTTAATGTACATGGATACTACATATCGGATACCCAGGATATATGTGGAAAAAAAATGACAAACAAAGTAAGATGTACTTCTCTTAAAAAACAAACATAAGAAGTCATCAGCTCTCCTAGACAGTACCTCTACTTGTTATGCTGTTAATCTTTTCCTTAACATACATGCCCAAAGGTCAGGAGAAATGCAATATTTGCACAAAAACCTTGCAGTATCCGATAAAATCAGTCCGATGTCATTGTATAGACGTGTTGCAGACAACATATCCAATAGAAGAACAGTAATCTCTATCAGGTAAGTTGTAATAAGAAATACAATTAAAAAATAAGAGTAAAAAAACCTTTAAATAATCTATATCTTATATATAATATAAAAAGTAGTAAAAAATAAATATCTTTATTATCATTGGCAGTGAGTGCAAAGATACATTTGTGTTTTGTTCTCCACTCCCTATTCCTCCTTGAGGGATTGTTGGTCCACTTTAATATCTCTGTCTCGTGGGAAATCACAAACAGGTATAACATTGTCTTTTGCCTCCGAATTCTTGAGGACGAATCAAATAAACAAAATATAATGAAAAAATAACTAATAAAAAAATATTATATGTTAAGAACTAAATCTAAGTAATATTGACATTGCTATGCGCCTATGGTGAAATAAAACCTTTAATACCTTTTACAGCGTCCTTCGAGCTATTCAAGACGGTGATGGATTGACCATTAGACTGAGTGAAAAGACCAATTTCAGAAATAAAAGATAAGCCTACATCGGATAACAAGGAGATTAAAGGACATAATAATAAAGAAAAAAAATTGTATTCTTATCTCAAAGCTCTAACAAACACTAATAAAATAAGTAGAGAAATTTCCTTGAAAATAAGTAACATATGATGGCTTTGGGGATGTCCCAGCCGTAGAAACTCTCTTGTGGCGTTCCTCATCTTTTGAACTAGTGTGCCCTCCCATAGAAGAAATTCTCGTTGTACTTTGCATAGATCTATACCATATTTTTTTATATAAATGAAAGAAATGATTACTATAACAATTTTAAAAACTAATATCATATACTGTCAAGAATCATGAATAGCTTTAAAAAAAGTGCACCTTGTATGGATATATAAAAACAACGACATTGTGTCACCCTCTAGTTACTAAATCCATAATATTAATAAATAAGGTAGAATATATTTGTATGTAAATATTATTATATTTTATATAAATTGAAGCAAATAAACGTTATGCAAATTTGAATTTAAAAACAAAAATAAACAACAATAATTGACTTAAATTTTTTATTAGTAAAAATGCAAGAAGATAAAATTCAAAAAAAGATAAAATAATATAACTAGATAATAATATAATTTCCACTTACAATTCACAAACGTGTCTGTAAAAATGAAAACTGAAGCTCGAAAGCTGCATAGAAAGTCTATTATAACATTGCATAACCAAGTTTAATGTGCAGGGATACCATATATCGGATACTCAGGAGATATGTGGAAGAAAAAAATGACAAACAAAGTAAGATGTACTTCTCTTAGAAAACAAGCATAAGAAGTCATCAGCTCTCCTAGACAGTACCTCTACTTGTTATGCTGTTAATCTTTTCCTTAATATACATGCCCAAAGGTCAGGAGAAATGTAATATTTGCACAAAAACCTTACAGTAGCCGATAAAATCAGTCCGATGTCATCGTATAGACGGGTTGCGGACAACATATCCAATAGAAGAACAATAATCTCCATCAGGTAAGTTGTAATAAAAAAAAATACAATTAAAAAATAAGAGTAGAAAAACCTTTAAATAATCTATATCTTATATATAATATAAGAAGTAGTTAAAAAAGTACCTTTATTATCATTGGCAGTAAGTGCAAAGATACATTTGTGTTTTGTTCGCCACTTCCTATTCCTCATTCCTATTCCTCCTTGAGGGGTTGTAGGTCCACTTCAATATCTCTGTCTCGTGGGAAATCATAAACATGTATAGCATTGTCATTTGACTCCGAATTCTTGAAGACGAATCAAATAAACAAAATATAATGAAAAAATAACTAATAAGAAAAAAAATTATATGTTAAGAACTAAATCTAAGTAATATTGACATTACTATGCGTCTATTGTGAAATAAAACCTTTAATACCTTTTGCAGCGCGAGCTATTCAAAACTGTGATGGATTGACCATTAGACTGGGTGGAAAGACCAATTTCAGTAGTAAAAAATAAGCCTACATCGGATAACAGGGAGATTAAAGGACATAATAATAAAGAAAAAAAATTTACATTCTTATCTCAAAGCTCTAACAAACACTAATAAAATAATTAGAGAAATTTCCTTGAAAATAGGTAACATATGATGACTTTGAGGATGTCTTTGCTGTAGAAACTCTGTTGTGGTGTTCCTCATCTTTTGAACTAGTGTGCCCTCCCATTGATGAAATTCCCGTTGTACTTTGCATAGATATACCACATTTTTTTTACATAAATGAAAGAAAAGATTAGTGTAACAATTTTAAAAACTAATATCATATACGGTCAAGAATCATGAATAGCTAAAAAAAAAAATGCACCTTGTATGGATATATAAAAACAACGACATTGTGTCACCCTCTAGTTACTAAATCCATAATATTAATAAATAAGGTAGAATATATTTGTATGTAAATATTATTATATTTTATATAAATTGAAGCAAATAAACATTATGCATCACAAAAATTTGAATTTAAAAACGAAAATAAACAACAATAATTGACTTAAAATTTTGATTAATAAAAATACAAGAAGATAAAATCCAAAAAAGATAAAATAATATAAATAGATAATAATATAATTTCCACTTACAATTCACAAACGTATCTGTAAAAATGAAAACTAAAGCTCGAAAGCTGCATAGCAATTCTATTACGTATAACATTGCATAACCAAGTTTAATGTGCAGGGATACCACATATCGGATACTCAGGAGATATGTGAAAAAAAAAATGACAAACAAAGTAAGATGCACTTCTCTTAGAAAACAAACATAAGAAGTCATTAGCTCTCCTAGACAGTACCTCTACTTGTTATGCTGTTAATCTTTTTATTAACATACATGCCCAAAGGTCAGGAGAAATGCAATATTTGCACAAAAACCTTGCAGTAGCCGATAAAATCAGTCCGATGTCATAGTATAGACGGGTTGCAGACAACATATCCAATAGAAGAACAGTAATCTCTATCAGATAAGTTGTAATAAAAAATACAACTAAAAAATAATAGTAGAAAAACCTTTAAATAATTTATATCTTATATATAATATAAGTAGTTAAAAAAGTACCTTTATTATCATTGGCAGTGAGTGCAAAGATACATTTGTGTTTTATTCTCCACTTCCTATTCCTCCTTGAGGGGTTGTAGGTCCATTTCAATATCTCTGTCTTGTGGAAAATCACAAACAGGTATAACATTGTCATTTGTCTCCAAATTTTTGAAGACAAATCAAATAAACAAAATACAATAAAAAAAAATAACTAATAAGAAAAAATTATTTGTTAAGAATTAAATCTAAGTAAAATTGACATTACTGTGCGCCTATGGTGAAATAAAACATTTAATACCTTTTGCAGCGTCCTTCGAGCTATTCACGACTGTGATGGATTGACCATTTGACTTGGTAGAAAGACCAATTTCAGAAGTAAAAGACAGACCTACATCGGATAATAGGGAGATTAAAGAACATAATAATAAAGAAAAAAATTGCATTCTTATCGTTAAGCTTTAACAAACACTAATAAAATAAATAGAGAAATTTCCTTGAAAATAGGTAACATATGATGGCTTTGGAGATGTCCCAACTGTAGAAACTCTGTTGTGGCGTTCCTCATCTTTTGAACTAGTGTGCCCTTCAATAGATGAAATTCTCTTTGTACCCTGCATAGGTTTATACCACATTTTTTACATAAATGAAAGAAATGATTAGTATAACAATTTTAAAAACTAATATCATATACGGTCAAGAATCATGAATAGCTAAAAAACAATTGCACCTTGTATGGATATATAAAAACGACATTGTGTCACCCTCTAGTTAATATATATATATATATATATATATATATATATATCAAACAACTTGGTTATAAGTTATAAATCTTATCAATGGTTTATAAATTCATAATATTAATAAATAAGGTAGAATATATTTGTATGTAAATATTATCATATTTTATATAAATTGAAACAAATAAACATTATGCATCACAAAAATTTGAATTTAAAAACGAAAACAAAAACAATAATTGACTTAAAATTTTCATTAGTAAAAAATACGAGAAGATAAAATTTAAAAAAAAAAAAAAAAAGATAAAATAATATAAATAGATAAATATGGGGGTATGCCCTTCAATTTTTTTATACTGCATCGATGGCCGATTTAAATAATATGCGCTAAAAGTGTCGAGTCAACATTTAAATAAATAAATAAATACAAAAAAAGCCTAATAAAAATTAAGAACAAATATCAAATCAAAACTTAAAGTGACAACAACACATTCAAGCATTAAATTAATCAATCAAAACCTATACACCTTCACTTACAAATTTGATTTAAAAAGAATAAAAATCAAGAACAATATATCAAACCAAAGAGACACATACTACTAAACTAAAGATACAAACATTGGGATTGAGACTATTAGTATTAGAAAAAACACACCACATGAGAAATTGACGCCCATGATTATTGATAAAGCCATCGAGAAAAGTTTCGTCTATAACAAACCACGAAGAAGGGGGAGATGATATTTGAGTAATGGTTGGTTGATGATGAGAGAGGAGGTAGAGGAGAGGAAGCTATGCCGGGCGGTTGAAGGTGAGAGAGGCGGAACAACTTCTAATTTTTTGTTAGATTTATAGTATATATTAAAAATTATTATTTAATCCTTCAAAATTATATAAATTTTATTTTGACCCCAATTATGTGAATCAACATGTTAACTTGTTGGTCAAACCCGACTCGATTCGTTTATAAGCAGGTTAAACGTGTTGTGTTATAAATATATCAAAATTCATTTATCTTAAACCCAACCCATTTATTTTTCGCAAGTTCGTGTCAACCCATTGAGTCATGACCCCTTATGACACCCTGAATGGGCAGACGAAAATAGTGTTCGACCAGTAAGAAATAAGAATCAAAAGCGAAGTTACGGATGATCGGAGGTAATAATAATTGTACTCTCAAATGCTTTACAAGAAATACCGAAAAATCAGAACCAAAAGTTAACGGTCAGTATTATATATGATGCTTTTTTTCTTTTCTCTGGCGCGGTTATAGAATTGAATATATTTAAGAAAAAAATAGTTATATTTAAGATTGGGATTATTTCATAACTAGCAATATAAAATTTCTAATAAAGTTTATTATGAGCCTTCTTAACATTGACAATTAAAAATAGTCCGTTCAAATTTTGATGTTTATCAAATGATTCTTATTGATAATTTTATCCTTGTGAATTAAAAAAACATTAAAAGTATATAGAAAAGAAAATCAAGGATGAAAGGTTTATTTTGCCCATTAATTAAATAGAGAGATTACCATTACACCCATATAAAAAGGTCACTCATTCAATTCTTCACGCCACATCAAATATGTAAAAATAAATAAATAAATAAAAATTGCACCTGCTATCACATTCATCTTCTCCGGTTCATGAAGCAATTACTTTATTGTTGGTCTACAATTTCATTTATTTTGTGAATTTGGACAATAAAATGAGCTTTTTCTTACTTACATTTCCTCTCCATACATCATATCGATATAGTTTGGAGAAATTAGGAGTTTTGTTGAAATAGAGATTTTTATATTAGTGGTCAATATTGAGTTTGGTGATTAGGATTTTGTTGTTAGTGCTCAAAGGAGAGATATAGTGTCATATTTGGGTTATTTATTGTGTTATTTGCTTTGGTTGTTTAATTTGAAGGAAAATGATCCCATTAGTATTATATTTTGTTATGATGGAGTTTGGGACAGTAATAGTTATAAGGATTGTACTTTTGGCTTGTGCTTTGTTTAATGAGAACGTTACATTAAAACAAATATTAGACAAAGCAACAATTAAGAGGGTTATTATTGATATGGGAAAGTTTGACTTGAGATTATAATTGATTTTAAAATATCATGTAATGGAAAATTTTAGGATGGAAATTAATGATGACGATATAAGATTTGTGGTGTCTCAAGATTCGATTGATATTTACGTAGAAAAGGTGGAGAAAAATAGTAGGCAATTAGGTATAGTGAGGAAATTAGTGAAGAGTGTAAAATTTCAAAGGTAGGAGAAAATAAGATATTTTGATGGTTGTATCGTAAATTTTGAAAAATAAACTTTTTTTTTGTTAAATCCTGCTAAAATAGTCAATTTAACTCTCATTTAAAATTTAAAATAATTGATAATATAATATATAATATTTTAAATTTTAATTGAATTATTTAAGGAGTTATAGACCAAATTTATATTATATTTAATTAAAAAAAATCATTTAACCATCTCACCTTCCTTTTTTCAAAAAGTTAATTGCACTCACACCTCTACACGATGGTAAATTATATACAAATGAACATTTTCACATTAATATGCACTCACCCCATTACTCAGTAATAAAATCGTGTTTAATTAATAAATTTATCAATATAACAAAATTTATTATTCTAAATATATTTGTATGATGTAATGTTCATTTAAAGTTAATTTTACCTTACATTTTCACTAATTTTAATGATAGAAGGGGTGTGATGGTATATTGATACCAAAATGTTCATATATGCGTAATTTGTCATCGTTCATAGGGTTTGAGTGCAATTGACTTTTTTTTTTCAAAAATAAATAAATAAACAAAATTTTTTATAATACAATCAAACCCCTCTATAATTCCCATTCTCTATAACAGCAATTATTATAATAGCTGAATTTCTTTCGGAACTAATTTTTTCAATGTTATTGTAATTATTTATAACAACAATTTACCTATAGCAGCAACAACCGTAATTTGAATAGAACACTATGTATAAAACTCATTCCTTTATAATGGTATACTCAAATATAATATATTATTTTTTAAATAAAATGATATAAAAATTAAAAATTTAAATAACTATTATAATTAACTCCAATAAATATATATTTTTTCAATATTTAATAATTAAAAATGATGAAGGAAAATATTGTATAAGTAATGATAGTGAATATGATTGGATTTGAAAAGTTTCGTAATTATAAATAATTAATAAAAATAATTTGAAATATTAAAACTTAGATCATTCTCTGAGAGGGTCTCTCATCTGACAACATATACTCTGCATGGTTTTTCTGCACTGTATTGCTTTCAAGGGAAGACAATTGACTACCTTTTATTGAAATTTTAGATCAAAATCCTCATTAATTCAATTTTTTTCCATCATATTTAAATAAATTTAACTTTAAAAATATTTTAAATTATACATATTTTATTTAGAGTTTATTTATTTTTTTTAAAATTATTATGAATTTATGACAATTAAGTTAGATCCATCACAACCATTCACTAGAACGGAGAAAAATTGTCGTTACCGTTATAGAGGGTCTCACTGTAGTACAATGGGAAGGATAATACAGAAGAAATTAGGGGTTATTCCGAAAGTATACAAACGAATATAAAGACAGAAACCTAGATTAGCGTACAGCTGAGTTTTCCTCTTCCACAAATACGACAACCTCAACTTTCGCCCCGCCGATCACCACTCGGATATTGAACACCGCAATCAGCTCCAGTTTTGCTCCGTCCCGTTCTGATTCCGGTAAAGAAATACAGATAAAACTTCTAACCGTTCTTCTCATATGATTTTTTATGCCTTGTAAATGAAATAGTGAAGTATGGATTTATGGATTTCATGGTTGTTAGTAAAAGCGTGGTAACATACATAATTGGTAAATCACTTGAGTTAATTAAATTGTGTGTTTTGGTGTTGCGAACACTATTCCTGGATAGTAGGACTGTATTTATGCAGAGTTCAAGATTTGAATGTGCTTCTGAAACGAAGTAGACTGTACGTTTTTTTCCTGTAAACAAAAAAATGTCATATGTTTTCAGAAACAATTGCTTATCTTATTTTGTCTCATACATAGTGCCTAGTGCCTAGTTTATGTTCTTAATTCCTTTGATTTTAACCATTTATTCTTGCAAGTCTTTAAAAGAATTATATCAGAGTTGAGATTAGAATGGTATGCCATTTTGGAATAATTCTGGTACAGACTGGACATATATTGAATAAGATTTCAAAACCAGCAAATTAAATGTCAGAAGCGGATAGTAAATCAAGCAGCTATGTAGATTGGTTTCTCTGTGTTTCTGAAATCCTTAAAATCTCAAAATTTACTTTAGTGGACTCCACATCAAGTTGTGCAGTGGAAAATTTATTGGATTATATTTTCTATGAAAGCAGGTTATGGCTAACATACTAATATGATCTATGCAATTGATCAGTTTGCTGTCAGTTTCTAGTGGAAGTAACTTGCATCTTCTATTTGGTCGGGGAATTGGTGTGGGTTGAGATACACAGAGTATGGGTTCTCTTGATGAGACCACCAGCACATTCGGAGCCTCACCGGACATGGAAAATTTGCTATGCCAGCGCCTGCTTGACCCCTCCCAGCCTATTTCAGAGCGCTTCAGAGCTCTTTTCTCTCTTCGCAATCTTAAAGGTTCCGGCCCCCGTCACGCCCTAATTTCCGGTCAGTTCCTGTTCTAAGCAGTTACTTAATTTCTCCTTTTTTTTTTTCAGTACTTTGTGAAGGTTCTCTTGTACATGCATCATTTTTTTCTTGTGCTACAATTGATGGTCATTTAATATAGTATTGACTATTGACTATTGCTAAGATCTCCATTATTCAAAATAACTCAAATTGATGATCAAGATTGTGGTGGTATTCATTGTTCAAAATATGTGTCTGTCTTCTACATGTAGTTGAATGAGGTGTGCTTTTGATTGTTAGAATAGGCAGCCTTCAAAGAATTTGCTTATAAACTCTATTTTCCATGATAATGGGGATTGGAGACAGAAATAATGCATTTGGTAACTTTTAGATGTCCGAAGGTCAAATCTTATATTGACGTTCTGTGATTACTTTCCAAATATATAATTCTTTTCCCTTATGTATTCTCTCACTGTTAGGGAAAATTTTGTGAATATAATAGTGTTGTTATATGATCTTTGTTTCGGGATTTTTACATCTGTTATGTTTATGAATGATGATATGTTGTGTTTTAAATATAAGGAAATGTGATAGATCATGATGCTATTTGTGTATATGCAGTTCCCTATATTGAAACACAAACTTTTCCCTCATCATTCTGTTTCATTGTTTTTGAAATTTGTTAATGTTTTGTTTTCCTCAATGTAGCCACGAGAGATTCTTCAAATCTCTTGGCACATGAAGCTGCATTTGCCTTGGGTCAGATGCAGGATACTGAAGCTATTCCTGCTTTAGAAGCGATTTTGAATGATCTTTCTTTGCATCCCATTGTTCGTCATGAGGTAAGCTACTGTGGTCATTATATCTACTACCACTTTATTATTATTATTATTATTATTATTTTCTTAATTACCATATTTGTGAGCTTTTATATTCCTGTTTCACAGGCTGCCGAAGCTCTTGGTGCAATTGGGATAGAAAGTAACATCCCTATGTTAAAGAATAGTTTAGTTTCAGATCCTGCTCAGGAGGTACGAGAAACATGTGAACTAGCTTTAAG
The DNA here is from genome assembly GCA_031304145.1 of Cardiospermum halicacabum. Classification (NCBI taxonomy): domain Eukaryota; kingdom Viridiplantae; phylum Streptophyta; class Magnoliopsida; order Sapindales; family Sapindaceae; genus Cardiospermum; species Cardiospermum halicacabum. The sequence continues at coordinate 16,051,640 of CM062390.1, forward strand.
CCGAATTGAGGATTTGAAGACTTCAAGGGATGATACTGAAAAGTCGCCATTTATGTCAGTTGACCCAGCTGCACCAGCTGCATGTTGTTCTTCTGTTGTTAAGTTGAGGTTTGTTGTGTTCCTGATAATAACTAATTGATTGTTCTCATAATTTTGGATGGTGGTTAATTCATTGGTTGATATGATTTTAAGGGAAGCTCTTTTAGATGAAGACAAAGGAATGTATGAGCGGTATGCAGCGCTGTTCGCTCTTCGAAACAATGGTGGTGAGGAAGCTGTCTCTGCTATAATTGATTCATTAAATGCAAGAAGTGCTCTACTGAAGCATGAGGTTTGTATTTAGTCCGATAACCTAACTATTTGCTTTTGCATCCATTTGGATTTTGGAGGTTGCTGTGTGCTTGAAGTCGTGTTAGCTGCTATAACTGTTATGGAAACAAAACAATTTATGAGTCTTGGTATCAAGGTTAAGATATTCTAGATTTCAAATTTAACTTGTCTGGCCTCAAGTCTGGGTGCACTCGGAGAATTTTACAAAGTTACGATTGAGTATTTATGTTTGTTATTTGCTGTAAATATGCAGGTTGCTTATGTGTTGGGTCAATTGCAGCACAAAGCTGCTTCAGCTGCACTTAGCAACATACTTCAAGATGTAAATGAACATCCCATGGTTAGACACGAAGCTGCTGAAGCTCTTGGTTCCATTGCAGGTAGTGATAATCCAATCCTCTATCCGTTGTTTATTATTGTCTTTTTCTCTTTCTTTTTTCCTGTTTCCAATTCATCACTGGAGACCTTTGGTGGACATGATGGTTGATAGGAAGTTGTACCTAGTTTTCTTTAACAAAATAAAAAATGATGATGCCAAACTAGCTTTATGAGTGAAAAGTAAGAAGATTACACTTGTATAAGGATTAATTACGCGATTACCTAAGGCATCACCTTGCTTCTGTACTAGTAAGATTAAATGACTACTTGTGTGCCTATTGATAACACTTGATGAAGAGATGTGGAAAAGCACATGTTGCCTATAACCTTTTATTTTCACCAATTTTTTTATTGAGTTCTGCTTTGGAAGAACTCAATATACTAAAAGTCTTAGCAAACTAAGATCTCTCTGCAAACAGTAGTTTTGAAAATCCTTGTGTCCAATATCTTTGACTTATCAGTGCATCTATTTTTCTCCATTTACTGTTGGCGCTAGTTGATCTGCAATATGTAAATAATCATTTTTTTCCTTGTTCTTATTCAATGCAAGATGTGTCTATCTTCAACTATGATGCTTGGGAGTCTTTAGCTTTATTCATTTGTATTAGGTGATCCTTTTCACAGATTGTGTGGTATAAACCTACCCCTTACTTACCTATTTTAGAAAGAAGGTCAAAGGAAGAATTAAAGCTGATGATCATCTACTTGAGTAAAGATGGATACTCCTCGAATGTCCTCGCAATATTCTAATCAATTACCTTGATTTTAGGGAACAAATTGATTTTTTATTTATGTTGTCTTTTTGAAGTTTTCGTATAAATAACTATGTTATTTCTCTTGTACATCATCAAGAAAAATATTAATATCAGTAATACTTGGAGGCTAGTCTTATCCATACGAACTATCTCCTCTTTTACTTTTTATTATTGATGTGAATTTTTCTTTTCCACTCTCAATAGAGATTGACGGAAAAGAAAATTTAACAAAAATAATAGAAAGTAAAGGAGGAAAGTCTGCGTGAAGAGGACTACGCTCCAAATATTATTATTGATATTTATTATTATTATTATTATTATTATTTTTTATTTTTTATTTTTTTTAATGACCAAGGAAATAGCATAGCTATTTCTTTATACTAAAACTTTAAAAGAATCACATAAATATAAAATCAATCTGGTCCTAAAATCATACTAATTGATTAGAATACTAGAAGGACATTGAATATCCTTCTTTAGTCAACTAGATAGTAATTAGCTTTAATTCTTCCTTTTACCTTACTTATAGAATAATAGGTAGTTAATGCAGATTTGTACACGATTTTTATTCTCTAAGTCTTGAAGAAAAATTATTCACTGTAAATATAATATCTCTTGAAATAAGACTGTAGTATTGAATGGATGCTTTGGTATATTAACCCATCAATTAAAACAATTATCTCTATCTAGTTAGGTAGAAAAAGATGATTTACTATTGATTCTTCATTATTGTTGAGCCAAAGAACTCTACAAAAGTTCTGTTGGAGACTTTTTAGTTCAGCTTAAATCTTAAAGCCTAGTTTTATATCCTCCACCTTAAATTAGTTGAACTCCAAACAATATTACGTTGTTGTAATAGATGTTACTGTTCTACCTAGTAAACTGCTTTCTTCATTTGTGGTGGCCTTTGTACTCGTGCTTAAATTGGTACCATTTGCAATCATCTAACCAGGGTTTCATACTGGCCATAATTGTAGATGATCATAGTATATCACTTCTTGAGGAATTTGCTAGGGATCCTGAGCCTATTGTTTCACAGAGCTGCGAAGTTGCTCTAAGCATGTTGGAATATGAAAGATCAGGCAAATCATTTGAGGTATGCTTATCAATATTCAGATAACAAAATTGTCAAACCGCATTTTTAGAATGAATAATTGACAAGTGTGTGTTTTTATGCAGTACCTCTTTATGCAGGCTCCTCGGGTGGAAGCATGACTCCTGCATTTTTACTTTGGTGTAAAATGATTTAATGAGAGAAGAAAAGTGAAAATAATTACTTGAAAACATTTTCTGAGATTGTATATTACTTATTATTTAAATAGGAGTGACCATTGGTGAATTATGATTAAATGAGAAGGTGCCTTAAAAGTTTGATTAGATCTATTCAATGTTGAAGTAGTATTAGTAGTTTTGAACTGAAGTCTGTTTCTCTCGAATGGTTTAAGTCAGGTAGTCAGACTAAACATGATTAAGAAGATTTAGAATCTAAATTAGATTCATCGAAAATGAAATGGAGTTCAAATTTTATTTAAAAATAAGATCAAATTGATGGTGAAGACCTCCTGTGACAGTGGACCTGTTTTGCTTGTTCGGATGTTATTTTAAATAAAAATACATGAACCATGACGGACCAATCTATGTTTTTCTTCCTCATAAAAAGTTTTGGCGTAAAAACTCCCATTTGTTACTTCTCCATCCATATACTTAATTAGTATAATTTATTAGTTAGTTAAGTAATCGACTCGGAGTCCATTTGCTGTGCTGCCCGGTTCACCTGACAATTGACTTGGGCAATCGGCCTTTCTTATGCTATTTCTAGCTTTCTTTCCCTTAGCTCTGGCTAGAGTTGGACCTTTTCTGGGCAAAGCTTAGACACAATTGGGCGTAATGGATCAGATCAGAGTAATATGAACATAGGAAACTTACACAAAACCAGATGCTAACAATCATCTGTTTGCATGCATTTAACACCCTTTTCACAAGATAACATCTTTTTTATACAACATTACCAGAATCCTTATGTGAGATTGATTACAGTAAATGACGTAAAAAGGGGTCATCCCAGTTCTAACATAGATCTGCCAGGGGTATCAAGCAGTGCATCAGAGATCATTTACCTTGTCAAATAGTACACGATTAGGAAAACAACCACGAATGACGCAACAAGGGTGAACATTTTCCTGCTTGATCTGGTTTCAAAGACCTGAAAATGAAAATAACATTCAGCATTACAGGTCATAGCAAAAAGAAAGCAGTATTGCAGTAGGAAGAGCGTCTAGTCCTACCATCTTAAACTTGTCCATGGTACCAGACAGAATTCCTCTTGATGAATCCATGTCATTGCCCTGCATATATCAACATCCAGAAAATCAATAACAAAATACAGGAGAATTTATGAGAACACCGAGTAGTGTACATACCATTCTGTCCAGCATACGGTTGTGAGAGTCTACTTCCTCATGTATATCACCAGACAGCTGTTTGAAGGAATGACATTAGAATTTACTTGGACCATTTTAGAAATCATTAAGCTGAAATACTTTACAATTACTATTAACCATATTCTGTGAGCCTATGCTTATACAGAAAATAGTATTTTTGAAATTCAATTACTTCATTTTTGTTGGACCCCTTAGTAATTTCCTAGTGAGCTCTGGGGTCAAGAATATTCCTTTCAGTTGGTTGAGATGAATTAGTATACAAAGAAAGAAAGAGAGTAAATGAAAACCCTGGAGAATTCGAATTGAATTTGTAAAGGACCTTCCACTATTTACATGTGATCTGATCACAAAGACAAAAGACTCTTAAAGCTTTTCTTTCATCTCTCAGATATATTAAAATAACCAACTTCGTATTACGATTATTGCTATGCCCCCAAACCCCAAAATTCTATTAACATAAATTATTCTCATTCTTTAAGATCATGTATTAATGCCACTAACTATTTTAACTATATACACTAAACAAATGATATTTAAAGAATAAAATAATTGTATTGTTTGATGAATTTTTCTACTTCTAATTGGAAATATATGCATCAAGAAGAGAATCAAAGAAATAAAAAAGAAAAAGCCAAACAAGAAGGCTAATATAGATAAGTAATGCTAATTACTTAGAAATAACACTTATAGGCCACAGTACTACACCCAAATTCCCTATTTCTTTTATGACCCTAAACCCCTATTCGATTTATTACAAAAACACTATTTCACCTCTATAGAATAATATTGACTGCAATAGCCTATGAGGGTGGTGGTGGTGTTGTTTTTCCCCCCTAAAATATAACTGGCATTATTAGTATATTTTGATTGAGCTGGGAAGCTACTGTGATCTGCCTCCTTTTCCCTTCAGTTTTCAAAGAAAATCTTCCAAGAAATCAGGAGCGCTGTTAAAATCTCCCACAACCCTTCAAATTACAAGAAATTAATTCGATAAAATTCACGGGTAATTAACACCAGTAAGTGGTAAGAGCATTATTAGGAGGTTATTAAGGACAATTTAGCTACTTCCATGCTGCTAGACATTAATGGACAGGACCTTAATATTACAAAATCACACTAAGACCTATGTTGAAAAATGCCATTTACCCGCTTCAGAAGATTGACCCTATCTTGCAATCCTTCAACTGCTCTTTCATTATCATGCTCGTCTATCTCATGGGAGTAGGAAGAAGAGGCCCGGATGCCACCCTCCTCAATGCCATCAAAAAGTGAAGCTTTATTATTACGGTAGTCCCTGCAAAAGAAGAAGTATTTTTAGTCATGGGATAGAATCGGCAAGGATTAAATTAAAAATCATCACCAACTTGAGGTATCATTTAGGCCAAAAGTCAATATTACCTTGTCTTTGGTACATGATAGGATAGGAGTAAAAAAATAATGTTCTAGCTTAGTTATCAATAGTTTGAGCTAGATTATAAGTTACAAAACAAGCACAGAAAATATACATCGGAATAAGATTTCAAATACAACTATAAATTATAGGCATTTAAAAAAATTATATAGATAATATATTAGAAAACCATATGCACAAACTTTCATATTAATTAGTCAATCAATTACAAACTTATCATGAAAAAATAAGAAAAAGTAGAAAGGTAGAAGAAATGAAGATAGGAAAGAAAAAGAAAAAATATAGTGATGCACAAGTTTCACAAATTTCTGTAGTTCCATTATTTGGGACAAGAATATGAAATGGGATTATCGAATCCCACATGCAAATATTGTTCAAACAACAGATTGGACTAACTTGGGAGTGAAGTTAGTCCAATCCCATGCACCAAACCTAGCAAGAATATTGTTTTCTATTAACCTTGGCAACTATAATGTTTTTTCTAACTATTTTGAACTTCTCGTACAAATTTCAAGTGATTTTATGCTAACAATCCCAGACAAGTTCAAAAGAAAAACCTAATGCAACAGAAGCTGTGTGCAACCCTACAATGTGCCATATGCAGCATCCAAACTACATCTGGACAATAGTAAACAAATATACATCAACGAACAAACTTATTTCTTAAGCTTGGTTGCAGACAATGTAGGGCTACCTATAATATTCCCAAGTTTAAAGTCCAATGATCTAACTCTAAGATTCAAGTTTTTTCTATCACATTACCATATTAAACAATTATCATCATTATGATGTTAGTCGCAATAGCTTTAGCACACATCAGCTCCATGCTCTCAGTTAATCAAATTGCCATATCTAAACCCGGGTGACTGATGACTAAACTATAGGAAGATTTTTAAGATATCTACGCGTGTGTATACATATCAGAAGGTAGAGAACACTGTAAAAAGACACTTCAGGATACAAATGTGTATGCGTTCATGTAAAGACACTTAAGCATGGATGACACCTAGGAATCCCTGTCACGACTATGCATGGCTGGGTCATTTAAATGTCCTAAAAGAGGGAATTGAAAATTTCAACCAGAATTAAGGTATGCCACAAACTCAACAACCAAGCTCAAACTGCTATAAAAATTCAGAATCGAACCCCAAGACAACTAAATCTGAATCCGTTCCCTAAGCTGCATGATATCATATAGCCATCAGGAACGATAACACTAGTAGAAGTGGATAAATATGGCACAAACAACCCGATCAAGAATCAAGATAATTACGATCGTGTAGAAATCAAATCAGAAACAGATCAATTCTCAATTAAATGCGCCAGAAACAGTAAGTAAATTAGATTTACATTGAAATCGAAAGATCAGACTGAAAAATCAAAACAAGATCCATAAAACATCTACCTTCTAGAATTCATGGTACCGAGATCACAAAAGAAGAATCGGAAGTAACAGAATTGAGATTCTACAGCGCAAATCAAAAGAGATGGAAATGAAGGAGTATTAGATGAGTAGATATGGATGAAGAAAACAAATTAGATCTCATATAGATAAGTGTATAACACCTTATAGAAGAAGTAAATTGGATGTTTACATGCGAATTCGCGAATTCTAGTCCAATCCTGCGATGGTTTTTGTAGATTCTATAACAGTAGGCCGGAGTCAGGAAGAACGGTAGATGCCGTTTGGGGAAGATGAAAACCTGAGCTAGGGCTTCTACCTTTATATATTCAAATGTACAATTTCTAAAACATCGCTCTTTTTTCTTAAATTACCACATCGCCTAGTGTCGTTTAAGCCTTTTCCCAACTCCCTTACCTCACAATCTTTTCTTCAGTACTCTCCCCCACTTATATAATTAAGATTAGAGCAAATTATATTCAACTCAACCCTGCAGAATTATAACTGTAAACGCATATACTTTTTATGTTTATTTATAAATATATATTTTTTTACCGTTCAATTTGCAGACGGATTAATAAGGAACATATAATAAGGTTGATATGATACAATATATAGTATTAATTTATTTAAAAATAATATATCAGGAATGAAAATTTATGATTAATAAATTAAAATAAATATATAATTAAATATAAATTAAATTTATTCAATTATGAATTACTGTATACGAATAGACAACACTAATAAATTATAAAAATAGATTATTTATTATTATTTTTAAATTTTAAATAAATTCATTATTTAAAATTATTAAAATTTTATTTTAAAAGAAAACTCACTCAAATATAATTGTTCTCATTTTTAATATTTGAATAAGTGGACTAAAAAAAATAAATTTAAAAATTTGAGAAAGCAAAATTGTCAAGCTATATAATTAATAAATTTTATCGAAATAATATATATATTTTTTGCTCGACCTCTTACTAATTTACATCAATCATAATAAATTTATATCTCATACAACCTACAAATTATAATTTAATAAATTTAATTTGCATTTAGAAAACACAAAACAGAAATAATATATGTACCATGTAAATTAATCATAATTCCTACTCAGATTTTACATGATTAATACCTTATTGTAATTTATATTTATTTTATATTCCATTTCACGGACTACAAATTTCTACTTATATCTATCACATTTGTTATTAATAATAATTTATTTTATTTACAAAATCAATAAATTTAAAATATTATTTTTTATATAACTATTAAAACAATTTCCTCCCACCTATCAAATATAGGTACATAAAGAAGTTAGTAACACCAATTTTTTTAACAATAATTTGTTTTATCCTTCTTTTACCAACAAAAATAAGAAGCATCCATAATTCAAAATAGGGTGATGATGCGGTATTGGGAAGTTATATTCCAGTAACATTACCTAACAACTTTTACCTATTATAATAGGTTTTCAAATTTAATAGCAGGTTAAAAATAATGTAATAATTTAATATAATTTATATAATTTTAATAAATTAAATATTCTTAATTTTAAAACATAATAATTTAAATTATATTAAATTCATTTATTTTTGACAAAAAAATAATAATATATAATAATGTAAAATATAAATAATAAAATAAAAAATTATGATAAATTAATTAAAAATATTAAAGCTGCAACAATATTGTTGATAGGTTGCGAATCAAACGTAGAGGTTGCGATTTTACATTGATTTAATAACACAATTAAGGTTGCAATCTTATCGTTGGCAGGTTGCGAACCTAACATAGAGGTTGCAACTTAACATTAATTTCATAAAAATTGAGGTTGCGATCCAATCGTTGAGAGGTTGCAAAATTCACATAGAGGTTGCGATTTTACGTTGATTTAATAACAAAATTGAGGTTGTGAAATCATCGTTGGCAGGTTGTGAACCTAACGTAGAGGTTGCAATTCAATGTTAATGTCATAAAACTTTGAGGTTGCAATCCATTCATTGAAAGGTTGCAAAATTCATATAGAGGTTGCAATTTTACGTTGATTTAATAACAAAATTAAGGTTGCGATCTCATCGTTGGTAGGTTGCGAACCTAACATAGAGGTTGCAATTCAATATTAATATCATAAAATTTTGAGGTTGCGATCCATTCATTGAAAGGTTGCGAAATCCACATAGAGGTTGCGATTTAACGTTGATTTGATAAAAAAAAAATAATTAAAGTTGCGATCTCATCGTTAGTAGATGCAAATCTTACATAGAGATTACGATTTAATGTTAATCTTACATAGAGATTACGATTTAATGTTAATTTCATAAATTATGAGGTTGCAACCCTTCAATGGGAGGTTACAAACTTCTCATGGAGTTTATAATTTTACGTTAAGGTTCTCATTTTACATCGTTCAAGTTAAAAACTATGCATGCAACGCCTCTGTGAATAGATTGTGAACATTATGTTGAGATTATAATTTTATATTGATTTAAATAAAAAAATAATATTGAAGTGCGACGCCATCATCAAGAGGTTGTGAATCCCACGTAAATGTTGTAACATTAAATTAATTTAATTAAAAATTAAAATTGCAGTGCATTGGTCGATAGGCTTTGAACCACTCATATACATTAAGATTATTTATTTATTTCATTAAAATTTATGTTTGCGACACCGTCGTTAGGAGATTGTGAATTTCCCCGTAATGCTGTGATTTACATTTATTTAATTAAAAATAATTGAAATAGCAACATTAATATTAATAGATTGTAAACCTGACCTAAATATTATAATTTAATATTTATTAATTAAAAATTAATGTTGCAAAATTATAATTAAAATGTTGTTATATAATTTATATAAATTCACTCGGTCTTATGCTAAAAATACACTATAACTAATATATAAATAGAAAATAAAACTGAATTTAATAAATATAAAAATATATTTGATTTAAAAAAATTAAAACAAATTAAAACAAACACATCAGCAAATAGTAGATAAAATATTATTTAAAAATTATTATTATTCTAATTAATTTAAACTATTAGATTGCCATCAAATTAATCTAATAGTTAAAAAGAGCGTGGTAACCTTTACCCACGATGTGCTGTAGCTAAATCATTCGAAATATATCATAAATCATTGTAAAGTATACCTGGAGCAAGATCTGTCAACAACCTAAATCCATATTTACAGCTGTAACCATGAACTGACACTTAACTTCAAGACATTGATATTAAGACACTTGTATTTCTGAATGATATTGCCGGAAATCGTGTCATTCCTCTGTAGGTGCATGCCGAGGAAGGGTAAGTTATCACCGCATCATTTATCGTAATACTTTCATTTTAATTAAGTAAAAATTATTTGTTGGAAAAAACAGAATATATAAAATAACAACAATAAAAAAAATAAAAGAACACATCACAATAACAAATGGATAAATCTTTATTATATTAGATGATAATGATTCTTAGAAGCAATATTTTGATAAAATTTAACTAAATTAATTTAATCCAATTATATCAATTATAATTATACTTTTATTTTAATAAATTATTGATATTTGTTGAATATATTCATAAAATATTAAATAATTAGTAAATAAAATTTATACTTATGTAAGGTGTAGAGTTTAAAAAAAAAAAAATTCATTCTAAGATTTTTTGTTTTTAAAAATTACAGAATATAAAACTAATCCTATCCTTTTAAAAAAAATTAAAATTAGTTTTGGAGGAAAAAAAAAGAAAAGAAATAAGAGACCCAAAACCATTGACGAGGAAAAAGAACCAAAGGAGCGTACAAGAGAAGCTGTAATCACACAATCAATCACTGTCATCTACCGAAAAGACTCGACTTTTTTACTCTCTCCAGTTCACTCACTTGGTGTATATTTAATTTTGAATAGCAAAGCAAGCGAGGGAGACTACGAAGAACGACAATGGCGAACCCGCCAAAAGCGTGGAAAGTGGAGTATGCCAAGTCAGGACGATCATCTTGCAGGACCTGCAAAGACAACATTGCCAAGGAAGCCCTCCGTCTCGGCAAAATGGTTCAGTCCCAGCATTTCGACGGCTTCATGCCTGTACCGTCCTTTACTATACTCTCCACTCTTTTAATCTTACTTTTTATATCTCTCGACGCCAGTATCACTTCCAATGTGTCCATTACTTGTTTCGTGAGTTTATGATGTTGTTTCTTTTGGCTATCTAATGATTGGTTTCCTGTGAAGCAATTGCGGTTTTGTTTTCGTAATTTTAGGTTTCTTGGTCTATTTTATACAGTTTCTGAAAGCCCTTTTGCTACGGCATGAATATATATATGTTCATAGAATTTGATTAATGTGGTGTTTATTTTGGTTAAGGCCTGATTATATGTCTAAAACTGAAAATACTGTTTGATTGATGAAGTCTACTACTCTGTTGTTTAGTTTTACGTTTTAAGGTGAAGCCTTTTTGATTAGTTTAAGGTGGACTTGTCTTTCTATTGAACCAGATGTGGAACCATGCCCGTTGTGTTCTAAGGAAGGCCAAGCAGATAAAGACGTATGAACTCCTTTTAGTTTTCTGTCATCATTTTCTGTGAATGAGAATAGATGTTGTGATTGACTTCTGTGTTTTTAGTGTTGATGATGTTGAAGGGATAGAATCTCTGCGATGGGAAGATCAGCAAAATATTAGGAAATATGTGGAGGCTGGCGGAGCCGCTGACGATACCGGTGGGTCTTCCAACAAGACAGCCACCCCAAAAGAATGTGGTATAGAAGCTTCACCAACTTCTCGTGCCACTTGCAAGCAATGCAACCAAAAGATCATGAAAGGAGAGGTTATATTCGTTACTGTTCCTTTTTTTTTTTTGAAAGTCTTTTCGTTACTCTTAGTATTGTTTGTATTTTGACTTGTTACTCTAAATTTGGAAAGTTAGTTCATGATCTCCTATATTAGCATGTGTAGATCAACAAGTGTTCTTCAATTAGACTGTAAAGAGTCCATATTTTTGCATTTTGTATCAAGTCTTTGAAATGATAGAAAACTCTTTCAAGTTATTGTTTGAGTGTCCTCAGGATGTAGACTAGTATGAGGATGTGATGATGGTTAGTTATCTAGCTTTAGCGAATTCAGCTTAATACTTTAGATCCAGGTAAATGGCTTACTGTTCGGTCAACATTTCATAATTCGTAACGTAACAGCCGGCCTTGCGAAATGTCTCTTGAATAAGCCCCAAATTTATTTATTCCTTGATTATAGTAGGTGGTTGGTACGATTAAAATACTGTGATGATTTCTCTTACATCTATGGTTAGGTACGCATATCCACCAAACCAGATGGCCAGGGAGCAAGGGGATTAGCTTGGCATCATGCTAACTGTTTCATGGAGATGTCTCCTTCTACTCAACTCGAGAAACTATCTGGATGGGAAAGCCTCTCAGTTTCTGATAAGGAATCCGTCAATTCCATGGTCAAGAAGGTTTCCTCTAATGCTAACAGCGGTATGTCTGTATGGAAAGTGACTCCAGTTTTGTAGTTTTGCTGGCCTCTCTAGTTCTCATTTTCTATTGTTTCTATATGAAAGCTACAGAAGACAAAAAAATGCCCAAGCAATCTACTTCAAAAGCTGGTTCAAAACGACGAAATGGTGGAGATAATGAGCCTTCAAAAGTTGCAAAGGCAGAAGGTGATGTTTCAAGAAGCAGATCAACTACTGCAAATAGCTCCGCTAATTTGGCCGATGAAAGCTCTTTTGACATGGAAATTAAACTTGAGGCGCAAACTAAAGAACTGTGGGCTTTAAAGGATGATCTTAAAAAGCATGTGACAACGCCAGAATTGCGTGAAATGTTGGAAGCCAATGGTCAAGATTCATCTGGATCAGAACTTGATTTGCGTGACCGATGGTAATCTTTTGGATGCATTTTTCTAACTACATCATTGTTAATCCTCCACTTCAAACTTCATGTAAACATCTTCTTAAAATGGTTTTAGTTTCCAAATGAATACCTTTTGAATCTAACTGTCTTCTTTCTATTCTGAGTGTCTGATTGGTTACTAAATAGGCAAGCATGGTAACGAAAATCAATAGTTGTGTTGTTAAGATTGGATTCCTTTTATATAACAATAACTGTGCCTCAAAGTTCAAATTGCTAGATGTATAAACTTTAGATAGCCAAAAATGGTGTTTCTAACTTGCTTATACCTTCACATTAGCTTACCTTCTAATTCTTGTGTAGTGCTGATGGAATGATGTTTGGAGCTCTGGCTAGTTGCCCAATTTGTTCTGGCAGTATTCGTTATTCTGGAGGCATGTACCGATGCCATGGCTACCAGTCGGCATGGAGCAAATGCTCTTATTCTACACGCGAACCGGAACGAATTAAAGGGAAGTGGAAAGTCCCGGAGGAGACGAACAATCAATATCTTAGCAAGGTTTCTAATCAGATAATGTGAATGTTGCCAAAATTTGCTTAATGAAATTAACACTAATGTGGTTTTGCTGTTTAAGTGCAGTGGTTTAAATCTCAGAAAAGTAAAAAGCCTGTTCGGGTCCTGCCTCCACCATCAGCCTGCAGCAACCCTTCTGCAGCTGGCAAGTCTCCATCCTCGAAGGGTGAAACTTTGGCAGACCTTAAAGTCTCCATGTCCAAATTACCTAAGGAATCAATGGTAATATCTCTCACCTATCATGTCTTGAGTATTAAGTTATGGTTGAAGATAGTTACTTTGTTTTTGAAAAGGGGTCATAAATTTTGTTGTTAAGTGCATTACTTGATATTCCTATAGGAAGATTGGAAACAAAAAATTGAAGGAGTAGGTGGATTGGTTCATGCAAAGGTCAAGAAAGGTATATGTCAGCTCAATTTACTTCCAGTTATATTTCTTGTTCCAATATTTGGTATTATGCTGTTAATTCAAGATATACATTAGTTGTTGATTACAAAATGAAAACACAGACACCAGTTGCTTAGTTGTGAGCGGGGCATCTGATGATCCAGATGCTGAGATGAGAAAGGCAAGGTAATGCTGCTTTCTAATTTGCTTCTTGAGTAGGTTTGTAATTTAGTTTGCTTCTTTTCTACTCAAACTGGACATGGTATCATTGACAGGCGGATGAAAGTACCAATTGTTAGGGAAGATTACTTAACCGACTGCTTTGAAAGGCAAAAGAAGCTTCCATTTGATCTGTACAAAGTTGAGGCTATAGGTGAGACTTCTAGTATGGTGACAATCAAAGTAAAAGGCAGAAGTGCTGTGCATGAAGCTTCTGGTATGCAAGATTCTGGCCACATTCTTGAAGATGGAAAAAGCATCTATAACACAACATTGAACATGTCTGATCTATCTACTGGTGTTAACAGGTATTTTACTTTGCCTTTTACTGGGCTCTCATTTATTTGGACAATTGGCTGTCTTTTTGCAAACTAAAAACACTACACTTATGTTAATTTAACAGTCTATTTGACTCCGCCTTTCTTCTTTTCTCTTAGATAATTGGCTGTGAAGTAAAATTATTTTGCTTCTGTTTATTTAATGTTGGTGCGACAAGCAGAGCTTAAACAAGAAATGCAGAATCTTTTATATTGTGTTTTTTTGCTTCTACTTTTAATGTTGCTATTATTCTTCGGTTTGGTATGCACGCACATGTGTGCTGGCAGCCTCGACATGATGCTGACTTGAACTATTCCTGGATACTAGTGGAGCATTTTATGAATGTAGTATGGGTTTGTAAGTGACATATTGAAGCTATAGTTTTGGTGTATTAATGACAATATAACGTGCTTAATTGTCGAAGCTATCAGCTTATGCCAAATTTCTATTTCTCTACTCTTTAATTTCATTAACTAAGTTCCCCTCAACTTGCACCGATGGAATGTGGGTTCTCAATTCATGTTATACACTTTTGTATATAATAATCATAAGTGGCTTTTAACTTGCAGCTGTTGAGGTCCTGGTTGTCAGTTCAACTCTGAACCTCTTGTGTCTAAACCATTCTGTTCTCCTCTATATCTAAGCTATTTATATATGTATATATACTTAAATCTATTGCACTTATCAATGCCTTTCTGCTGTCTTATATCGATATATACTTCTTCTTTTTTTTTAACTTCTTTATTGATTTCTTTTCCTCTTTTTTGGTATAAAATGAATTTGTTCTAACTCGTATCTACTCATATGTGAAGTTATTATATTCTTCAAATTATCCAAGAGGATAAAAGTTCAGATTGTTTTGTATTCCGTAAATGGGGCCGTGTTGGTAACGAGAAGATTGGTGGAAACAAGCTGGATCAATTTTCAAAATCAGATGCAATTTCTGAGTTCAAACGTTTGTTCCTCGAGAAGACTGGGAATTCATGGGAAACTTGGGAACAGAAATCTAATTTTGAGAAGAAACCTGGCAGATTCTTTCCATTGGACATTGTACTGCTTTCTCATTCTCTCTTTCACTTCCTTCTCTCCCATTTCCCATGTTCAGGTAGTGACTGCATCCATCTTGATATTTTATTCTTGGTTTGTAGGATTATGGAGTCCACAAACCGGTGTCAAAGAACAAATCAATTGATGCAGACAGCAAGCTTGCTGCTCCAGTTATAGAGTTGATGAAGATGTTGTTCAATGTGGAAACATATAGGTTATAAGCCGTTGTCATGTCTTTTATCTTATGCATGCTTTTGCAAATAACTGTATGTTTAGCAATTTTTTTCTTCTGTAGAGCTGCCATGATGGAGTTTGAGATTAACATGTCAGAAATGCCACTTGGAAAATTGAGCAAAAGTAACATCCAAAAGGGTATTCACATGCATAACTCTTGATTTTTGAGGGCTTTCTTACCTATACTGATTTCTTAAATTAAATTTAAATTGCATTAGCAAAGCAGAATATTTAAAATATTTCTTTTATTCTATACAGGTTTTGAGGCATTAACGGAGATACAAAATTTATTAAGTAGCAATGTGGTTGATATTTCTATCAAAGAAAGCCATATTGTTGATGCCAGCAATAGATTTTTTACTGTGATTCCTTCCATTCATCCTCATGTTATACGGGATGAAGATGATTTTAAGTCAAAGGTAAATAATGCTGGACTCTTTTTTCATATAGTGCATTAGTTGTTTTGTTTGTATGATTTCTTCAGTTAGAATACCACCTTAACTAAAGTTTCCACTTTTCAGTTATTTCTGTCTGTCACAACTTTCAGTTGGTTTTAATTTTTATTTTGGAGCTGAAGGCATCTTTTCGCATAGGAATTGACTAATTGGCTATCATGTACTGTAATATGGATTGGTGATTTCTTATAAAAAGCCTATCAAACTATGATATTGTATCTGAAACTTGCTTCTAGTTGTCTTTTAGATCATTACTTGGCTTATATTCTGACATCACACTCATGAATAATACTAAGATACTTTTTGCTCAAAGAAGTGATTGTAGTGCCATTTTTTACACTAAGGTCAAAGGTGAACTGTTTTCTTTCACTCAAGATGTCTTTGATCATGTGTCCGTCAACTGCGGTCACTTTAGTTATTTGCATGTTGTCATTCTTCTAAATTTAATCACCAAGTCATCATTAATATTGATTATGTAAGTCCGTGTGGTGTCAGGTTGGGGTTGCAAGTAATTTTTAATTGTTCAAATATTCCTACATTTTCTGAAAATTTCTCATCCTTACATCATTCTTGTGGCAATATCAATCCCATACACCAGTGAGGCAGGACTTAGTGGTTGAGTATAACTCTGAGGAGATGAGAAAGCAAAAATATAAAATAGAATAAAATGAAGAAAAGGAGGCAGTTGAAATGCTATGTTTGCTTTGTAATTTTCTAGAGTTCAATTTTCCTGAATGCATGATGAATACTTGATGTTGGTGATTTTTGGATCAGGAAAATAAGTGAATATATATGTCTTTGTCATTTGGTTGTTTTTAATACCATCTATGCTTCCGTGATAGGTGAAAATGCTAGAAGCTCTCCAGGACATTGAAATTGCTTCAAGATTAGTAGGCTTTGATGTTGAGAATGATGATTCTCTTGATGAGAAATACCACAAACTTCGCTGTGACATTGTTCCACTTGCTCATGATTGTGAAGATTTCCAGTTGATTGATAAATATCTCCAGAATACTCATGCTCCTACACACACGGTAGTACTTTCTTAAGTTTGGACTCTTAAAATTGATATGTGAAGGGCATGCTCTTCCTTTTTAGTTGTTGGTGGGTCATTTTTACATATCTCAAAGATATAACTTACTGGCCCTTTTGATGACCTCAGGAGTGGTCACTTGAACTGGAGGAAGTTTTCTCACTTGAAAGGGCAGGAGAATTCGATAAATTTGCTCCTTACCAGGAAAAGCTTCCGAATAAAATGCTCCTTTGGCATGGTAAGTCGGACCAGAATTATTATTATTATTATTATTATTATTATTATTATTATTATTATTATTATTATTATTATTATTTTACTTTATTTAAAACTTATGACACAAGGCAAACATATAATTTCCTTTTCTTCCAGGTTCAAGGCTAACAAATTTTGTCGGAATACTTAGCCAAGGGCTGAGGATAGCCCCTCCTGAAGCTCCAGCAACTGGCTATATGGTTCTCCCCCTCCTCCCCTCCCTTTTGTTCTCCCTCCCTCTCCTTGCTTCTCCCTTCCTCCCTCTCTGTCTGTATATATGTGTAAATGTGACTTTTTCAATGTGAAATATCTATGTACTGTTCTATACACTGACAATACACTTTTGTATAACAGTTTGGCAAGGGGATTTACTTTGCTGACTTGGTCAGTAAAAGTGCTCAATATTGTTTTACTGATAAGAAAAATCCTGTGGGGCTAATGCTTCTGAGCGAAGTGGCCTTGGGGGAGGTCTATGAGCTCAAGAAAGCAAAGGTGAGATCCTTGCTTTGAATATTTATTTAAAACGTTTGTGCTTTTGTACCGTAAATGTGGAATCTAACTGTGGGTCTTGTGGGTCTAGGTAGTTATTGAAGAAGATTTTTTTTTTTTTTTTTTAACTCTTTAAAAATTACGTTGCATGTTATATTTTTTACTATATTGTTCCAGTATGTTTATTTAATCACTGCCATTTTACAAGGGTATTCTATAACTTAGAAACTATCTCACCTAAGTCTTTACTGTTTTAGAAATTTATATATTTCTAGATTTGTTTGGTATGGCTCATGGAGTTTAGAACAATTGAATTATGCATGGTTTTCAGTTCTCAATAACTATTTTTCCCCACTGTTTCAGTATATGGATAAACCTCCTCAGGGAAAACACTCCACTAAAGGTCTTGGCAAGAAAATACCTCAGGAGTCAGAATATGTGAAGTGGAGAGATGATGTCACCATACCTTGTGGCAAACCAGTGTCATCTAATATCAAGTCCTCTGAGTTGATGTACAATGAGTACATTGTTTATAATACAGCTCAAGTGAGTCCACACAACTCTTATTTCTTGCATCTTGACTGATACATATATTTGCGATTTAATTTCACTTGATGATAATGAAATAGTTTACAAGCAACTCATAAGCCATATCAAGTCCTGGTATATTAGAAATTTTTGGCTTTTATCTGCATTTGCATTGCCTTAAGCTACCTGTTTTGAAAGGCCTTTAAGTTCATATTGGTCATCTGTTTGTCCAGAAATCCAATTTTAGTTTTCTTCTCAAAGTAATGATCTGTCTGATGAAGCTACCGAGCTGGCAATTTTTGTTAGGAAAAAACATGACTTTGATTGTTTCTTTCCTGCCTCAGTCAAATCGATTTAGCTGACCCTGCAGTTGAATAAATTATCAAAATATTAACTATTTGCTTCACTGTAAGAAGCCTAAACTAGAACAAATATGCTATAAGAAAATATAAAATTTTTGGAAGCAAGATAATGGAGAATATATGTCTTGTCCAAGTTTTATAAATTGGCTTCCTCATGGACTTTGCTTCTAAATGAACCAATGAATTTGTTAGCTTAAATTGAGATAGTACTATTCACTTTGGTTACTTTTCTGCTCTTGATTGCTTGTTCACTCCAGTAGTATAGGACTTTGTTTCTTCTTCTTGTTTTTGTTTGAACACTCAAGTCTTTTGGAAAGAAAGCTCATGGATTGATACTAAAACTACATTTCCCATCTCTCAGCTATATCTGCTGGTTATTATAAGATTCCTAAACATGATTTTCTCCATTTCACCATATCTCCAGACAGGCACATGCAAGTAATGTATCATCTATTGTAGTAACACATGTTCTAGGTCTACACCAATTTTCCCCCTGATATGTCATAGAAAAGTAAAATGCTAATGCAACTATCACGGTCTTGACGAGATGGTTGTTTTCACAGGTGAAGATGCAGTTCTTATTGAAGGTCCGGTTCCATCACAAGAGGTGAAAAAAGGATGGTAAAATGACATGCTCTTTTGGAAGTTCAACTCTGCAATTACTTGAAAAATCTGAACTGTTTTGGATACCGTATGGTAATATTATTTCATTTTCGATATGATCTCAATTTTGGGGGATTTCTTAGAGGTCTCGACCTTGATCAGGGGCTTGCTTTCGAGCATTGTACATATTTTTGTAATGGAAAATGAAAATGTTTCCTCGTATACATTTAGCTTGAATGGTATGTACATAGTATGAGCGAATGATGTTTAGTTTGGTCATATTAATTAGAGTTTTGATGCATGTGTGCCATGTGTGGAAGTCAAAATAATTGGCGATTTATGTCATGAAAGTAACGACTGAATCGCATAATTGAATAGAGCATATAGTAAGTGGAAGCTAGGTGGCAGAGGACGAAGAGAAAAGTGGTGGAAACAGAAAAAGTAACCATTTTCTTTCTAAAATATATTCTTTCCATGTCCAAAGTCGAGAAAAATAGACTATTAAGATCTGTTTCACGATTTTTCAGACAAGAAAATAAATTCTTTACTTCCCGAATTTCACACATGGTATTAAAATTGGAAAGTAACTTTTTAAAGTTATTGAACTATTGTCCATCAAAAACTTACTCATGCCATTTAGGTGACATTTAATTACATTTGAACAATTTTTTACACACTCACACTTATGAGGGTCATTTGTACGTGTGTTAAATTGAAAGTAAAATATCAAACAACTAGTGAAAAGATCGCGCGTTGCGCGAAATTTCTGAATTTTATGTAAAATTAATATTTATATTTACATAATTTATTAAAGTTATTATTTATTATTGTGAGAAAAAATAATCAATTTTAGTTATTTACATTTAAAAATTAAGTATGAAAATTAAAAATTATATCTTAAAATTATGACCATATATGAAATTTCTTTAAAATTAATTTTAAAATGGCTTTAACTTTATATATATATATATATATATATTTTGTTAAAGAAGTGATTTATAAAAAAATTAACAAAATTTTTTTTAATAAATTAAAAAAATCTAAAAATTATCAATAATAAATGAGTATGATTTGTAACATAGCTTAAAAAAATAATGAAATGATATTTTCCACCAATAATTTATACAGTTTCATCTCACAAAAATA
This sequence comes from Cardiospermum halicacabum, assembly GCA_031304145.1. Classification (NCBI taxonomy): domain Eukaryota; kingdom Viridiplantae; phylum Streptophyta; class Magnoliopsida; order Sapindales; family Sapindaceae; genus Cardiospermum; species Cardiospermum halicacabum. Next base: position 16,071,882 of record CM062390.1, read on the forward strand.
AATTTTATAATTTCTATATATATTTTATTAATTTTTCCTAAATTTTAAAAGAGGTATAATAACATCTCCGATATCATGTTAATTAGAGTTGTCTGCACAGCCATAACCATAAGTAATGTAGATTTTTTTATTTTTATTTTTTTTTAAATTCCACATCGGTAATGTAGAGCTTTTTAAAAATAATAATAAAGAATTGGTGAATTCTATTTCCAATATTAAGATGATGTGGCATACTTTATTATCAAATTGTGGAGTTGAATTGCTATTTCTAGAGGGTAGAATGCACAATTGACTCATTTAGATAAATAGTTTTACATTATTTGGTTAAATTATTCTTACCAACTATTTCTTTTATTGCATAGATTGAATTTAATTAAAAAATTATTAATAATTAAATTATTTTTTAATAAAAACAATGATTATTGCATCACTATTTTTAATTGACACTATTTATTTTTAAACATCCTGTGACATCATTGTTCAAACCCTCTATTTTCGACGGCGCGTCGTCATCTCACGCTGTATTGGAGATCCTTTACTATGTTTATTATTGTTTTTTAAAGGATTTATAATTACAATATTCAATATTTCTCTCAAAATTAATTCCAACACTAATACTTAATACATATATATACATATATATATATATTATAAACTTATACTCCAATTTAATAATAATATCTCATTTGTAGTATTAATAATAATAATAATAATAATAATAATAATAATAATAATAATAATAATAATAAGAAAAAGAATTTTTGAGCGTAACATTGATTAATATGGGAGAGAATAATTATGGTTATATATAATAAAAAAAATCTGAAATATATATTTAGTGTATATTTAAACTTGAATTCTAATTTCTTAAATAATATAGATGGTTGAGATTTGATATAAAATTAAAATAAAAAGTCAGGAATGCAAATTGGATAAAAAAATGAAGTATTTGGGATGGGATACAAAGTCTCTCACAAGTTATAAGCAATTTCATCTTTACTTCCAACTTAAGGGTTAATTACAAAAAACCTCTACTTTTTCAAACTTTTTGCATTAGTCCACCGGTTTCAAACGTTCGTTACAAAAAACCCAGGTTATGCAAACTTTTTGTATTTACCCACTGGTTTTAAACCTTTTTTCTATTAAAAAGTACTGTTCCAAAATCAGAAATGGGTTTTTTGTAGGGTTAATTACAAAAAGCCCCAACTTTTTCAAACTTTTTGCATTAGTCCACCGGTTTCAAATGTTCGTTACAAAAAACCCAGGTCATGCAAACTTTTTGCATTTACCCACTGGTTCTAAACATTTTTTCTATTGAAAAGTACTGTTCCAAAATCGGAAATGGGTTTTTTGTAAGTAACGTTTGAAACCAGTGGGTTAATGCAAAAAGTTTTAAAAAGTGGGGTTTTTTGTAATTTACCCATTTTTTGTAAGTAACGTTTGAAACCAGTGGGTTAATGCGAAAAGTTTGAAAAAGTAGGAGTTTTTTGTAATTTACCCTCCAACTTAATACTTTAAACCTTTCTATATTTGTCCACTGAGTGGTTTTTGTATTTTTGTGAGTGGTTTTGGTATTTTTTGAGTGGTTTTCAAATTCTATATGTATTAAATTGAAGATTCGGAAAATTTCTAAAATCAAAATTACTCATACAACACCAAAACCATTCACAAAAATACCAAAACCACTAGTAGTTTTGATTTTGGGGTGATTTTGCAAAACTTTTCAAAACCGGGTGCTCAAAGTAAAACGTTTGAAAAAATGAGGTGTTTTTGGAAATAACCCAAACAATTTATGTGTGATAAAACAATGTAATTTACACAATAAATGTCATTATTATAACATTATACTATACTCACAAGATTGTATATATATAAATTAGCTCTCATTAAATTTTAAAAATACTACTGTTAATTTTATGTATTCTCCAATTCATTTTAAAAATACTATTTTTAATTTTTTTTCATTCTTCAATTCATTTTCTTTTTAACTAAAGTTGACTGAAAATTTCTTAATGTTTCCATTTTTATAATTTTGGATTTTATTTATTTTTATAATTTAATATTTAAAAAAAAATATCTTTAATATATATTGCATATCGATTTCAAATGTTAATTACTCTTATTTTTTTATACACTAATTCACAACATGTTTCTATAATACTTTCAACAAAAAAAATTACAAATAAATTGTTTTTATTAAATTAATACAATTTTATAATTAAGTAATAATAACATTAATTAGAAAATATTTATCTATTGAGTGAGTTATGATATTCTTGTGTTAAATATATATATATATATTTTTTATTAAGAATATTAAATTACACGTATAATGATAAATAGTAGGGAAAAACTTTGAACTCTTGAGTATCTTTTATTTATTTTCATAATTATTCATTTATCTCTTAATTTGTATTCATTCAAAATAAGTAATAAAAGTATTTATTGTATTAATTGAAGTTTATTGCATTTTTTTTTAAAAATATCTCTGCTTCAATTTCCATATTAATACCCATTGAATAAGATAACTAATGATCATTAATTTACAATTAAAAGAAAAAACCTTTTATCTTCCCATTCTAAATTTGTTTACGTAGGTTGTTATTAACATTTTTGTTTTCATTAATTTACTCTTAAAAAAATCTTTTATCTTTCTCATTCTAAATTTGTTTAGGTATCGTTTTATTAACATTTTTGTTTTCTTTACATGGATACAAACTATTATCAAACCATTACAAATAAATTATTTTTTTAAAGGTTAAAAAGAAAAGAGCATTCAATTTATAAAATTATATTTTCTCTTCTCTTCTCATAAATTTATATTCATTTTATTTATTTATTTTTTAAAAATCCATTTCTCTTGTGCTATCATATATATATATATATATATATATATATATATGTATATGTCAGTAGTTTTATTATGATTGTGGTTCACCATATTAGAAATATATAAAATATAAAAACTCACATGTTGTCAACAATTTTTAAATCTTATTATAACTTCATACAAATGTCAATAAATTAATAAATTATAGCCAATAATAATATAATTAATATAATTAAATAATCTTATAAAAATTTTCATGGTAAAATCACAATCTAAAATATATTAATATCACTTATATCAAATTAAAATAAGAAAATTACTTACTATTTTTACAATTATTATAAAAAAATAAAATAAAAACAACATGGGTATAAAACTTAAAATCAAATACAAGTACAAATATACATATATCCAAATTGAAAAAAAAGAGTTCACATTGGCATTTTGTTGTCCACGATTGTTTCTATATATGTATCAACAGATTCTCAAAACCTCACGAAATCATCTTATCTCTTTTTTCTGCCAACTCTAAGATCTTTTTTTTCTGCTAACTCAAAGAAAATTTAATATTTATACATAGAAAAGTTAATTTTTATACATAAAAAAGATAAAGACAGTACGTTAATAAAATAAAAAGTCAAAAATGAAAAACCAAAAATTGATCATAGACTAAAATTTGTATTAAATAATTGAATAAATAAAATTAATAAACAAAATTAAAATAAGTAATAAGTACTAATTTAATGTTATTTTTAAAAAGAAAATAAATGATACCGTTATTTTTAAAATTATATTTATTAAAGAAATCAATTAGTGAATTAAGGAAAAAATAAATTGAATTAAAAGACAACCAAAGAATCTCATTCATTAAAAACAAAAATATTTAAAGAAAAAATTAGATTATAATGGCATGTTTTCATTTATTAAAATAAAAATAATTATAAAACCTAAATACATCTTTATATTTTTATAAGGGAAGATTCCTGAAAAAATAATAATTAAATATAATCTTCAAAAAATATAATCTAACTAATAAAATCTTACCATAACGGATCCTGTGTCTTCTCCCAACTCTATCATTTTGCAACATTCTACATGAGATTCATAAGAATTATCGAAATAAAAAATAAAAAATGAAAAAAGCTAAAGTAAATTAAACTTCACGTATTTAAATTAAAATCACCAAAGTAGTAAATGGAGAAACGTTGAAATAAAAATCAACAGAGAAAATTTTCTTTTCTCGATTTTTCGACCAAGATGAATTCGTCACTCCGTCCTTTAATATTCTTGTAGCCTCTAATCTTCAATCTGATAAGAACAACGGATAAGAACAACAAAATAAATATGTAAGAGCATAGAAAGATGAATCAAATTTCTTTTTTTTTTTTTAAAAAAAAAAGGAAAGAAAAAAGAGATGATTTTGAAATATGAAGAGAGACATCAAGAGGAAGAGAATAGATCACAAATAAATAGAGAATGAAAGAAATGAATAGTTAAATAATTAATAACAAAAGCATCTAAATGGTATCTTTTTGACATATTCTTCGTTATTGAAGTTAATGATATATGATATGTATGCAAATTAATGTCAAAACAATTTAATAAATCGAAAAATAAGAGAGAAGACTAAAGAACACGTGTCATATTGTAATTGGCTCAATATCTTCAAATGTCAAAACTTCTCATTTTCATAGTTTTTCAACCTAAAGCAAATCATATAGTGTGCCACATCAGATCAGTGGGGACCACTGGAGATTCCGCTTTATATATATATATAGATTAAAAAAATAATAATTTGCCCAGTAGTTTTCCGGGCTCCACATACCCGGGAAGCATGCAAAATAATATTCTGCTTCCCGGGTGTGGAAATCAGGAAGCAAGTTGTTGTGTAATATCTGCTTCTTAGTAGTCAACACCAGGAAGCAGTGTAAATTTGAGTCTGCTTTCCGGTCTGTACTTTCGGAAAGCAAATTTCTTGCTTCCTAACACTATAGACCGGAAAGCAGACTCAAATTTACATGCTTCCCGGTGTTGATCCGGGAAGCACATGCAAATCACAAAACAAAAACAAATGATTTTAAATCAAATACAAACCAACTACAATATTAAAGAACGCTAATTTTCAATAATTTTAAAATTATCAAATGAATTCAAGGATTATAAAATCATCGAAACAAACCCAATTTTCAACAACACTATAATAGAACATTTCCAACAACATAAAATAATCAAAACCAATCTATAATTATTCAGATTGGCATCCGTAAAGTTCCTTGACGAATGTCGAAAGTACCTTCCATCAATAGACATTTTTTTGACCTCCTGAAACAAAATAGAGTAGCAAACCATTAAAAACACACAAATAAATTCCAAAATTTATATATAAACTATGAAGCAGACTGGTTTACAACATCAGGAAGCATGATCCATTTTCAAATGCTTCCCGGTGTTGGAAGCCAGGAAGTAGAATGTAATCACCGGGAAGCAAAAGTCTTTTTTCTCGACTTTCCGGTATTTAATGACGAGAAGCTATTTGTAAATATCAAGATAATTCAATATTCACACAAACAATACAAAACAACAATTTAAAACATACAAGAACTACATATGAAGACAAAAATTGAATGAAAACACTACCCGGGAAGCACCATTACACTCACAAACATGAAGTCAACAAGTAGTTATCAAAATTTGATCATAAAATCAAACCAATAACAACAAATACCCAATTTTCATCACATAATCAGACTCATTTCTAACCATAAAACCACCACCATCAATAACCCAATTTCAGAGGAAACAAAACTAACCTGAGTAGTTGCCCTCGCCGCCGCCTTATTCTTCTTGTTTCCTAATTTTATGGTTTCAGCCACCCTAGAGCTATTGACGGTGTTAGATCATCTTCTCGGCTATTGACCTTTTCCCCATCTAAAAATCGATTAGATAAATCCTAAGAATGAAAGAAGATGCGACATGAGAGATGAATGTCTGGATGAGAAAATATACTAAGAACCAAATGGTAAGAGCTAGCGACTTCTGTAATGAGAGAAGATGTGAGAGAAATTAGTGTTTTGTGAGTTTGATTTTGGATGAATGTTGTTCTAGTTTGCAACGGTTGATAGGTAAGAGAGATGAATGGCTTGAGGGGTAATTTAGGTTTTTAATTAAACCTAATTTTATAATTTTTTATTTTTATTTAATTTTAATAATTTTTAAATAGTTAGCATAATATTGTCATTTTGGTTTAGTAGATGTAAAAACTTACGAAAATGGTTTAGTTTTGTAGTATTTTTAATGTTAGGCCAAAAATAGTTTTTGGATTTTGTTTTGGCCCAAAAGTGAGAATTATCCCTTTATTTATATTAAGTTTTTTTTTTTTTTTTTTAAATTTTGTGACATGATCCGTACATGTATTTAGAAGTATATATAATAATAATAATAATAATAATAATAATAATAATAATTTTTCTAAATGGATTTTTTACTTTAAAATATAATTATAAATCTATTTTAAAAAATCTATAAAAATAATTTTTTAAAAGTTTGGTTTTCACTCCATATACTTAAACTTTTTGTGACTTTAAAAAAAAAATTATATAAAACTTTTAAATAGACCCATGGATAAAAGAATTTACGGATTTTTTAATAAACAGACGAATAAGTAACCTTATTGACTTTTTTAATAATCTTTTTGAAAATAAATTCAATCTAGTATTATTGTAATATTAAATTATTAAACAATACACAATAATAAAAGTTCAAACACACTTAAATTAGGCTGGCCTACTGGACTTATTAATCTTTGAATTTAGTCTAAGTTCGGCTTTTACATGAATAAACTTAAAAAAAAAAAATCAAATTTGATCTTATTATCAAACTTTATATACGTGAGACTATGGCCCTAGACAAGTCGACTGGCCTAATCTCATCCCTCATGACGAGTAAATAAAATATTTATAAACAAAAATAAAAACTTGATTGCTGGTTGCTATTACGTTTTCTACGGATTCAGTGGCTGTTTGTGGTGATCAAATACTCATTTATTGGGGATGAAATTTTAGGCATATATCTTCATTCTAAATTTACATTTATAAACTATTCTTTTAAACTAGGTGATATACCCGTGCGTTGCGCGGTGTTTATATTTTTTAATAAATAAATTATTATATTTTATTTAAATTATTATTAATGTTAGTGAAATGGTCTTAATAGAAATATAGGATTATATTATTAAATTAAAAGGTCATATTAAAATATATTTGACTTAAAATTTGATTTAAAAACAACTTTCATAATGATATAAAAGTCTAATTTCCATTTAATGTATTTAAAGAAAGTTTGTGATGGTCATATCCATTACCATTATTAAATCATCGTTTATAAAATTAAAAAATAATAAATAATATTTAAATTATAAATAATTTATATATCATTTCTAAGGGTTTAAATAAAAGAGATTGTGTAACAATTGTTAAACATAAACCATATATATGCATATAACAGAAGATATACAGAAGATGTAATAGTATCATAACATGCTCTCTAAACAAAAATGGTCATCATCCTTAATTTCTCTATATTGCATATTAAATGTGTCAAATTAATTTTGTTGACGTGTTCCTCAACAAACCTAGTAGCGCAAAAAAAAAACACAAGGTTAACAAATATAAAGTTTTGAATTCTATCATACCATCAACATAAGTACGACAAGGAAAAAAAATAAAAATGAAAATGAAAATGTGGAGGAAATTCAAATGGATAACAAATAGCAAATTAGTTTTTAAGCAGATCACATCATATAATATAATAAAATTATTAAATGCAATCTTTATCCTTAAATCATTAAAAGCACCAAGCTATAGAGCAGAATAACTGGCCAGTCCTACCAGGTTCATTATAAAAACAGTAATTATGACTAAAGAAGATTGAATAGAAAAAAATTACAGATATTATTCCCCATAACCCCGAAAGTTAGATCACTTACCACACAATATATTGAAGAAGAATAACCAATTATTAAAGTATATGAAATAAACCACACAAAGTCAAACTATCCATTGAACCACCTTCGTGCTTTAAGTTCACTAAACATAATATTCATAACTTATTTAACCTATTAACAATATCCACAAGTTAGAAAAAAAAAACTTCTAAGAGTTGAATTTAATATAAATTAGTAGGTGAATAAAACTCCTAAATCCTAATTCCTTTCGACATGTTAAATTAATAATATTTTAATTAAATTAATTAAAATTCAACTCAATTCTGAATTGTCATCGGTCTAATACTTGAGGGATCACAATGAGCCTGTACTTTATGCGATTATTAAAAATATATCATTTTATATTAATTTTATGTAATTTCTAAAAATTAATTAAATTATGATTAGTAAAAGTATGTAAATTAAGAAGAAGAAAAAATTCTTACATCGCATGACATAAGATGGGATATAATAATAATAATAATAATAATAATAATAATAATAATAATAATAATAATAATAATAATAATAATAATAATAAAAACAACCGAAGTAGGTGTGGAAATAATTTATCCAACATTTGGGGTGAGTAACTTTTGTATTTTTTCAATACATAATATTTATTTAATCTTTATTACTTTTAGTATTTCTTTAAAAATAAAAGTTATTTATCTGTTTATTTGATAGAAAATTAAATACGATAAATTATTAATTTGATGATAGTATTTATACACTAATAGAGTGTATTAATTTAGATAAATTGTATAATATTTTTTTATTAAAATAGTTATATTAATGTTAATCCAATATAATTTATAAATACATTATTAATATGGACTTCATTAAAAAAAAATACAATAATAATAAATGATGTTTATTTTATGAGTAATGTTACATATGACACATTACTCTTATTTTATATATGAGAAAAGACTTAATCACCGTTGTTTGTTCTTTTTTTTTTTTTTCTTTTTCATTTAACTCGTTGTTTGTTTTTATCATTTAACACTTTACGATGTTTAATTTAAGTGATAAACGAAAATTTTTAATCCATTAAAATATTGCTATTGGTTTTTTATTTTTTAATTAAAATAAGTGATTACATTTTCAGTTTACAATTTTGTCATTTTATCAATTTTTATTATTTTTTTAAAAAATATTTCATAGATAAAAAATTTTATTTATTATTTTTTAATACATAAATATACATATATATTATGATAATCCATTTAAATATATTTTTTAAACTATTGGAACTTAATTAAATAATTTATATTTATAATATCCTAAAAATATAAATATATGAAAAAGATAAGAACATTTATTAGTGTTCATAAAAAATTCACAATGACGTATTTATTATTTTCATTGAAATCTCCAATCAAATATACACCTAGAAATTATAAAAATGAGCAACATAATTTATTATTTTTATTAAAATTCACAATATTATTTTATTATTATTTGCATTGAAATCTACAATTATATATACACATAGAAATTATAATAATATAATAGGTAGAGTTTATTATTTTTATGGAAATTCAAGTTCCTGAACACAGTGTAAAATTGATGCTAATCCCCCAGCAGAGAGCACTCGGGAAGAGATGCCTGGAGTAGAGTTTGTTGTCTCCTTAGTGAAATTCACATGACAGTGAAAACCAAATCTGAAAGATAAATGAAGCATGGCAAACACTATACATGATGGGCAAAGCGCATTCACTGGGACATCAAATCTTCCATAGCAGCTAACCATATTCGCTCTCCTCTGAATTGTCGTTGAGCAGTCAAAATTAAAATGATTTGATTTTAATCATGGTTTCAGACAAATCATCGACAGACATGATGTAATGCTAATGCAAATGTATAAATACAATCATAGGAATAGTAGTGGATAAGCTTAGATACTTGAATATGAACATCAAAGATAAGCTCCTCTTTCAATTTGTCCCAACCACAATTATTACATCACACACCAAGTTTCTGTCTTTTAACAATGTGACTACAGGACAAGTATAAATACACCATAATCAACTCAAGACAAGGTAAAAAGTCATATAACAGCTTTGTCTCGACATGAAAAAGATAACACCACCAAGAGAGAGGTCCAAAAACACCATCTCATGTACAAATTAATGACCCAAAAGTCCAAAACCTTAGTAAACGAAAACACCAATATACACCTAAGATGACAGGCTACTCAGAATAGACTTATCACACATGAAAATAAGGAGTTCTGGAACCAAACTTGGTAAATGATGAAAATGAAAGCTTCTACCCACCTTATTCTCACTGTCTCCGGTAAAAGATGCCCCATTACAGTAGCGAAGCTTGACTCGGTTCCAGCTAAAAAAACCTGCAATGCCATATGCAAAACAACAAAATGGAAGTTCAAAACACACTTGTCACCGAACGAATGAGATTTTTTATACCAAAGTCAGTTAACATACCAGGATTTTCTTCAGCTTTATTGCTCAGTATGCCTGTAAATGGTATTTGCTTTTCCGTGTACAAGGATGATCCACGCCTGGTTTTCTTACGGTACACACAAGTTCTGATGCTGTTACACCATCCTCCTCCCTACATATCTCAGATTAGACTTTCAAATTGCATAGATATTACAAAACACGGCTAGAAAATCCAAGATCACTTAATGAATTAATTAGAATGAAAGTCAAAACAAACCTCCCATTGAATGAGCCAGCTATTTGCTCCTGACCCGAATCCACGATGCAGGTTATATCCAGGCAAGGTTCCATCCAAACAGACTTCAGAAATTGAAAAAAAAAAGAAAATGGACAGATTCAGCTGATTTGAGTGACAAATATCACAAATCAATAACTATGTTGTATTTTTATAACATATTTTAAAAGAAAACAGAGATACGCACATTGATTAGGTTCAAAGGAAAGGATATGTGTCTTTTGTTTTTGTGTAAGGTGTAATGTAAGTTAACTTTATTCTTTTTGGGTAAATTAAAAAGAGAAATCTAAAAAAACTGCAAATCTACAAGTTATTTACAAAACTGAATAGAGAAGAACATGAATGCCATTGAATTCAATATATATTAAGGGGAAAAAAAAGAAGCATTATGATATGGTGGTGTAGTACATGCTCCTTTAGCACCATCAGATTTAATAAGAGTGAGACCTACTATGACAACATACCAACATTCAACGTCAATTGGCTTAGAACTCATCGAGTATCATGATATGGAGTAAAAGGTGTATTTAAAATTTTAAAATATCAATCAAACAAATGCAAACTGAGATTACTTAATATTAGTATAGATACAAAGTTCGAGGGCAATGGATAAATCAAAAGAAACAATTACTTCAAACGTCACAACATTAAAAATTCATAATAACACATAATCGAATAACTTACATGAAGAGAATCTGCAAGATGACAAAAAGCATCCAGAATCAAAAGAGAAATTTGTTAGATGAAGCAGCCATCTTCATTGGAGAATTAGCAAATCACCAAAATCTGAGAGTGTGAATCAACCTTAGAAAAGAAGGCATAGACCTTGTTGAAATTTTATTTTGGTAAAATAAAAGGCAGAAGAATATATGAACTGAAAGAAGAGCAAAACCCAAACAGATGGTGGAAGAAATGAGAACATTACACAAAGTAATTCACCCTACCTAATATTACATGGAAAATTTCATTTCAAGTAGTCACCGTATATTTAAAACAGGAAAAATGAAAGACAACAATAATCACATTCATACAAGTTAGATTTATCTAAAAAAAGCCCTAAAAAAATCATCAGATTCTGTTCACCAGAATTGTCTCATAAAAAAGTTGTACTTACAAAAAGAGCCAGCAGTTGTACTTTAGGATTCTTACTGCCGAGGCGCTTCTTCAGTACCTAGAAAGCATCTTTAGCTTGCTTGCCATGACATTCCAGGATTATCACAACAATGCATGTATAAGATGACTGAAACAACCAAACCTCCATATAATCTGAAACTCTATTTACTACAAAATAATACAAAGATAACCAAATTCATGAACAGAAACATCTGAAATAAAAATAAATTAAATTGAAAATAAAAATGAATCTTAATGATGACAACCATCGATAAACGGGTTGAAACAACATCATCAGCTGCCACAATTTCATGATTCAAACAACCCATATTCAATTTTTACATTTTAATCTTTATATAGCCAAAACCAACAAGAATGCAAAATAAAGCTATCAAATTCATTAAACGAAACACATGAAACAAAAATAAATTAAATCTATATATAAAAATGAACCTTGATGAAGACGACGATCGGCAAACAGGTTGAAACAACATTATCAGCTGCCACAATATTCATGATTCAAACAACCTATATTCAATTTTCACATTCTAATCCTTAAACAGACAAAACCAACCCGAATGCAAAATAAAACTATCAAATTCATGAACCGAAACACATGAAACAAAAATAAATTAAATTAAAAATAAAAACGAACCTTGATGAAGACGACGATCAGCAAACTGGTTGAAACAACATCATCAGCTGCCACAATATTCATGATTGAAACAACCCATATTCAATTTTCACTTTCTAATCCTTAAACTGCCAAAACCAACTATCAAATTCATGAACCGAAACACATGAAACAAAAATAAAATTAAATTGAAAATAAAACCGAACTTGATGAAGACGAACGAACAATCAACAACAGCAAGACATAATAACAGCAAGACATAAAAGGAGAGTGAAAGAGAGAGAAACAAACGAACAGTCAACATGGTGAAGACCCATTGGATGCGAGACTCAACATTGAGACCAATGACAGTCCTTCTTGGATGTCGAACGATATTGCAAAGAAGCCATGCATTGTAGAGTCCCAGCACTGAGAGACCAGAATGTATGAGCAGGAAATCGAAAACAGGTGTTGCGAGGGCGACGGTCGGCAAACTGGTGGAGAAGCAGAAATCTAGAGATGGAATGAAGGAGGAGGTTATGGCAACAGAGAATGATATGGAGTCAGATTGAATCTCTCCGCCTTCTCTGTGTAAGCAAAGGAAGGGTTTGACGAAATTAATGAGGGAGAGAAGCAAAGGAAGGGTTTGACGAAATTGATGGGGAGAGAAGCGAAGAGATGCAAAACACGTGTTCTCTTCTAATTGGACCAATATTTCCAAATTTCAAAATCTTCGATTTTTGGTATTTTTCAACCAAACTGGGAACTCTCAGCGATCCACGTCAGATTCGTGGGACCCGCTGGAGTTTCCGCTTTATATATATATAGATGCAACTAGGATGGATCTAAATGTAACTAGGATGGATGAGGATGTACAATTAAGATTTCACCGCTTCATAAGCGATCATTCACAATTATAAGCATACAATTACAAAGCATGCTCAAACGTATATTAAATCAATATTTTATGATTTTTGTTTATACAGTATGTAAGAAATGTATATTTCATATAGTGAATAAGAAATGTATATTTCATATAGTGATTTTTCTTAATAATCATTTAGATATTAAGTTTTAAAATTTTTAATAAACTTAACTTTAAGATAATATATGCAAAAATTTCGTTCTGATTACTCTGCAATCCCTCTAGATAGCGGGCCACCTGTTGTCCTTCTGATTCTAAGAGATTATTTCGTTTTGCTAGCCTCATGAATTCTGCGGTATACTCGTGTACTGTTCTACTGCCTTGCTGACATCTCTGATATTGTTGAAACAAGATCTATTCATAATTTGGCGGTAAGAACTCTAGTTTTACAAACGCTTCATCTTATACCAAGTTCGTACAAGAAGTTTTCCTTCTCTTTCCCTCCTAGATTGAACACGCTCACACCAAGCTGAAGCCATTCCTTTCAGTCGGCAAGCCACCAACCTGACTCGCCTCTCTGCTGAGTTTCGACATAATCAAAGAAGCGGTCTATCTCAGTCATCCAATCAAGGAATTCCTCAATCCCTAAACTGCCATTAAATTGGGAAATATCAACCTTTAATTGTGAATGATTCACGATCCTCATTGAATCTATGCTCATGGCCTGCCTGTCGTTGATTTTGATTGAACCGAGGAGGAGGTTCGAAATCCAATTATTCTTCTGAATCATCATCTTCTTCGACAAATCGAAACAATCTATTTGAAGGATTTGGGCTGTAGATAGGTTCACCACGAGCAACATATCTTGGTTGTCTCCTATCTCAATTCCTTCCCCTGTTTGGTCTGAGACCGAAAGCATCCAAACGATCAGCAAGCTCCTGAAAATGTTCCTCAAAACGCCTGGATATGCGATCCATCCGTTGCTCAAGACATTGCTCCAATCGTTGCAACACCATGTCTCCAAGAGGGGCTCCATCCTCCTGATCACCGTCACGGAGAACACCGCCCTCCTGATCACCGTCACGGAGAACACCGCCATTGCCATTGGTCGTCACCACCTGATGCAGCGAGTAGCGTTCGAGATAAAGAAAATCCTAGATGGGGATTCAATATCTGAAGATTGATAATATCAAATAAAAAAATAAAGTCCCATACAAAATAGTAAAATAGGCCGTATATAGGCCGCAAGAAACCCTAAAACACGTCAATGAGAAAAATACAAAATTAATCTTGAATAATGCTCAGAAAACATAGAAAACCTTAATAAGAAAAGACAAAATTAACCATGAATAATGTTCTCTACCATCTGCTCCACATCACATGGTACCGAGATCATAAAAGAAGAATCGGAAGTTACAGAATTGAGATTCTACATCGCAAATCAAAGGAGATGGAAATGAAGGAGAATTAGATGAGTAAACACTTTATCGTTCCTTCATTGTTTTTATCTTTAATGTCTTCATATACATCAATATATTAATATAAAGCAGAACTCTCAGCGGACCCCACCAATCTAATGTAGTGCGCTGAGAGTTCTGCTTTTGGTTGAAAAATAAGCAAAATGAGTATTTTTAAATTTCGTTCATATTTTATTAATTAGGTAATAACACGTGGCAACACTATTTTTTTCTTCTTTTATGAGTTATTCTAAGAATATTCTTAAAAAATACTATCATTTAAAAGAGCATTTATTAGATTAGAAATGAGAGCCTTTTCATTATTTTGTAACGTATTTCTAATCTTTTATATATGGTGGATATTGCCTAATACATCTATAACCATAAAATGATTGAAATCGGATTTTATTATTATTATTTTTTTTCATTTTCCCTCTTATTCAGGTTAGAAGTATTAAGATTTTCATATGGTATTTGGATTTTTTTTATTTTATTTTGTATATACTATTGAATATTATTTTTAAATATTAATACTAATTGGTTTTTATTTGGTCCGTTTCTCTAATTTGGTTTTATGTTTCTAGGGATATATCTAATAGAAATATGATTCCAAGTGAAATACTCTTAAAATCATCTCGCAAGAGTCTATGTTTCTTCTAATATTTCTGGGTAAGATTTGTTTTTTTGTTTTTATTTTTTTTTTTTAAATTTTTATAATTATTTTTTGTTATAAAATTGATAATTTTTGTTGTTGAGACTAATTCTGGAATCTAAAGTGTAAGAAAATAATTGTTGATCGGAATATCTTCTTCTCTTAATTAAATTTTATTTATTTTTCTTATATTTTTATACTATTCATATATCGGTGTATATGGCTTTAAACTAATGATTTATTTGTGTTTATCTATTCTTACATGCACCAAATAACGAAAATAGCACAAAATTCGGGGTTTAGAGAATATCGCAAAAATTGAAGGCTCTTCTTCACCTACACTTCCTTATTTTGATCTCTTTTTTTTTTCTTAATCTTTTATTTTTGTTGTACTAATAATATATATATTTTATTTTGAAAGTTTCTTTATTATCCTTTAGTTCATACATCTTAACCGAATACATTCATGATTTCTTCTAAAAATATGTAAATATTCATGGGTTATAGTTAAAATAGTTGGAATCGCAATATATTATATTTTTATTTGAAGATTCCTATTTTTTTTTAATCTAAATCCCTATTTTTTTTATTAAGATATATATATATATATATATATTATAGTGCAGAACTCTCAGCGGGTACTACAAAGGTGACATGGCACGCTGAGAGTTCGGCGTTTTGTGGAAAAATAGCAGTTTTGGCTATTTTTGAATCTCGCAATATTTTAACGAGATTTTTAGTGAGAATTCAATAATTTGAAGAGGTTGTTTAATCTTTTTGATTTCTCTCATCCCAATTAATGATTTATAACTCCCACATAATAATAAATAATATATTGAGTGTCATTCTCTCTCTTTCTCTTATGACAAAAATTAAGTATTTTTAAAATTAATGAGCTTTAACTAATCTTTTTATCTCCCTTGCTATATCTATTCCCCTTCCACCTCCTCAGTCTCAATTAACCGCTGGTTCAAAAATATATAAATAGAGATCATTCTCACACAATTTTCTCCTTACATTTTATCTATCAATCTAACCAACAATTTTAAACAGTGACATAATTTTGGGGCTCCAACCTCACCACTGCTGACACTCACCAAAACGTCAACAACATGAGTTGGATTGAACACTTCAGAAAGACGTTGACGACATGGGTTGGGTTGAACTTTGGTAACATCTTGATTAATGATAGAAATGATGGACTATAGTTACAAGTTAGAGAGAATAGGATTTGGAAGGTTAGCCGTGGCGGCACACCAAAATGAATAAGAGGGTCTGAGTTATTTATCTTTTATGTGCGTTTTAAATTGTTGGGTGTACATCCACTTTTTACTTATAATTCATATGTGTCTCTTGAGTGAGTTGGTTGTATTGTGTATAGGGGTGCAAACAAACACGGGCACTTGTGAACGGTTCGTAAACGGTTCGGTCAAAACTCGGTCAAAGCTCGTTCAACACTTAAATGAACGATTACGAACAAAATTTTTATAGATCGTTTAATAAACGAGTCGAGTCCGAACAGACCGTTGTTTGACTCGTTTATGTTCATGAACGGACTCGTTCAAAGCTCATTTATGTTTGATTAAAACTCGTTTGTGTTTGCGAACAAACTCATTTATAACTTATTTAATACATATAATTTTTTAATAAAAGTCAATAGATACACTTTTAAATGTATATAAAAAAGTTCCCAAATTCAAAAAAGATCCAAACTAAAACAATTACTATATTTTAAAAAAAATTTAGGTTTAATTTAAGCTCAGTTTATTTGTGTTTTAATTTCACTAAACGAGCTCAAATGAGCTACTAAACAAGTAGTTAAATGAGCCTAATCGAGCTACTAAACGAGTTGAGCTTGATTAACTTAAACAAGTGGAGCTCGATTAACTTAAACGAGCTTAAACGAGTCGAGCTCGAACATAAAAAAAAAAAATTATCGAGCCGAGCTTGAACAAACATATATAAAGCTCATCGAGCTCGAGTTCGATATTTGATAAACGAGTCGAACACGAGCACCTCATATACTCGGTTCGGCTCGGCTCGTTTGTAGCCCTAATTGTGTATAACAACATTTTTTTTTTATAAATAACATATTATTTCTGATAGATTATTATTTGGGATATTCAATGATTGTAATTGGCGCTGAATGTGAGATAAACTCAAAGTTAAATTTTTGTTCAAAACCACAATTTAACTTTAGTCAATTAATTGCCAAGTTAAAATTTGGTTCAAAACTACAATTTAACTTTAGTCAATTAGTTGCCCTTATTAACACCGATAAAATAAAAAAGATCAAACTTAAAATGATCAACAATTTAAAAACCTGTATTAATTAAAATTATAATTAATTACAATATCTAATTATTTAGAATTTTAATTAATTACAATTATGTTAATTTTGAAGATTTGGTTCTCATATTTATACTCCCTCCCGACTATTAATATAGAGAAAATTTCCGTTTTCGGCGTACTATTTATATAGAGAATTTTTCCTTAAGAAGAAATTTTTAAGGTTAAAATGTCTAAAATATCATTTCTATAACTAACTTTTTAAAAAAGTTTAAAAATTTATTGTATTAATTATTAAATAATGAGAGGTAGTAGTGGAAACTAATTTCTTATCTTAATCCCGTGAACAGTTAGTTTTCTCTATATTAATAATCCGGAGGGAGTATATATTATATGATTTTTTTAAAATATATTTAAATATTTTTACTTTAATTAAAATTTATTAACATTAATAAAAATCAAAATAGTTAAAAAGTATCCATTCGCGCGGACACTTTTACTAGTTTAGGATAATATGTGTACATGTGCTCTGTATTTCGTGTTGATAGAATTTAATGTTGATTCAATTGCTTCAACCACTAACTAATTTTTACGAATATTAATATCTGGTGGAGATTTTGGTATGTGTCTGAAAGTGGATTTTGAGTTTGATGTCTTCGGTTTAAGTGGAAGTAGTAGAATGTTGTGTTGAGACATGCTCCAAATCGATATCTGTTTTGTTTTTGTGGATTAATTGGTTGGATTATATTTTTTTTTTTAGGAATTTTTGTAGAGTTTAATTAGAAGAAGAATTACTCTACTACGAAACTTCCTAAATGGTGTAGGAAGTATTTCCTATAACTACTTTGACAGGTACTTTTTTGTCCTAGGATTTTTTTATAAAAAAATTATTAGTAATTTGACATATTAATCCTACTTGATTAGAACCACTAGTGATTTGAAAATCATCCAAAATTAAATTGGATGTTCAAATCTTCAAAATTTAGAACCACTAATACCTCGAATGTAATAGGTACTTTTTCAAATTTTAAACAAGAATATAAGAAAATAATATATATATATATATATGTATATATATATAACTGTAATAATAACCAATTGTCGGGAAGCGGATATACAGTCCGAGTTCAGGAATCGACCTATGAACCATTTAAGTGAGATTTTAGAAGTCCGCTCAGACGTTGATTCTGCAATCACTAAAATAGAACATTCGAAAGCTTAGGAGATACGAGTGTGGTGTTTGTCATTGACACTTCGACGCTTAAGGTAATATAATGCTTAATTAATATAAAAAAATAATGTAGGGAGAGTTATACTAGACCGTAAAGTCAACGGTAATGTTGCTCAGAGTTCAGGTGAAGCTGATCGAAACCGCCTTTAGATTTGTTGGAACAAAGTTCAGTGTAATTGTATGATAATTATAGGCTTATTAATTATAAATTGTTCAAGATCGTAGGGTGATCCCAAGATCCTCGCCCAGGGACTCGTTGAATGCCGGATTAGCTAAGCACTCGAATTTAAGAGTCTTAGCCTGAGTTGTATGGTGGATTTTATAGCCTGGTGGGCCATGAGCCCAAAAAATATGTTGGGGCTCTTTGGCCTCTTTAACTTATGAGAATGAATAATTTCACTCCAAATTTTTTGTTTCCACAGCCCTTCCTAATCATACCCCACACACGGAGATGCTTTTACTTTTGTTTTTCTTTTTTTTTTATTAAAATTTTTTTTATAATATTATTGAATATTAAATTAACTTTCTTTAATATTATATTTAAAATCTAATTAATATTATAATTTGTATAAAAAATATACTTAATTATTAATAATTTTATATTTGTAATGTAATTTATTTTTAAAATTAAAAACTATAAAAAATTAAAAAAATTATAGTTATAAACTTTTTTTTTAAAAGAACACAAAAATATAAAAAAAAATTACTAAAAATATAAAATTATAAAAAGATAAATAATGGGGTGGATAAGCAGATGGAGTGTCAATATTAAAATATGGGGTGCCAATATTAACCCTCTTAACTTATAACTTCGGCTGTATGGCTCTTTGACTTTACCAACTCGGTCCGTTCGGCTTTTTAAGGCCACTGCACCAACCTTTTGGTGTTGGTCGAGTGAATTAGTCGTGTTTAATATAAAATTAATAAGAAAAAAAATATTGAATTTGGATTTTTATTTTAAAAAATTTAGTTAGTTAGTATATTTATTTAAAATTTATTTCCTAATGAAAAAATAAATAAACATTTTTTTTAACGGTGTCTTCTAACTATTAAACCCTTTTTTCATTTTCATATGATTTTTAATGGTTATGATTTTAGCCAAGTTTATTTGTCGTCTCAATCATTAAACTATTTCCGATTAGAAAATATTTTAAATATTTATTTTTGAGTTTAAAAAGCATCTTTCTAAAATATTAAAGATAATAAAAAATAAAAAAGCAAAATCAAAATTCCTATTGGAATAATTATTTCATTCTTACATTATATCAAATATAAAAATATTATACCTATAATTTAATTGAATTGACAAATATAATAATTTCAAAAGTAATGCAAGTTTTGATTAGAACTTATATGTATTCAAAAGCTTAATAATTTATAATTTATACAAATTCAATTAACATTGATCTTGATTCTTGACCTTCTTCACATGACACTGATACCCAAAACATGTAAAACAGGGACATGGACACGGACACATGACCACTGTTTTCTTTTATTCATATAGCACTTTTTATTCATACGGTTTTAAAATTTTTAAAATTATATATAATATATTTTTAAAATATTAATTATATATTTAAAATAAAATTATCTTTCCACCAATTAAAATAATTTTTTATATGAATTCATATTTTGAATTAAAAAGTTATATATATATATATTAATTATAAGGAAGAGTGATGCAAAATTGCAACCAGTAATAATCTAATATATAAATAATTAAATAATAAATACAAAATAAATAAATAATCAATCTCCACAATCTAAACCAAATCAGCATCCTTTGGTGATAAAAGAAAACTAGAATAGCAAAGGTGCAAAACAATGAGAATTAATTTGAAAACAAAACGAGAAGGATGTGGGTACGGTGTAGTACGAACTTCGACGACCAAAACTATAGAAGCAATAGCTACAGAAATAACAGATACCATAAAACCACCACATGCATACGCCACCATCAATCCCTTCTTATCCACGTCATTATCAGAGTTTTTGTATAATATCAGATGGAGTACGACGCAAGAAACAAGTATTGAAACCGAAACTGCCAAGTAAATAGCAGCAAGCCAAAAGCTTAATCTGGTTGCGAATACACATGGCTGTTTTTTTTCCAAGAGAAAGGCCAGGCACCACGTGACTGTCATGAAGGGTAAGATTGAGTGGAGAAGTAGGTACACGTTTCGAAGTGTGAGTTTGAGTTTTATGTCTTCGGTTACCGAGGAAGTAGCGGCAGGATTGTGTATCTGATTGTTGAGTTGAGACATGCTGTACGAGATAGATATGTTTTTGTTTTTGCTTTGAAGTCTTGTGTTGTGTTCAGGAGGATTGGTTGAGTTGTGTTTTTATAGACGATTTTTTTTTAGAAGAAGAATTACAAATATTTTGCAAGACGTAGGAAGACAATTCTCGTTTGGATTTCCTATAATAATAATAATAATAATAATAATAATAATAATAATAATAATAATAATAATAATAATAATAATAATAATAATAATAATAATAATAATATTATTATTATTATTATTATTATTATTATTATTTCATTCCTCTAATAAATATATATATAAAAAAATAATTTTTGTTTGAATTTCCTACAACTACCTTTATATTATATATATTGGAGGAATGAAATAATAATAATAATAATAATAATAATAATAATAATAATAATAATAATAATAATAATAATAATAATAATAATAAGTGGTAGGAAATCCAAACCAGAATTGTTTATAATATATATATATATATATATATATATATATAAAAGGATTTATTTGGATAACTATATAAAGTGAATATTAATTTAAAAAAAAAAAAAAAAAAAAAAAACTAAAACTGCCAACCAAAGAAAGCCAAGCAAGACCGGTGGTTACAATAAAAACAATTCACTTAGCCACTTTCCTTCACCCTTCATTAGCATATAAACCTCAGTATTTCCTACTTCCCATTACCATAAAAACCCTCAAACGACACCAATAATCGCATCCGAATCTCAGTTTCCAAAAAGGGGTAGTTACATAATTTCCAACCCAAATCCATAATGTGAAATCAAATGTTCGCAAAAGGAAAAACAAAAACGTAACAAAACCAAAAACAAACTGCGAGACACCGTCTCTTTTTCCGGCTCCAATTTCGTCTCAGATTCATCTCCTCGAGCGAGAATCGGGCCTCTACCCACATTTTACTCAGATTCTCTCATTCCTTTTTCCCCATTATTTCAATGTCACCACTTTGTCTCTCTCTTCCCCCAAAATACCTTCTTCTGTGCCCTGTTTTTTTCCCTTCTCTGCTTCATATTGTTAATGTATGTGTATTGACTCATTTATCTATTTACGCGTTTCACTTTTACTCTACACTCGCTTTCTCTTGTTAGGGTTTCTTTTTTTAATGTTTGAAGCTGTATTTATTCATACTGGCTTAGATTACTCTGTTTTGGTTCGTGACCAGGTTTTGTGGTTTTGTTTAAGGTGAATTGAGAGATTGAGTTGAGTTTTAGACATGGCTGGATCCGATTTGTATACTAATGATGGGACGTTGGGTATTGATAAAAAGCCTGCTAATAGAGAGAGAACTGGCAAATGGAAGGCTTGCAAATTCATCCTTGGTGGGTTTTTTTTTTTTTTTTTTTGGAACTTTTCTTTGAATGTTTAGTGTTGTTTGGTTATTCAAAATTGTTAAAAAGGTTGTTCTTTTGTGGTTGGTTGTCGCGATGTGGGTTTATTCTTGATATTGAACTGATATGTTGCAGGAAATGAGTGTTGTGAGAGATTGGCGTATTATGGAATGAGTACGAATCTGGCGAACTCTCTCCAGATTCGTCTCAATCAAGGAAATGCCAAAGCTTCAACAACTGTCACTAATTGGCAAGGTACCTGCTACGCTACACCACTAATTGGAGCTTTTCTTGCTGATGCATACATGCGAATCCCATTTTCTTCATGCCTTTTGTAAGTTTCATTTCTTATATTGACTAAATTTGATATTCCATTGAAGAAAATTCAAGTACATGAAATTCATCTATGATGTTTTCTTTCAGGGGATGGGTCTATACAGCTGTGCCTGGTTTGGAGCCCGTATGTGATAAGGGTCCAACTTCTGCAACTGTCCCAATTACCTAGGAACTGGAGGAATAAAACCTTGTGTATCATCCTTTGGAGCTGATCAATTTGATGACACCAATGAGGCTGAGAAGAAGAAAAAGAGTTCTTTCTTCAACTGGTTTTACTTTTCAATCGGTGCTGGTATGGATTCAAATGAATGTAGGCTGGGGTTGGGGGTTTGGTTATTGTGGTGGTGTTCTTCTTCTCAGGCAGTAAGTTGTACCGGATACAAAATCCTGGAGGTAGTCCGCTTACAA
This sequence comes from Cardiospermum halicacabum, assembly GCA_031304145.1. Classification (NCBI taxonomy): domain Eukaryota; kingdom Viridiplantae; phylum Streptophyta; class Magnoliopsida; order Sapindales; family Sapindaceae; genus Cardiospermum; species Cardiospermum halicacabum. The sequence goes on from CM062390.1 coordinate 16,094,982, forward strand.
CTTATAGTCGCGTCTAGTAGAAAAGCTAATGTTGTAGTTCCTGCTGCGAAGTCCCTTCTTTGTGAGGCTACTGATGAGGAGTCCAGTATCCAAGGGAGTCGAAAACTTGAGTCTACAGACGAACTTAAGTAACTCATTACCTGACTTGTAGACTTTGTCTTCTTTGTAGCTTGCTGCGTTTGCTTATTAGTCCCTTACTTCAATGGATAAACAACAGGTTCTTTGACAAGGCGCCAAGAGCTCACCAAGCCGATGGTCACTCCGCACAGCCACACAAGTGGAGGAGCTTAAGTCCATCAGGCATTGTTTTCGATTGACCCTCATATAGGACCTCACTTTAAGATACCCTCAGCTTCTCTTCCCGTCTTCGACACCATCAGTGTCACGAGCGTAGCTTCACTCAGCTTCAACGAATGGGCATAGGACTTGTCATTTCTGTTGTAGCCATGATCAATGCTGGACTTCTAGGTGTCGATTCTGACAAGTCCCTCAATAAATCCCTCAATATTTCTTCATTGGTTGCGCTGAGGCCACTGACGGTTGCATTAGGTAACTACTTGAGCACAGCTCTTGTTACCATTGTTACCAAAGTGGCTACAAAACATGGACATCTGGGTTGGATTCCTGATAATTTGAACAGACATTCTTAGCTTCTTGAACTTCATTGTGTATCTGTGGATTGCAAGTTGGTACACCTACAAGAAGACAAGTGGATTGCAAGTTGGTACACCTACAAGAAGACAAGTGGACATGCTAGGTGATGAAATCAAACGAAGATTGAAGTCTATGCTGTCTTGTTTAACTCTTAGGAACTTTTTAACATATGGTGTAATTGAATTTTAAGGATTATGTTGTTTGTGAAATTGATTATAGAGTTAGTGGTCGTAAATTCTGTTGTTTCTAGTTGCCCCCTTAATCTGGGCAGAGCAAATGGACCCTTAATCAATCACATGCTCAAAAATGAAATCAGGCTCTGGGGTTCAAAAAAACTTGCACCCTTTGATGCAAAATCCTCTCTCTCTTTCTCTTGCATCTTTCCAGAACTTGAAGAACAGATTTGTTCAAACCTAAATAGGAATTATTTTCACCTATGTAATGATAAGTAGCTCTAGTGATCAACTGAAGCCTATGAATTAAAAATAGGAAAAATTTTAGCTAGCTGTCTAGAAAATTATTATGACATCACAAGCACATACATGCCACGCATATACAAGTCTAGAAAACCATATTAATGCAAATATAAAATGACATGAATGCAACTTAATTTACCCTGAATTATTGTCGACTAGAATCTATCAACAAATATAAAAGACTAGAATCTATCAACAAATATAAAAGAAAATATCTGCACAATTTCAATATAACAAAATTTAGATGGAATGCTTGACCCTAATGTATAAATAATCAGGCATTTGAAATGACCTAGGATAACATACATTATATAGAATTTGTATGCGAGCAGCCAACTAACACTGCTGAAATATACTTATCAACTAACCTGTCATCATTGATATCAGCAGCTGCTACAGCTCCTTGAACTTCAGCCTTCAAGAGGGAACTTTAATCTAACTTTGCCTAAAAATAAGTAATTACTGTAGTCCCATTGCAAGAAATTCTAATACTAATAACCACCAATATTACAACTAAATGAAAATACTCTTGCACCCCCAACCAGTTTCGAACTCAGAACTTAATACCAAAATCCCTCCCACCCAAGCAAGTTAGAAGACATGGAATGGGAAATCCGGCATTAGCCCCAATTGACAATGAAAAGTGCTCATATATCTGGAAATTTTTGACACTATAATATTAAAATTTGAAATGTATAAGTTTGTCGAATCAGCCCAGCAAAAAGAGATCAAAATATTGCACAAATTTGTCTCAAACACAATATTAGCCACCAAATAATTTGTAATAAACATAATAATATTCAATATTTATTAATCAACGGAAAATATATATATTTAATAGATTTACAACCTTTTAAAATCTCGTGAGGCTTCAAATTAAAATTACAATTTCAAGTTTAAAATTCAAACAGTTGAGTGGAACAAAATTAAAAAAAAAAGAAAAGAAAAGATGTAAAAACAAAGCAGCTGACTTAAGTCCCACATAAAGATGCAGCAGACAGGGATTTATTAATGGAAAAAACTCAGCTCTGTACAAATATAAATGCTGAGTTACTAGGAGTATAGAAACACTACTAGACAGAAATAGCACAATTGCAGAAACAAACAACTATCAAACTACAAGAGAAACCATTAGAATATCATGGAACCAAAATCCAACAGACTCATGTTCAAGCTTAAATGGTAGACAAATTAATATATATATATATATATATATATAAGGAAAGAAAAAAAGAAAAAGTCAATCACAACTTTCCACAAAAATAGAAGTTCATATCATGAGAGCAGAAATCAAACTCACAAACTCAATGATTCCAAAAGTGATCACTTTTAAACTACAGTTTCAATGATTTCAGCAATTAGGAAACTAATGTTACTATTCAAATTCGGCACCAATGATATGAGATGCATATGATAAAATGGTTCAGCCTAAAACACAATTATTAATAGAGAAGGGAAGTGTATCAACCTACCATGATGATCCAAGACATAAAACAGGCCAAATGAAGTTCCAACAAGTATGTCCAAATTGCCATCACCATCAAAGTCCACAGCAGTTGTAGACAAATATATATATGCACGGAAGCTATCAGTGCTTAGATCTAACTCTGCTGTCCACTTAACTTGTTTGGTATCAAGATTGAAAACAACAATGCTACCATCAACATATTTTGAGTTATCAATACTCTTTCATATGTTCTGGGTTGTCATAATACCTAGTGTAGGGAGAGTTACTGTCAGTTAATTCATAAATAACACTAGGTATGCACTTTTGTAATTTAAAGAAATGTCATATTATAATTGAATGATTAACTTGCAACCTACCTCATAACAATACTAGCTAATAATGTACATAAGAATCCACAGGCACAGGCAATTATAGAAAATGAAAAACCACATTAATAAGCAGTATCATCGTCAAAGAGTCCTCACCCTTGGTCAAAAAAGTAAGAGGCAGCAACAATCATTTCTGAAACCTCATCCTTATCAATATCTGCTACGACCTATCAAAATTATCAAAGTTAACTTAACAGCAGCACATAAGACAATATTTGGAATATAACTTCATATGGAAGATTACTCACATGTGTACACAATATGTGAGAGTCTGACATTCACATAACCTCTGCACCGTGGACTAGTAAAATGCAGCCCAACCTAACAGATCATATAAAACCACTTCTCTAACTACAAAATGGACCAATATGAATAGCAAAGTAATAGTAATAGGACAACTGGGAATAGATTCAAAAAAAAAAGCTTAAAAGCTGCTTATAACATTGCCGTAACAATTTACAAACGTATCTTAAAAATGAAAACTAAAGTTCACATAGCAAGTCTATATTACGCAAGTTTAATCTGCATCCGATATGTGTATTGGATGCCGAGGATGTAAATGATCAAAATAACAAGCAATGCCAGATGCACTTCTTTTACAAAACTACACAAGAACTCATCATCTCTCCTAATCCTAGACAGTGCATCTAGCTGTTCCGCAGTCAAAGCTTTCCTTAAAATATTTGCCCAGAGTTGAGGGGAAATGCAGAATTTGCATAGCAGGCCTACACTAGCTGATAAAATAAGTGCAATGCCGTAGAACAGTCGAGGCGCCTCAAGCCAATCCAAAATAAGAACTGAACACTCCACCAAGCAGGCCGTAACGAGGAATACAACTCTAATTTTCTGAAAAATAAAAGTAAAAAATTCGGTAAATAATTTATATCTGATATAAAATATAAGAAGTATTCAAAAAAAATGTACCTGTATTACGTTAGGCAGTGAAGACACATCATCTTCTGCATTCTGTACTCCTGGAAGGGTTGTTGATCCACTCTCTATATCTTCTGCATTCTGTTCTAATGGAGGGGATGTTGATCCACTCTCTATATCTTCGTGTGGGGTATAGCTATTTGTCTCTGAACACTGGAGGAAACCTCTAATACCCTTTGTCGTGTCCCTCGATCTATTCGCCACTGTGGTGGACAGACTGGACTCGGTGGAAGCACTAATCCCAGACGTAAACGATAGACCTACATCATCAGCTAACAGGAGATTAAAGGACAGGAAAAAAAAAAAAAGTAAATAAACAAACAATAATAAAAAGAACCTTGAAAAGATGTAATATAAGATGGCATTGGGGAGCGTTCTTCATCTTTTGGACTAGTGCCCCTATTCATAGGCGAAATTCCCTATATCGGTTTATACCACATTTTCACCTAAATGAAATAAAGCATTAATAATTAACAAAGAATCATAAATCATTAACAAACACTTAAAATAACAAAGAATCATGAATCGTTAACCAACTACACATGAAAAGTGACAGCATCGAGAATACAGAATACTTAACCACAGAACAGCAGTGAACCCACTAATGAGTAACACTCATGCCCAATAAAGATCCATTCTTACCAAACTCATACAATACATACATTAACTAAAAAGTAATGCAAAACCCTAAAATTGTATCATCCATTGACAAACACTTAAAATAACAAAGAATCATGAATCGTTAACCAACTACACATGAAAAGTGACAGCATCGAGAATACAGAACACTCAACCACAGAACAACAGTGAACCCACTAATGAGTAACACTAATGCCCAATAAAGATCCATTCTTACCAAACTCATATTATACATACATTAACTAAAAATAATGCAAAACCCTAGAATTGTATCATCCATTAACAAACATTTAAAATAACAAAGAATCATGAATAGTTAACCAACTACACATGAAAAATGACAGCATCGAGAATACAGAATACTCAACCACAGAACAGCAGTGAACCCACTAATGAGTAACACTCATGCCCAATAAAGATCCATTCTTACCAAACTTATATTATACATAAATTAACTAAAAAGTAATGCAAAACCCTAGAATTGTATCATCAATTAACAAACACTTAAAATAACAAAGAATCATGAATCGTTAACCAACAACACATGAAAAGTGACAGCATCGATAATACAGAACACTCAACCACAGAACAGCAGTGAACCCACTAATGAGTAACACTCATGCCCAATAAAGATCCATTCTTACCAAACTCATATAATACATACATTAACTAAAAAGTAATGCAAAACCCTAGAATTGTATCATCCATTGACAAACACTTAAAATAACAAAGAATCATGAATCGTTAACCAACTACACATGAAAAGTGACAGCATTGAGAATACAGAATACTCAACCACAGAACAGCAGTGAACCCACTAATGAGTAACACTCATGCCCAATAAAGATCCATTCTTACCAAACTCATATAATACATACATTAACTAAAAAGTAATGCAAAACCCTAGAATTGTATCATCCATTGACAAACACTTAAAATAACAAAAATCATGAATCGTTAACCAACTACACATGAAAAGTGACAGCATCGAGAATACAGAACACTCAACCACAGAACAGCAGTGAACCCACTAATGAGTAACACTCATGCCCAATAAAGATCCATTCTTACCAAACTCATATTATACATACATTAACTAAAAAGTAATACAAAACCCTAGAATTGTATCATACATTAACAAACACTTAAAATAACAAAGAATCATGAATAGTTAACCAACTACACATGAAAAATGACAGCATCGAGAATACAGAACACTCAACCACAGAACAGCCATGAACCCACTAATGAGTAACACTCATGCCCAATAAAGATCCATTCTTACCAAACTCATATAATACATACATTAACTAAAAAGTAATGCAAAACCCTAGAATTGTATCATCCATTGACAAACACTTAAAATAACAAAGAATCATGAATCGTTAACCAACTACACATGAAAAGTGACTGCATCGAGAATACAGAACACTCAAGCACAGAACAGCACAGAACCCACTAATGAGTAACACTCATGCCCAATGAAGATCCATTCTTACCAAACTCATATTATACATAAATTAACTAAAAAGTAATGCAAAACCCTAGAATTGTATCATCCATTGACAAACACTTAAAATAACAAAGAATCATGAATCGTTAACCAACTACACATGAAAAGTGACTGCATCGAGAATACAGAACACTCAACCACAGAACAGCAGTGAACCCACTAATGAGTAACACTCATGCCCAATGAAGATCCATTCTTACCAAACTCATATTATATATAAATTAACTAAAAAGTAATGCAAAACCCTAGAATTGTATCATCCATTCGTGTTCGATGCAAGACAAGAATCATAAATATAAAAACCAAAAAAAAATCATAAACATAAATGATAATCATGAACACAAATACATAATTATACTTAAAACTTAACCAATAGACATTAACAGATAGATATTAAAACTTAATACCAATAAGAACATATATAAAGGCGAAGCTATGCTTCAAACTTAACAGGAAACCTAACAAAAGAACTGAGAAATCAGTGAAAATCAGTGAAGAAACTCACTTGAAGAAAACGGTGACACCAAGAAGATACAAGAAGATACGGAAGAGCGAGGGAATAAAAATTCTGCTGGACTACAAATGTTGGGAAACAGGAAGCGCAAATGTTAACGGTCAGCATTTATACCAAGTTTTTTTTTTGGCGCTTTTTTTTATTTATTTAAAAAACTACATAATATAAAACTAATCCGATCATTTAACAAAATTAAAATTAGTTGTTAACCCAAAAAAAAAAAAAAAGCGTACTTGCTACAATCACTTACTGTCATCTACCGAAGAGGGAGAATACGAAGAACGACCATGGCGAACCCGCCAAAAGCGTGGAAAGTGGAGTATGCCAAGTCAGGACGATCATCTTGCAGGAATTGCAAAGACAACATTGCCAAAGAAGCCCTCTGTTTCGGCAAAATGGTCCAGTCCCAGCATTTCGACGGCTTCATGCCTGTACAGTCGTATCAATTCCATGGTTTCCATTACTTTCGTCTTTCTAATGTTTGGTTTTCTGTGAAGCAATTGCGATTTTGTTTTCGTAATTTTAGATTTAGGAATGGGGATGGGTCCCGGACCCGACCCGGACCCACCTTTAGACCTATTGGATTTTTTATTTTATTTTCATTTTTAAATAAAGCTTTATTTATTTTAAGTTTACTTTAAGGCCTTTTGCTACGGCATTAATATATATCTTCGTATAATATAATTTGATTAACGTGGACTTTATTCTGGTTAATATCTGATTATATGTCTAAAATTGAAAATACGATGAAGTCTCCTACTCTTTTGTTTAGTTTTTTAAGTTGAAGCCTTTTTTATTAGTTTAAGGTGTGTGTGGCTTATGTGATGATGCTTATTTTTTTATCTGTTTGACTTGTCTTTCTATTGAACCAGATGTGGAACCATGCCCGTTGTGTTCTAAGGAAGGCCAAGCAGATAAAGACGTACGATCTCCTTTTAGTTTTCTGTAAATGAGAATAGATGTTGTGATTGACTTCTGTATTTTTAGTGTTGATGATGTTGAAGGGATAGAATCTCTGCGATGGGAAGATCAGCAAAATATTAGGAAATATGTGGAGGCTGGTGGAGCGGCCGATGATACTGGTGGGTCTTCCAACAAGACAGCCACCCCAAAAGAATGTGGTATAGAAGTTTCACCAACTTCTCGTGCCACTTGCACGCAATGCAACCAAAAGATAATGAAAGGAGAGGTTGTTTTCATCATTATTATTATTATTATTATTTTTATTATTTTTATTATTATTTTTTTTCTTTTTCTCGAAAGTGTTGTAGTACTGTTTTTATTTGACTTGTTAAAACAAGTGTTCTTCTATTAAACTGTAAAGAGTCCATATTTTTACATTTTGTATTAAGTATTTGAAATGATAGGGTGTCCTTGGGAATGTAGACTTTGGATGGTAATCTTTTGGATGCATTTTTGTAATTACATCATTGTTAATCCTCCACTTCAAACTTCATGTAAATATCTTCTTAAAATGGTTTTAGTTTCCAAATGAATACCTATTGAATCTAACTGTCTTCTTTCTATTATGAGTGTCAGATTGTTTACTAAATAGGCAAGCATGGTAACAAAAATCAATGGGTGTGCTGTTAAGATTGGATTCCTTTTATATAACAACTGTGCCTCAAAGTCAAATTGCTCGATGTATAAACTTGAGATAGCCAAAAATGGTGTTTCTAACTTCACATTAGTTGACATTCTAATTCCTGTCTAGTGCTGACGGAATGATGTTTGGACCTCTGGCTAGCTGCCCAATTTGTTCTGGCAGTATTCGTTATTCTGGAGGCATGTACCGATGCCATGGCTACCAGTCGGCATGGAGCAAATGCTCTTATTCTACTCGCGAGCTGGAACAGCTTAAAGGGAAGTGGAAAGTCCCTGAGGAGACAAACAATCAGTGTCTAAGCAAGGTTTCTAATCAGATAACGTGAATGTTGCCAAAATTTGCTTAATGAAGTTAACACTGTGGTTTTTCTGTTTGAGTGCAGTGGTTTAAATCTCAGAAAAGTAAAAAGCCTGTTCGAGTCTTGCCTCCACCATCAGCCAGCAGCAACCCTTCTGCAGCTGGCAAATCTCCATCCTCAAAGGGTGAAACTTTAGCAGACCTTAAAGTCTCCATGTCCAAAATGCCTAAGGAATCAGTGGTAATAATCTCTCACGTATCATGTCTTGAACATTAAGTTATGGTTGAAGATAGTTACTTTGTTTTTGAGAAGGGGTCATGAATTTTGTGGTTAAGTGCATTACTTGATACTCCTGTAGGAAGATTGGAAGCGAAAGCGTAGGTGGATTGGTTCATGCAAAGGTCAAGAAAGGTATATGTCAGCTCGATTTATTTCCAATAATATTTCTTGTTCTAATATTTGGTATTATGCTGTAAATTTATGATACAATACATTAGTTGTTAATTACAAAACAAAAACACAGACACCAGTTGCTTAGTCGTGAGTGGGGCATCTGATGATCCGGATTCTGAGATGAGAAAGGCGAGGTAATGCTGCTTTCTAATTTGCTTCTTGTGTAGATTTATAATTTAGTTTGCTTCTTTTCTAATCAAACTGGACATGGCATCATTGACAGGCGGATGAAAGTACCAATTGTTAGGGAAGATTACTTAACCGACTGTTTTGAAAGACAAAAGAACCTTCCATTTGATCTGTACAAAGTTGAGGCTATAGGTGAGACTTCTAGTATGGTGACAATCAAAGTAAAGGGGAGAAGTGCTGTGCATGGAGTTTCTGGTATGCAAGATTCTGGCCACATTCTTGAAGATGGAAAAAGCATCTATAATCTATCTACTGGTGTTAACAGGTATTGTACTTTGCCTTTTACTGGGCTCTCCACATTTGTATGGACAATCAGCTGTCTTTTCCCAAACTGAAAACACTACGCGTATGTTAATTTAACGGTCTATTTGACTCTTCCTTTCTTCTTTTCTCTTAAGAATCATAATTGGAAAAATTATTTTGCTTCTGTTTATTTAATGTTGGTGTGACAAGCAGAGCTTAAACAGGAAATTCAGAATCTTTTTTATTATGGTTTTTTACTTCTACTTTTAATGTTGCTATGATTCCTCGGTTTGGTATGCATGCACATGCATGCTGGCAGCCTCGACATGATGCTGACTTAAACTATTCCTGAATACTAGTGGAGCATTTATGAAATGTAGTAAGGGTTTGGAAGTGACATATTGAAGCTACAGTTTTGGAGTATTAGTACAATAAAACGTGCTTAATTGTCGAAGCTATCAGCTTATGCCAAATTTCAATTTCTTCACTCCTTAATTTCATAACTAAGTTCCCTCAACTTGCACTGATGGAATGTGGGTTCTCGATTCACGTCATACACTTTCGTATACAATAATCATAAGTGGCTTTCAACTTGCAGTTGGTGAAGTCCTGGTTGTCAGTTCAAGTCTGAACCTCTTGTATCTAAACCATTCTGTTCTCCTCTGTATCTAGGTTATTTATATACATTTTAAATCTATTGCACATACCAATGCCTTTCTGCTGTCTTAGATTGATATATACTTTTTTTTAACCCTTTATTGATTTCTTTTCCTCTTTTTTGGTATAACATGAATTTGTTCTAACTTGTATCTACTCATATGTGAAGTTATTATATTCTTCAAATTATCCAAGAAGATAAAAGTTCAGATTGTTTTGTATTCCTTAAATGGGGCCGTGTTGGTAATGAGAAGATTGGTGGAAGCAAGCTGGATTATTTTTCAAAATCAGATGCAATTTCTGAATTCAAACGTTTATTCCTTGAGAAGACTGGGAATTCATGGGAAACTTGGGAACAGAAATCTAATTTTGAGAATAAACCTGGCAGATTCTTTTCATTGGATATTGTACTGCTTTCTCTTTCTCTTTCACTTCTCCTCTCTCCCATTTCCCATGTTCAGGTAGTGACTGCATCCATCTTGATATTGTATTCTTGTTTGTAGGATTATGGAGTCCACAAATCGGTGTCAAAGAGCAAACCAATTGATGCAGACAGCAAGCTTGCTGCTCCAGTTATAGAGTTGATGAAGATGCTGTTCAATGTGGAGATATATAGGTTATAACCAGTTTACATTTCTTTTATCTTATGCATGCTTTTGCAAATAACAGTATGTTTAGCAAATTTTTTATTCTGTAGAGCTGCCATGATGGAGTTTGAGATTAACATGTCAGAAATGCCACTTGGAAAATTGAGCAAAAGTAACATCCAAAAGGGTATTCACATGCATAACTTTTGTTTTTTTGGGGGCTCTCTTACATGTACTGATTTTCTTAAATTAAATCTAAATTGCACTAGCAAAGTAGAATATTTTAAATATTTCTTTTATTCTATACAGGTTTTGAGGCATTAACGGAGATACACAATTTTTTAAGTAACAATATGGTTGATATTTCTATCAAAGAAAGCCGTATTGTTGATGCCAGCAATAGATTTTTTACTGTGATCCCTTCCATTTATCCTCATGTTATACGGGATGAAGATGATTTTAAGTCAAAGGTAAATATTGCCGGACTCTTTTTTACGCATAATGCATTAGTTGTTTGTACGCCTTTTTCAGTTAGAATACCACCTTAACTAAAGTTTCCACTTTTCAGTTATTTCTGTCTGTCACAACAACTTTCAGCTGGTTTTAATTTTTATTTTGGAGCTGAAGGCATCTTTTCGTATAGGAATTGGCTAATTGTCTATCATGTATTGTAATATGGATCAGTGATTTCTTATGAAAAGCCTATCAATACAAAATATTGTATCTGAATCTTGCTTCTAGTTGTCTTTTAGATCATTACTTGGCTTATATTCTGATATCACATTTGTGAATAATACTAAAATAATTTTTGCAGAAAAAAGTCATTGTAGTGCCATTTTTTACACGAAGGTCAAAGGTGAACTGTTTTTTCTTTCACTCAAGATGTCTTTGATCATGTGTCAGTCAACTGCGGTTGTGATTGAAGTACTTTAGTTATTTGCATGTCTTCATTCTTCTAAATTTAATCATTAAGTCTTCATTAATTACTGATTATGTGAGTCCATGTGGTGTCAGGTTGGGGTTGCAAGTAATTGGTAATTGTTCAAAATATTCCTACATTTTCTGAAATTTTCTCATCCTTACATCATTTGTGGCAATATCAATCCCATACAGCAGTGAGGCAGGACTTAGCTGGTGGAGTATAACTCCGAGGAGATGAGAAAGCAAAAATATAAAATAGAATAAAATGAAGAAAAGGAGTAGTAAGGCAGTTGAAATGCTACGTTTGCTTTGTAATTTTCTAGAGTTCAATTTTCTGAATGCATGATGAATACTTGATGTTGGTGATTTTTGGATCAGGGAGATGAGTGAATATATATATGTCTTGTCACTTGGTTGTTTTTAATACTATCTTTTGTCCCATGCTTTCATGATAGGTGAAAATGCTGGAAGATCTCCAGCACATTGAAATTGCTTCAAGATTAGTAGGCTTTGATGTTGAGAATGATGATTATCTTGATGAGAAATACAACAAACTTTGCTGTGACATTGTTCCACTTGCTCATGATTGTGAAGATTTCCAGTTGATTGATAAATATCTCCAGAATACTCATGCTCCTACACACACTGTATTACTTTCTTACGTTTGGACTCTTAAAATTAACATGTGAAGGTCATGCTCCTCTTCTTTAATTGGTGGTGGGCCATTTTTACATATCTCAAGATATAACGTACTGGCCCTTTTTGATGACCTCAGGAGTGGTCACTTGAACTGGAGGAAGTATTCTCACTTGAAAGGGCAGGAGAATTTGATAAATTTGCTCCTTATCAGGAAAAGCTTCAGAATAAAATGCTCCTTTGGCATGGTAAGTCGCACCAGGATTATTATTATTATTATTTTATTTAAAATTATGACACTAGGAAAACATATAATTTCCTTTTCTTCCAGGTTCAAGGCTAACTAATTTTGTCGGAATACTTAGCCAAGGACTGAGGATAGCCCCTCCTGAAGCTCCAACAACTGGCTATATGGTTCTGCCCCTCCTCGTTCCCTCCCTTTTGTTCTCCCTCCCTCCGTCCTTCTCCTTGCTTCTCCCTACCTCCGTCCCTCTCTGTCTGTATATATGTGTAAATGTTACTTTTTCAATGTGAAATATCTATATACTGTTCTCCTATACACTGACAATACACTCTTTTGTATAACAGTTCGGCAAGGGGATTTACTTTGCTGACTTGGTCAGTAAAAGTGCTCAATATTGTTTTACTGATAAGAAAAATCCTGTGGGGCTAATGCTTCTGAGCGAAGTGGCCTTGGGGGAGGTCTATGAGCTCAAGAAAGCAAAGGTGAGATCCTTGCACTTGAATATTTATTTAAAATGTTTGTGCTTTTGTACCGTAAATGTGGAATCTAACTGTGGGTCTAGGTAGTTATTGAAGAAGTTTTTTATTTTATTTTTTAAATTCTTTAAAAATTACGTTGTATGTTATATTTTGGACTATATTGTTCCAGTATGTTTATTTAACCACCGCCATTTTATAAGGGTATTCTATAATATAGAAACTATCTCAAATAAGTCTTTACTGTTTTAGAAAAGCTATATATTTCTAGATTTGTTTGGTATGGCTCATGGAGTTTAGAACAATTGAATTATGCATGGTTTTCAGTTCTCAATAACTTTTTTTCCCCACTGTTTCAGTATATGGATAAACCTCCTCAGGGAAAACACTCCAATAAAGGTCTTGGCAAGAAAATACCTCAGGAGTCAGAATATGTGACCAAGAAAATACCTCAAGAGTCAGAATATGTGAAGTGGAGAGATGATGTCACCGTACCTTGTGGCAAACCAGTGTCATCTAATATCAAGTCCTCTGAGTTGATGTACAATGAGTACATTGTTTATAATACAGCTCAAGTGAGTCCACAAAACTCTTATTTCTTGCATCTTGACTGATACATATATTTGCGATTTAATTTCACTTGATGATAATGAAATAGTTTACAAGCAACTCATAAGCCATATCAAGTCCTGGTATATTAGAAATTTTTGGCTTTTACCTGCATTTGCATTGCCTTAAGCTACTGTTTGGAAAGGCCTTTAAGTTCATATTGGTCATCTGTTTGTCCAGAAATCCAATTTTAGTTTTCTTCTCAAAATAATGATCTGACTGATGAAGGTACCGAGCTGGCAATTTTTGTTAGTAAAAAAACATGACTTTGATTGTTCCTTTCCTGCCTCAGTGAAATCGATTTAACCCTGCAGTTGAATAAATTATCAAAATATTAACTATTTGCTTCACTGAAAGAAGCCTAAACTGTAACAAATATGCTATAAGAAAATATAAAATTTTTAGAAGCAAGATAATGGAGAGTATATGTCTTGTCCATGTTTTATAAATTGGCTTCCTCATGGACTTTGTTTCTAAATGAACCAATGAATTTGTTAGCATAAATTGATATAGTACTATTCACTTTGGTTACTTTTCTGTTCTTGATTGTTTGTTCACTCGAATAGTATAGGACTTTGTTTCTTCTTGTTTTTGTTTGAACACTCAAGTCTTTTGGAAAGAAAGCTCATGGATTGATACTACAACTACATTTCCCATCTGACAGCTATATCTGCTGGTTATTATAAGATTCCTAAAACATGATTTTCTCCATTTCACCATATCTCGAGACAGGCACATGCAAGTAATGTATCATCTATTGTAGTAACACATGTTCTAGGTCTACACCAATTTTCCCCCTGATATGTCATAGAAAAGTAAAATGCTAATGCAACTATCACGGTCTTGACGAGATGGTTGTTTTCACAGGTGAAGATGCAGTTCTTGTTGAAGGTCCGGTTCCATCACAAGAGGTGAAAAAAGGATGGTAAAATGACATGGAAGATCAACTCTGCAATTATTTGAAAAATCTGAACTGTTTTTGATACCTTATGATAATATTATTTTATTTTCGATATGATCTTAATTTGGGGGGATTTTTTTTAGAGGTCTCGACCTTGATCAGGTGTTTGCTTTCGAGCATGTACATATTTTTGTAATGGAAAATGAAAATGTTTCCTCGTATACATTTAGCTTGAATGGTATGTACATAGTATGAGCGAATGATGTTCAGTTTGGTCATATTAATTAGAGTTTTGATGCATGTGTGCCATGAGTGGAAGTCAAAATAATTGGCGATTTATGACATGAAAGTAATCGACTGAATCGCATAATTGAATAGAGCATATAGTAAGTGGAAGCTAGGTGGCAGAGGAAGAAGAGAAAAGTGGTGGAAACAGAAAAAGAGTTGTGGGTGACTATGGTTGCTCATAATGAATTGAATGCGGCTGCTGCATTGAATGTCTTTCACGTGTAGGACTCACTCACTGATGCAAGCTAACCCAGTGCTAGTAACTTTTTACTTTTTATGCATTTATTTGTCTCTTTCGTGTGTTCTGAAACTCGACATGCGTTTTCAACGTACTCTCGTTTTCCCCACCATTTTCTTTTTATATTATCTATCTGCATCTAGAAGCTAGATATATCAATAAACTTTGTTAAGTTACAGTGTCAATGTTAGGCATGTCTACACAAATAGCAGAAGATTGGGTGCTGATGTGAACTCAAAATTAATTAGCAGTAGCAGAAAAGCTGTGTTTGCGGTTAATTCAACCGGTTGTATTGTAGGCGGAGTATGAGGACTGAACTAAAATTTAATCTCGACATTCTAGAATACCTTAGGGGGTTATTGTTTCATAATATCATCTATTCAAACTTCAAATATTGTTATTAATTTGTCTTCTAATATAAAGTTTGGCTCATTCTAAAGGTAGATAGAATATACAATAGCAACTATGGTCTTAATTTAATTGGTCTTTGCTGGTGATTGAGAACGTGAAGCAATTGACTACTTGTAGAAATTGAGTGAGTGTGTAGTGTAGTGCAGGAGAAGGAAGGTTAAAAAGGTTGTGGTTATGGTTGTGCGTGGACAATTTAGCAGGAGGTATGTCGGTAGGCATGACCGGCAGGTGGCAGTGGACGGAGAATGAGAATAAGAAGAAGAAGAAGAAACAAATAAAGAAAACACAAAGCGACAAACAACAGCAGCTCCCAGGTGCGGCGTTCGGCGGAAAAATATTATCCTATAAAAATGAAAACGCAACAACTCAAAAAAATCAAACTTGGACTAAATCATTTTAATTAATTAATTAAGAAGCATGAACACATGTCCCCTTAAAAGCCTACACTTTGTCCCCTTGGCCTCTTTATATCACCCTCTTCTTTCTCTCTGCACCATTTCCTAGTCTCCTCGTGTGGTTTGCTTTACTTCAATCATGTCTTCATCTACCGGGTCTCCTTGCGGTGCATGCAAGTTCCTTAGACGAAAATGCGCCACGGATTGTATATTTGCACCGTATTTTTGCTCAGAACAAGGCCCTGCCCGCTTTGCTGCCATTCACAAAGTGTTTGGTGCTAGTAATGTCTCTAAGCTTCTCTTACATGTCCCTGTTGCCGATCGCTGTGAGGCTGTTGTCACCATCGCCTATGAAGCTCAGGCTCGCATTCGTGACCCCGTTTATGGCTGTGTCGCTCACATTTTCGCCCTCCAACAGCAGGTTAGTTATTACATACACAAATTCTGATTCTTTTTTAATGACATTGAAAACAGCATATGTTGATTCTGGTTGTGTGTACTGTACAGGTGGCAATGTTACAGGCACAATTGATGCAAGTGAAAGCACAAGTAGCACAGAACATGATGATGGCAGAGAATCAACATTCCCAGTGGAATGATAACAGCGGTGGAGGAGTGGAGTCTTCTTATACAAATGGTTGTTACATATCTCCACAGACATCAACATCATCATCAGCTGACAATAACATCAATTTTGATCAATTCAGTATGTATGAAACTGCTTCTTTTTCTAAGAAGAGACCTTGCAACTACAACTACAACTTCAACAACAGCTCTACTGACCTTGGTGAACTCCAAGCACTTGCTCTTAGAATGATGAGGAATTGATTGATATTGATCCTATTGAATTGATAAGAATCATCATGTTTGTTTTCTTTTGTCAAGTATGATGATGTATATACACTGATCATGAGTTGATGAGTCTACTACTAGTTTAATTTCATAAACTTTTTTTTTTTTTTTAATCCTAATTAGTATATAATTAACAACTTGGAAACAATAATGTCTAGCTGATAACACCTATAACTAGGCTTTTTATAAGTAGATAACATATTCTATATACAATAATTTATTTAATTGACTCTCACATTTTGTACAAATATGAAGAGAGAGTAGTAATTAATGTTGGTGTGATATAATTAATGAGGATCCCTAGGTCACTAATACAATACCCATTTTTGCTTTTGTTTCTTGTTTCTTAATCAAGAAACTTGGTATGTACTAGCAGTGTATATATAATAGTATGAGATTGCAGTGATTCTCCCAATAAGCCTAATGGATCTGGTGGGATAGATTGATTTTTTGAAAGCTGTTATTAGTGGTATTCACATAACTATTACTCTTGAAACTAAGGGCATATATAATAATAGTAGATTCCATTGAAATTAAGGGCAAGTTTGGGTTAAAAGATGATGGAGAAGTATGTGTATTGGAAGTAGAGATATGAATTGAAATTCAGGACCCACATGGCTAGGGTTTACTTGAGTAGGTTCACCTAATTCCAAAACCCTAAGTAGTTGTTGTCATTCATAAAGACAATGTGTTCCCTTGATTGAATGCAATGGGTTAAATCATGCCTTTGCACTAGCAACCTCATTTTCTTTTAGTCTATGGTTCATTTTTGTATTGATTATAACATTACTTAGAAGCATCAATCTAGTTCTATGATTTTAATTTATGTTATGTCCAATGATTATTATTGTTTATGCACATCACACGAGTGGGTATGTTATGTGTTCGCCTATCACATGCTCTAACCGTAAGCCTATGAGATTTACTAAAGATGCTAGAAAGGACTTTGATTTTTATTTTTTTTATGAAATTGGGCCAAATTCATAAATACTTTATTTGCTAGTCCACGGTAAATTATATTAATTCGTGAGATTCCCTTGTAGTGAACAAAGTATACTTTAATCATATGAGAATAAGTGGGTGGATATTACTTTCTTGTGAAACAAGCGAAAGTAATAAGAGTGTTAACAGGTTAATGTTTTAAGTGAGTGGTGTTTCGATGACATGAAAGTGTACTCTACCTGAAAATTGTGTTCATTTGAGTTTTCGGTTTCCGACAAAGTAGCAATGGTTGTTCTCTGCTATATACATACAACTATATGTGAAACCTCAATAATATGTATTTCAATGAAGAAAAAAATTACAATCGTTTCAATGTTTTAAGTAGGATTTATATGGGGCCAATAATTTTAAATTTTAATAGATGAGAAAAGGGTGGATAAATTTAATATATATGTCATACATTATTTGATATTTATATTTTTTTAATTAAAATACAAACTTATATTTATGTATTAGTTGAGATTTGATTGAATATAAATTTTGCATCAGATTATAATTTTTTTTCAATAAATATTATTAAAAGAGTTTAAATAAAATGAGTTTAAATTTAGTAAATATAAAAGTTTAAAAAATAATTAGACCAGAATTATAGCAGTCTTTTCATTCTAACGTTGATTTATTAATGAAAAAAATTAGTATGGTCTGGACGTAACAATCAGGATTTAAATTTAAATAATTCAAAATTTAACCTCATATTTAAATTCCATTATTTCGCATTAAAATTTAATATTAAAATTAAATTTATAATAAAAAGACTCAATTTTTATCGGATGGCAGGTAATTTTGTTTATATTACTACAGATAGAATACTGTAGTTTTAAGCAATCAGCATAGGGATTCCATAGTGATAAATGATAAAGAAACAGTTATGAGTTGGTGGTAGCATATCGTTAATTTTTATAAATAGATATGTATCAATTCATATCAAATGACATAGATATTGTTCTAAGCAGCAGCCATTAGAACTAGCTGTCACTCTAAAGCTCTATCAGGACCACCAAATCTCATAAGAACACTACTACTAATAACATTAGTATAGAATAAGACTGTAGAACATTATATTAAAAAATAAATAAATAATTCGAAATAATGTTGTTCTTCGAACCCATTACTCGATGTAAAGCCATGCCGGCTGCAAGCAGTTAACCACTTTATAAATATATATTCACTTGTATGCTTTAATTAATTGATTAATTATACACACATTCGTGCATTGGACTCCATTAATTGAACTTGGAAAAACAGAAAAGATAAGTAATTAATTATGTTTCTAAAAGAAAGTTTTTAAATGAGTAGAAGAAGAAGGTGAGTGATGATTAAAATTGTAGAAAATGAGTTCATCAAAAGACAAAGCTGTCAACAAAAAGTGAAAGACAAATAAAGAAGTTTAATTACTTTAGTTGCTCAAAAAATAAGTAAAAAGAGAATAAGTATGGTCACATTAAACAACACCAAGCATGTTCTTATGTTGGATTTTTGACTAACACTTCCACTTCTTTACCATTTTTTTTTTTTTAATATCTTCTAGTACTATTATGCAAGTTAAATTTTCCAAAATGATTGTTCAATTCTTTTTTAAAAAATTATTTTAAATGAACTTTAAATAAATTATAAATCTACTGTTCAAAACATAAAAATTAAATTTTAAAAATTTGGTTTTTGAGTTTTTTAAAATATCATGAATTTTTATAGTTTACAGATTCTGTGAACTACAATCACAGTCTGTGA
The DNA here is from genome assembly GCA_031304145.1 of Cardiospermum halicacabum. Taxonomy (NCBI): domain Eukaryota; kingdom Viridiplantae; phylum Streptophyta; class Magnoliopsida; order Sapindales; family Sapindaceae; genus Cardiospermum; species Cardiospermum halicacabum. The sequence continues at coordinate 16,114,281 of CM062390.1, forward strand.
ATTACCTATCAAATGAAAAGTAAAATTTAATTTTACAAACTTTTCAAAATAGGTCTATAATTGTATACTAAACTTTTTTATGGTATAGGAAAAAAAATTCCCTTTTCCTTTTCTTTTAAATGACGACGATAATGTAAAAATAAAAAAATAAAAAAATTAAAAAAAAAAAACTAACTCTGCCGGTTAATATGAGAAAAGACTAATTCGCTATCTAATAATAAACCAACTGGTATAAAAAAAATACATCAAACTTTCAAAATGTTAGATTTTGAAATTTACCTAAAACCACATTAAGTTCCACTTATGGTTGTCAACATAACTTTTAAAAAGTTTATACGGGTGTTGACTTTCTTATCGTTGTTATATTTTTCTCCAAATAAGTTTTTCTAATTAAATTTCATTCACCTAAATTAGATACGATTTGCCTCTTCAAACAACGAAAATAATGTTGGATACTACTAATCTATCCGGATTCCTCGTTGTATTCCAATTATCTTAAAAATGTCTAGAGAAATCTAAACTCAAATAAATGCTACCCCATCCACCTTTTGATAAGAATTCTTTTTGTTCTATTTACAAAAATCATGGCTTAATATACAGCCATCATCCTTGAAAATGAAGATATACATACCCGAGTTTCATCCATCCCTAGACATATCCACTTATGAACTATTAATCCAAGGTTTTCTTTTCTTTCTTTATTTCTTTTTTTTTTTTCTCAACATATAACACTTGCTGAATAAATAATAATGTAGCTCACTCCATGAGTTTTTAGAAAATTCATCAACCATAAACACATTTTTTACCACACTTATGTACATGCTAACCAAATACCCATACAATTATAAACACACTAGAATTATTTAATTATCTATCATAGAAAAGGAAAATTATAAAAATATCTATTCAAACGGTTGGTTAAAATTTCATGTCTATAAATGATCACACAAAATTGTCTCTAGTCAAGCCCTAGTTTTATTTGAACTATTAATTTAACCAAATTTTGATATTTGACCATCTCTTTTGATTTTCATGTACATTAATGGAGAATCACCAAAGCCTTAAGCTACACTACCAACTCAATCATTTACCACTAGTGCCATTGCTGGTCAATAGCTAAAAAAACTTCTTTTATTTATACAATTATTACAAACAAGATCTTAACCACATTTACAAATAAATTGGTTTACTCTTCTCTTCCTTACAGGTCCACATAGCTTGAGAAACAATCCTCTCCATAACACCTCAAAGAGAATTGAGCAAACCTTCGCCTAATAAACTTTTATGATCCAATTGAACAAAAATAATAAATAGTAAATAAGATGTAACTACTTTTACGGAAAGTAATTGTGTACCGCTCAATATTAAATTTTTTAATATTCTTAAACCTCTTCAAGGGAAATCGAGTGTTAAATATCCATTTGGATAGGTATATAACCCTGTGAGGCTAACTTACATTAAAGCAGTCATAACTTACAAACTAACTTAAAATTTTCCCTCGACTCATACCTTCTAACATATAACTTATTTGAAAATCATACGTCATAACCCACATGAAATTCTATCTAGTTTGGAATTTCATTTGGCTGGAGTCAATGGGTCACTAGTAAAAGAAAAGAGAAAAATGTCCACGAACTCTTCTCAACAGCTTATATTACTAAGATTGCGTTACAAGCAAAATTAGTTGCTGCTCAGTCTAAAGAAAAGATAGAACAAATATTCCGGTCTATTTTCCAAGACTAACTTTCAAGACCACATATGATGAAGGAAGTAAGGAAGTAATTATGACCATTTAAAATCTTAACCCTAATCTCCTGATAAAAAAAAAAAATACAACAAACAAACAATTAAGACTAAAAGAATATAATTTTGAAAGATGTGTTCTCGATGATATCTATATATATATATATATAAATTATCCATACAACCTCTTAAGAACAAATAGAAGGAGGGCGTCTGTTGTTTTTTTATCTTACGCTATAATACATATAAGAATATTTAAATAATTTAAAAAGAACTTATAGGAAGTGAATACCTAATCTATCATTTCTACTTTTTTTTTTTTCCTTACTCTATAAAAGTCCTATCTTTTTCAATAGAGAGGTCTAAGTAGTTTTTTTTTTTTTTTTTTTTTATAACATCATTAATTCTATTTTTATACAATAATTTCTTGATACAGAATCATTATATTTACAATTGATTTTTCAAAATCCTTAAATAAAATGTAATAATAATTATTATTATAATATTACTATATGATTGGTGGGTAAGCTAGACTGTCCAAAAACCTTCCATGGAAATGGGCTGGACCTGCGAAATTCAAATTCTATAAAAATGCATGGACCCAACACACTCTCTTTTTAGAATGAAAAGGCCCTTTTAATATAAACATAGTATCTTTTATTTATTTAAAAAAGAAAAGAGAAAAACATTTAAATAAAAAGAAGAAGAAAAGAAAGAGCATGTTTTGACATTGGCTAAAATGTAAATAAATAAAAGGGAAAAAAAAAAAGAAAAAAAGAAAATGGAACATGACAACTATGGAACTGCTGTTTGATACATGTTTGTCTAAATATAAATGGGTTATTTTGTAAAGCTGTTTTATAAGAGTAGGGATATTGTCAGACAAAAATTCTAATAAGAATATCAGATGGTCCATCCCCCTAACAGCTGTTCTCTAATCTCTAACTCTGCTGCTTTTTTTTATATATATATATATATATATATATATAAAATATGGAACCATACACAAAATTACATAAAGCTGAGAAAATTAGAACAGATGGCGTTAAGTAGTGGTGAGAAACAGAACACGACTTGTGTCAGTGCTGGCATGTGCATGAATATACAGATAAATTTCATTAATTATAATCTAATAATGAGAATAAAGAGCTTTATTTAACAAAAGTACCAAAAAAGTTTAATCTTTCAAAATCAAACCTGGATTTAATTGATATAGACATCATATATCTCATCATTTGTTCTCCAAAATGCAACATGAAATGAAATCAAACTCTATCAAATGGAACATAAAGTTTCATAAATACTGATTAGAGTTTCATATATTTAATAAGCTATGATACTGGTTTCAATGAGTAAAAATATATATACATTGCACATTAAACAAAGTTTTGATTCTGTTCACACATGTGGAGTTAAGATTAAAATAGAATGGTACATAATCAAATTGAAACAATTGCATGAATATTTGAAGTATGTGTGTTCATACACTGTCATCAAGCAAGCAAGCAACAAGTCTCTTGGAAACATAAACATTAAAAAAAATCAATGAAGACTATGTTTACATTTTTCCAATAACTAAACAAATCAACAATTTAATGCATGTGTGTTCTTGGGATCTATCATTTATTGGTAAATATGAAATGTATGCAAGCCTTTCACACTTGAGTCATGACACTAGTATGCAGGACAAAGGTTATATCAAGTCATGCATGCAAAGCAAAATCATTAAAAATATAGGCTTCAAATAATTGAGCTTTAGCCAAATCTCCTGAAGATTTAGTCAAGATTCATTTGATTATTTTGTGTTTTAGCTACATCCCTACATTCTCTTAGAAATCATTAGATAAAAAAGCAAATAGAGGACTGAATCATTCATTTAGGTCAAACTTCAGGGTCATCACTAGCTAGGTCAATACATAAAGAAAAAAAAGATCAAAATTGTTGAGAAATTGAATTACACTAGTACTAAATTAAGTCTAGCAAGAAGCAAATATTACACTAGATTGATAAAAAGGAAAACATAATATTGGGTTGCAAATTTCTAGTCTAGGGTTTACTGAATTATGAACATTCCTAGGTTCCTAGTATTTATTATTTATAGCAACAAAAGTGCATTTCTGATTCAAAGTATATATATGAGCAGCAGCAATATATATAATTTTTTTTCTTTCAAAATTGACAAATAGGGTCTTCACCAATTATGTCTGTAGGTAGTGTTGCTGCTGATGATGGTGGTGGTTTGAGCTCATGATAATTAATTTTGAATGTAGCCAAATGCCAAGGAATGAAGATCATCATTGTGGTCTTGGAATGTCATGTCAACACCACACATTGATTGGTGAGAAGTCTCTCCATAGCTTCCATATGATGACACATCTTGATCTCCTCCTGAAATTGAATTTGGATTCATAAACCCATTTTCATTGTATGGATTCATTTCCATCACATGGTTGTGGTTGGTGTTATTACTATGAATGTTTGATTCATATAATAACCCACCTAGGTTTGAATTGATATTATTCTCTTGAAACCAACTTTGAAAATCTTGTTGGGCTTGGAATTTCTCATTAGGGTTTCTTGATGACATGAAGGCTTGCTCCTTCAAAGAGGCAAGTTGTGCTTGAAGATTCACAACCTAAAAACAACAAATTAAAACCCTTAGATATATTAATCAAATCAAATTGAATTAGGGTTTGAAGAAGATGTGTATATAAATACCTGCTGTTGAAGAGCAAAAATATGAGAAACACAACCATAAATTGGATCTTGAAGCCTAGCTTGAGCTTCATAGGAGATGGTGACAGCAGCTTCACATCTATCACTAACAGGAAGATGAGCAAGGAGCTTGGACACATTGCTTGCACCAAAGACCTTGTGAATGGCTGCAAAATGTGTAGCACCTTGTTCATGACAAAAATAAGGAGCAAACACACACCCTCTCACACATTTTCTTCTCAAGAACTTGCAAGCTCCACAAGGAGAACCAGACCCTGTCATTTTTACAATCCTTTTTGCTCTTCTGCAAGCATTATCATCATCTCCAAGCTTTATAAACACCAGAGGAAGAGGGAGATGGATTATAAAATAATCACTAATTTATTCATTTTGGTCTCTTTAATGGGCTACATTTTCTCATTATTTTATCTAATTTATTAAGATTCCATTTAATACCCTTGTAGGACAAAAAAGCTTACCTTTGACCAAACCCATTTCTACTTGCTTGATGATTGGATTTTTATTATTTTAGCTCAGTTTTTCAGCATGCTTCTTTCTTTATTTTATATATATTATTATGATGTGATAACTGCAACTACATTTAGCATTTACTAATGGTTGATTATCTATCCTGGCTTCAATCCCAATACAATAGACAAGTTAATTTAAGCTTAATACTGTACTAATTAGATGATTAATGATCAAAGTTACCACTTCAACAATAATAATAATATTACTAATATCTTATATTGCTTGTAACAATCATGTAATTGAAGAGAAATTGCTTATGTCTATAGAATAGAACCTTCTTAACCAATATCATTATTTTTATATTAAAGAGCTCATTTCTATTCATGAGTCCAAAAGCATGTCACTAATTGATGATTATGTTATTGCTATATACATCAAACTCCATTTCAAATTAAAGAGTTTTCATGATGTAACTCAACTGATTATTTAACAATTATTATGAAATAAAAAACAAAATAGAAATATTTAAAAAATATGTTCATGGAAAGACAAGAAACCAATTTTAAGCAGCTGATAATATGCTTGTCTCCTCCTGTTGAAGTTTGGACTTCAAAATCATAATTGATCACTAATAATAGAACAAAATTATTAGAGAAAATCTCAACATGTGGTTGGACTCAAATATATCTATATATTATATACACATTTTATGAACAAAAAGCTGCAACCAGTTGGTTAAATCAGTTGTGTCAGATGAAGAGAAGAGGGTATATTCTCAAATTGAAAGAAAACAAAAGATAGTGACACTGAGAAATGAGATTAATTAGAAGGAGCAAAAGAGAGGAGATTTTGGGTAATTGTTTAAGTAGAAGCAGGTCACGGTTTGTCTAGTATTAGAGTGTGTTAATATAAATATATTGAATCACTTTGTTTTGTCACCAACATGTAGACCTTGCTAAAATGTTCACTTTTGGACCCACAAAGCTAATAATGACATCCCAACTTAACATCTCATCTCCCAATGACCTAAATTTTGGTTTTATTTTATAATTTGAATTTCTATTTTTCTATGTGCGGTTTTGTTCTGTTCTTTCGATTAATGGAAAAGATGTTTAGGGTTTATCTTATTAGCTGTAAAACTTTTTGTTATATTTATGGTTAACTTATTTTGTATTTATTATGGAAAGTGGATTTTAACTGTTTAGAATGAAAGTGATTTTTGGTGATGGGCTACTCTTGGTCGTGTAAAGTGGGCTATAATCAAACAAAACTTTCTTCTTACTATTGATAGTCTTAAAAATTTAGTTCAACTTCAATTTATCTTTGATTTTGCTAATATTTAAATAAATTATAGATGGAGGATACTAGTTGGTAAGATGGATATAATAATAAATAACTTCGATCTTTTAAAAATGTTTATTTTTTTCAATGATAGTCATCAATCCCAATAAGATTGGTGGGAAATGTGAAATGGGAATTATCAAAAACATTTATATTTTATTGTTTCTCCTTCCCAATGTTACATTATATAATTATTAATACTTTTATTGAGAGTTTGAATTTTAAAACAAATAAATAAATTTTAAATTTTATTAAAAAATGTAATTAATAAATAAATTATTATTCAAATTTAATAAACCTAATATGATTATTAAATATAGATATACATTTATTTAAAAAATATAATTTATTTAATAAAATTAAATAAAATATTTAATTTCAACATTATATGTATTTTTAATAAATAAATTTAATTATTATATAATTATATTAAATAAATCAATATGTTTATCAATAGTAATTAAATTTCATATTATCATTATTATTTAATAATAATTATAAAAAATTAAAATTATTATAAATATTTATGTATATAATTATAAATTTATTTTCAAAAATTTGTAAAAAGAAATGTTCAAAATTAAAATTTCAAATTATAATCCATTCATGTACACGTAATTCACGTATAGTTCATGAATAACACGATTTAAGAGATATATTGAGAAATTAAATTTATGAAATGAAAATCGAACTATTAAAATTTATTTTTAAAATTATAATTGTAATTTGAGTTATCTGCTTAAAAAAAACTATCATTCATATAAATATTGAATTCGATTTTCATTAAAAATAAATACTAATCAATAATGAATTAGTAGCTATTTAAAAATAATTAAATAATATGAAGAGACTTTATTTTTCTTTACAATTACTTCAAAATTCGTTGATTTAGATGCTACACTCAAATGATAGTCGGTTTAAGTTAATTATATAGTTGAAGATTAAGACGAGTAGTGATGACAAGGCTAATCTAATCTAATCTGTTCTAGGGATTAGAAACGAAGATGGACGAAGAGTGAAGAGGGGTTACTTGCATGGCATGATAATAAATAAATAAAAATGGTTTAGGTCAGTTTGATCATGTGTACTTGTTTGCCACTTAATTTTGTAAAAGCAAGAGTTTTCTCGGGGACAAGAAGGCATGTTAATTAATTTAAGGAGTTTATATTATTATATTAGACAATAATGTTCAACTAATCTTAAAAGAAGCACAACAAAACACTCCTTAATCAATAATTAATCAACACTCCTAATCTCCTTAGTAATAACTAAACTAAACCCTTTTGGTCTTTCAAGAGACAACACTATTTCTCTGAAAATTTTACAGGAACAACTTCATTAGCAATAATGGTGGATATTTATTTATTTATTAATTTTTTTTTAAGGAGTTTCCTCTTATGCTTAATTGGGTTGGTTAATGAATTAATAATATAATTATAAATATAAACTGGTTTAAGAAGTTGTTCTCAGGTGCTTTAGTGTATATTTCATGACCCACCCAAATATTTCTCTCAAGTTTGGAACTACTGCATGCATAGGAATAATATTTGTTCAAGTGTGAACCATGTTCGACTAGTATCCGTTCAGAATCCCATACCAGAACTACTTTTTACTCCTTTTCTCTTTTTAAATTTTATTTTTATTATAAATAAGGAATAATAATCGTCTAAACCTTTTGAGTTTGACACGATTTTTTTATTTTAACTTTCATAATTTGGGAAGTCGCATTTAAAACTTGTCAATAATGAGTCATTTGAACTCTTTATATAGACATGGACGAGCGTAAACGACAAATACTAAAGAGTATGTAATTAGATCTTTTTATTATTATTATTATCATCAAAACAGATATATTTTCAAATTTGATATAACTTTTCATTTGAACCTTCGAACTTAACATTAATTTCCAGTTTGACTTTCAAACTTTGTAAGATTTCATATGAATCCTCCAAATTGGCAAAGCTCATTCGTTTGAGCACTTGGCAATAAGTAAATAAACACATGAGTAAGACCATTTGTGTGAGATGTTATGACATGTAAAAAAAATATTTGATGTGGTTGTGATGTCAAACCAAAAAAGGCTAGTCAACCTAATATTCTTTTTATTTCATTCAACATTATTATACTAACCCAATCTTTCTCTAATGACTAAATTTTCATATATTCAATAATGGAATAATAGAAATCCATTATTTCCACGGATTTTGACCTTTGTATTGAGACCAATAGCTCTTATAGTTGTTTCGATTTTACCATCCCATTTTCACTAGTTTCTAGGGTGAGCACTTAGAAAAAAAAATTGCTAACGACTTGCTTGAATATGTCTTACTAATGCCACATTTATTAATTTGGTTGCCTAATGGTTTAGCATGCCTTGTATGAAGACATACTTATTTGTTTCTGAATTGTGTTTTGTGATAGTGTTATACTAGCTCACAAGTCAGTAGAGTTGCTTAAATAACTTGTTAGGTTGGAATTAGGTGCTTATGAATTGATTTGTCCTATTTTTTAAGGTAATGGGCGCCTTAGTCGACGTCTAGGTCGGGAAGGCCAAGATGCGCGACAAGGCGCTGGTGCTCTCAGTACAGATTTGGACATTTTGATCGACATCTTACTCAAGTGGACCAAGGCGCTAGGTGCTCTCGGTTCGTTTGTAGAAGCTTTGGTTTGGTGAACCAAGGTGCATGTTAAAGTGCCAGAAACTCTCGATACCATTTTTGGTACACTGATTGGCATCTTAGTCAGACTGACCAAGATACGGGTCAGGACGTCAGAAGGCTTCAGTACCCCATTTTGGCATCTTGGTCTTTTATCAGGCAGTTTGGTCAAGACTACCAAGATGTGGATCAAAGTGCTAGATATCTATGAGTTTTCAAATCTCATTGTATTGTTTGGAATTGCATGTTAATGTATGATTAATGATTGATGAATATTTTAAGTTGAATTTTGTGTGTTCACGTATAGTAATAAGTGAAGAAGCATACCTCTGTGTGTTTGTTTGACTATGAAAGTCTTCACCATATAGTGATAGTCCGACCCTCCTTTATCATTTTTTCATTTGTTTCTATTATTGAATCTGAACAAGTGATCGAGTCAAGATATCGATGTTTTGTTGTATTCATTAAAATGACTTGTAGATGATCAAATGCATTCTATATTCCAAAATTCTTGTATATTTTATTGAAATAAATGACTTATGAAACTATCTCCTTTTTTAGAATTTGTAAAATTTGTAATCGGACTATTTGATCAACTTATATATTTAAATTAGTAGTTAAATCATAGTAATATAATGTTTAATCTTTTTATGAACGAACAATTAATATTATTTGTCCTTTTTAAAATATAGTATACATGTATATGTATAATGTGGTTTTTCTTCGCCGTCTTAAATTCATGACGGAATCCGATAAAAATAGAACTTCAAAATCTTATAAAATAAAAAATTACTATTATTTCTTTATGGGGAATTTGTGATTTAGGATTCAGTACCATCAAGGAGCCTATCCTTCTAGTTTGGCATATCCAAACTAATCAATTTTCATTGGAATGAGATAATTGAAAGAAGACATTGTTGTCATTGTAAGTAGAATCTTATAATAAAGTACGGTGAGGTGGTTATTTCGATGAGCATCAAGTAGATTTAAATATCTATACTTCTGACAAAGCTTATCATAATCCTTCTATAACTTGCTCTTTAATCTATGCTTAAACTATATAATATAATCTTATAGCATCATTCTTGTCAGTAAAACGAATCAAATACAGATGAAATCTTCACACATCCATTTAAATATCTTCATTTAATAAATTATAGTCTTTCATCTCATTATTAATCTCTTTCCTTATTATTTCTAACGATTTACGAGGATTAACTCTTTAAATTAAAGAGTATAATACTTATTTTATTACATAATCAATTATTGTACCCCTATGTTATTATCTAAATTATCAACTTGATCCGAGTCCACATAGTACAGTACAGCTATGATTATTTTTTATTTATTTCTAATTTTGTTTAAAATTATTTGTTTCTCCGATTTATTAATAAATACCTATAACAAATATAGGTTCCGTAAAATATAGAATTTTATATGTATTTTAAAATTATTTCTTAAAAATAAAAATAAAAATTAATTATGAGTGAAATATGAATTATATTTTACTGATATAATATTATGATATTTAAATAATTGCTTTCCGTAGAGTGTATAAATATAATTTAAATTTGTGAAATTTAAAAACTTAGAAATATTAATAAATTAAAAATCTAAAACTATTATTAAATAATTTTAGATTTTTTTTTAATAAAATGATTAAACAAAAATGTTAAAGTGGTTGAATGTAATAATAGTAGTTAAAATTTATTATAATTGACTTAAAAAAATTTATATATATATATATATGTATGAAACGTTCTTAGAGTTTTAAAGTCAAGTTTGATATCCTATGAAAGTTTATAAGAAGAGTTTGTGTGAGATTGTGACCAATACAATTGAGTTGGGGAATGAGGGAGTGATATTCTAATTGTAATTATCGTTTTATTACTACATAATAACTTAGTTATTCGTAATTCTAATGGCCGTAAATTCTTTAAATTTTTATATAAAATATTGTGCCTTTTTTATTTCTATTTTCTTATATTATGTATATTTATATTACTTTGTGATTACTAAGCCTTGTTTATGCGGCAATGAATTATCTATTTATTCAACCAATGGTACTAGAGCTAGTCGAATTTTTTTAACATCCGTATCACATCCCTAAATTTAGTCAACCATACTATATTTTTCTAGTTTATATATATATATATATAATTTTCAAAATCCCTTATTTAAATAATTCAACAAATAAAATTGCTAAAACATGATTAAGAACGTAAAATTATTGAGATGAAAATATATTTGGAGTAATAATGGCATGTGTAACAAAACAGCAAGTTATAGAATCACAATATCAAAACACAACAATTTTACGTGGTTCACCTCAAACGAGGATGGGCCTGAAGGGTTTGTCAAACCTGGTGGCAAGGTGTGTCTCCTGAAAAGGTCCCTATATGGTCTGAAACAATCACCCCGTCAATGGAATGAAAGGTTTAATGATTATGCAGGCAAAATGGGCTTTAAACGAAGTATGTATGATGCTTGCTTGTATTACAAGTCTGTTGATAATTCACCTGTATTCATGCTTTTGTATGTGGATGACATTCTGTTAATGAGTTCAAAAATGCAGTATTTGGCCACTGTCAAACATGATCTGAATAAGGAATTTGACATGAAGGATTTGGGGGAAGCCTCCAAAGTCCTTGGCATGTCTATATCTCGGAACAGAGGTAATAATCTTTTATGCATTGATCAGAAAAATTACTTGTATAAAATTCTGAACAATTTCAGTATGAGTGATGCAAAACCGAATAGTCTGCCCCTATCTGCTAGTCATAAACTTGACAATAAACACTGTGATGATGATCATATTCTTCATAACATTCCATATCCTGAAGCCATTGGCAGCATCATGTATGCTATGGTCTGTACAAGACCTGACTTAGCTTATTCAATAAGCATATTAAGCAGATACATGATGAAACCAAGGCTTGAACACTGGAATGCTATTAAAGGTCTCTTCAGGTATATTAAAGGCACTGTTGATTTTGGTTTACAATATAGTAAGCATTCTGATGTTGTGAATATTATTGGTTACACTGACTCTGATTTTGCTAAAGAGATTGAATTCAGACGTTCTATGACTGCTTATGTATTTACTGTGTGTGGAAATTGTGTTTCCTGGAGATCCAAATTGCAATTTGATGTGGCTTTGAGTACCACTGAATCTGAGTACATTGCTCTAACTGAAGGAATAAGAGAAGGGCTCTGGATACAGGGGCTCCTTCAGGAAACCAGTTTACTTGGCTCCAAAGCAATAGTCTTCACTGATAGCCAGGGAGCCTACCACATTAGTAGGAACCCTGTCTATCATGACAGAACTAAGCATATTGGAGTCAAATATCACTTCATTAGACTGAATGTTTTAAATGGTGTCCTGCAGGTTGAAAAAGTTCCAACAGACGAAAATCCCTCTGATATGGGCACCAAGGTAGTGTCATTGAAGAAGTTTCTGTACTGCAGGAACTTCCTTCATATCTGCCAGGTCTGAAAACAGAGGAACTGGACCAATGATGCAAACTTTTGAAGCTGAGAGAGGCTTGGAGGCACAATGATGTAAAAGGATGATCTTAGACCAGTTTTTAATCCCTGAAGAATGTATCATTAGGGGAAGTTTTGTTGTAATGCTACATTCTCAGTTTGTATATTGTTTTATGTTTTGGACTAGGTTAGCTGGTGTGGGCCTTATTGTTTGGTCGTCTGATATCTTCTTCTGGCCCATCCTCTGATGCTGTTTGTCTCTGGGCCCATGCTTCGACCCGACCCTGTATGGATCCGCGCCTTTTCTTTTGATGACCCTGCTGCTGCCTGGTGACCTGACTATATATTCATTCTTTTCTCTTCTCTGCAGCTTTAGAGAGAGAAACTTTAGCCTTCTCTCCTCCTGCTCTGCTAGGGTTTCTTTGATGTTAGGGTTTTCTGTGTGATTTTGGTTGTAATCTACTTGTAATGACTTTGTGATCTCTGTGATTGTATTCTGGTCTTTGTAAACTGATTACTAGTGCCATCGATCTCTCAGTTTGAAGCTGAGGTCCCGTGGATTAGCCTCGTTTGAGGTGAACCACGTAAAATTGTTGTGTTTTGATATTGTGATTCTATAACTTGCTGTTTTGTTACAGATTGGTATCAGAGCTCAGGTAAGGGTTTGGTTGTTCTGCTTTTGTGATTTAGGGTTTACAGATCTTGAATGTCTGTTTGGATTCTTGGTGATTCTTGGTGATTTACCTCTTCTTTGTGATTCTATGTGCATATCTGTGTGTTTAATCGAACTATCGGTCTTTGATCTGAGTAGATCTGAGGTTTATAGTTGGTTATAATCTGCTGTAGTGAAACCCTAACAGAGTAGTTTGTTACTTGTTCGATATTTTGCTTCGTCTGTTACTTCTTGTTTCTAACAAGTTAGTTTGAGTGACAGGTACCCTCTGAAGCTGTTAAAGGAGAACAAAAGGCTTAAGGAGAAGAAGAGGAAACTAGAAGGGTGACCCTAAGAGAGGTTCCGGGGCACTAGGAGGAAAATCGAACCTTGACAGGTCGATTTACCAGATTGCAGCATATACTGAGCCTTTCTAAACCCTACTCTTTATTGTTTAAGCATTCTGTTTTCGAAATTGTTCCTACTTTGTGATATTGTATACTGTCCTGAGATTACTGTGGATATTTGGTTGGTTGAGAACCTTGGCTAAAGAGGTACAAGCCTTAGTTGCTTGTTAAAGCCTCGAACCGCCTGCCAGTACGGAACAGACTGGCTTGTTTGAACGTGGCTGAGGGTTACAAGCTTAGTTCTTGTTAAAAGACCCAAACGGTGTCAGTAACGTGAAAATCTGACTTGTTTGAGGTTCTCAACCTTTGTGAATAATTGTGTTAATATTTGTCTTGCTTCTGTGTGAATATCTGAGTGATCTGTTTATGTTGTGATATATTTGTTGTATATCTGAAATTGATTTGTTCATTCTTTGTGAATATAGTGCATCATATTTCTTTGGTCTTCCTTGTAGTGTCAGTGTATTACAAAGTTTTTAAAATCATTCTTCAATTAAAACTCTTTACAAAATGTCTTCCAAACCTTCTAGTTCCAATCCAATAAACATTGAGGTCTTTGATGGATCTCAAGACTTTGTTTTGTGGCAAAAGAAAATGCTATCTGTTTTGGTTCACCATGGCATTGAAGGGGCTGTGGATAATGACTATCCTCCTGGTACTACTGATCTTGATAAGGCTAGAATGGCTAAGCGTGCATATCATACCATACTATTGCATTTATCTGATGATGTTTTAACTGCTATGAATGATGTTAAGACTGCTGACTCTCTCTGGAAAGCATTAGAAGCTAACTATTTAGAATCTGATATTCCAAATAGGATTATTAGCCTTCATAAACTGTTTAGCTTTAGGTTTGCCCCTAATAAGACGGTAAATGAGAACTTGGCTGTGTTTAAAAGGTTAGTTCAGGATCTGAATAGTAGGACAAAAGAAGCTGAGAGGCTTAGTGATGAATATCTAGCTATGGTCCTTCTTCATGCTTTGCCTGAGTCCCATAGTGTTGTTAGAGAATTCATTTCTTTTAATAAGAAATCTTTAACCACTAAGGATATCATGGATGCTCTGAATTTCAGATCTGTAGGTGAGGAGATGATTAAAAAGGATAATGAAGGGTTATTCCTTAGCAAACCTAACACCAGCCATAGGACTAAGGGGAAGGGTAAGAAACCTGCAGCTAACCAAAATAATCTGAGTAGGGCTGATAACAAACAGAAGGACAGTAGTAAGGGTAAAAATGGTAGCAATAAAGAGAGGAAGTGTTATTATTGTAAAAAGGCTAACCATCTTATTAAGGACTGCTTCCAAGAAGAGAGATGAAGCAAATGGTATTGTTAAACCTGCTGTTTCTAATACTGTTACTGTTTCTGATCCTTTTGTTGATGGTTTTACTGCTGTGATTGAGTTAAATAATTCTGCCATTCCTGATAATTCTTTGATTGATTGGGTGATAGATTCAGGTTGTACACACCATATGTCACCAAATAATGGCTGGTTTTCAAACTTTGAGTCTGTTAAAGGGTGTTTTGTTGTCATGGGATCTGATCATAGATGTGACATAGTTGGGGTAGGAAATGTAACCATTAGACAGTATGATGGTAGGACTTTAACCCTTAGAGATGTCAAATATGTCCCTGAACTTAGAAGGAACCTCCTGTCTGTGAGTAAAATGGGTGAGATGGGTTTTGAGTGTGTGTTTAAGAACCAGTTGGTAGAAATGTCTAGACCTGGATCTAATAAGGTAGATTTAAGGGGGAAAAAGATAGGAAACCTATACATTCTTGAAGGATCAACCTTAGAAGTTTTAGCTACCCAAACCAAACTTAGTGATCCCATTAGTAAGGCTTTGCTATGGCATAGAAGGCTTGGCCACATAGGCTTAGGCAGTCTTAGAGAACTTCAGAAACAGGGGTTAATTGAGAGTGACTTTCCTTGTGTCATTCCTACTTGTGAGAAATGTATTCTTGCTAAACAAACCAGATCACCATTTCCAAAATCTGTTTTTAAATCAAAAGCTGTTCTTGAATATATTCATTCTGATTTGTGGGGTCCTACAGGAACCAAAACATTTAGTAATTGTCAATATTTTCTTTCATTTACTGATGATTTTTCAAGATTCTGCTGGACTTATTTGTTAAAATCCAAAACTGAAGTCTTTGAAAAATTTAAAATTTGGAAATCTTTAGTAGAAAATGAATCTGGAAAGAAAATCAAATGTTTAAAAACTGATAATGGTCTGGAATTTTGCAATGAACAATTTCACAAGTTTTGTGAGGATTCCGGGATTAGGAGACATAGGACTGTTAGGTATACTCCTCAGCAAAATGGGGTTGCTGAAAGGTTGAATAGAACTCTTCTAGAAAGAATTAGAAGCCTGTTATTCCAAGCCTGTCTTCCTAAGATTTTCTGGGGGGCTTTGAATTATGCCACCTACCTTAAAAATAGGTCTCCCTCCTCTTCTATTGACAATAGGACTCCTTTTGAACTCTGGTATGGGAAACCTCCTAGTTTCAGTCACATTAGGACCTTTGGCTGCAAAGTTTTAGCTCATCAAAGATTTGATAAGCTCGATCCTAGATCTCTTATTGGTTTGTTTATGGGTTTTCAGGCTGGTACTAAGGGTTACAGGCTGGTCTTTAAGGATAAATCCAGTTATAAATTCATTATCAGTCGCGATGTTGTGTTTTTTGAGACTGAATTTCCTGGATTCCTTAATTCTGAGTCTTCTAATCCTATTCAGTACAAACAACTTGATCTCTCCAGTTTTGAAATCAAACCACTAGAATCTGAGGATTCTGAGCCTGGTATTGAGTCTGATGTGCCTATTATTGAGCATGATAGCCATAGGGTCAGTGAACCTGGAACTAACAGTGAGTCTGTTCAATCTCCTTGTCCATCTGAAACTGATCCTGTTGAGAATACTGAGAATCAACCTGTTGAGACTATAGATGAAACATATCATGAGCATAATTTGGATGATTACCTCCTGAGTAGAGACAGACCTAGGCGGACCACTAGGATGCCATCCAAATATAGTGACTTTGTTGATATAAATCTTGTGATCTATGCTCTTAACACGTATACTGAATCAGAATTTGTTCCAAATTCTTATCAAGAAGCTATAAATTGTCCAAATGCAATCATGTGGAAGAATGCTATGGACAGTGAAATAGCTTCATTGATGAAGAATCATACTTGGGATCTGGTAACGAAACCTGAACTTAAAAAACTTGTGGGCTGTAAGTGGATTTACAGGGTGAAGGAGAACTTACCAGTTTCTGATCCAGGTCGGTTTAAGGCTAGATTAGTAGCCAAAGGGTTTACCCAGAAAGCTGGGGTTGATTTCTCAGAAGTATTCTCTCCTGTAGTTCGGTATATTACTATTAGGATCATGTTGTCTTTAGTTACTCATTTTAATTGGGAATTAGAGCAGATGGACGTCAAAACAGCCTTTCTCCATGGCTTTCTTGACAGGGAAATATACATGGACCAACCTGAAGGGTTTGTCAAACCTGGGCCCAGAGACAAACAACATCAGAGGATGGGCCAGAAGAAGATATCAGACGACCAAACAATAAGGCCCACACCAGCTAACCTAGTCCAAAACATAAAACAATATACAAACTGAGAATGTAGCATTACAACAGCATGATTATGATTAATATTATTATCTTACATCATATGATGATTAGTTTAGTTGCTTGGTTGCTGCATAGCAAGTATGGAATTACACTAACAGTAACAGTAACAATGAAAGAGTAATTTCAAATTCACATGAAAAAAACAATCTCACTAATAACCATATCTCACATGAAAGAAAGAGTCACTCACTCAAAAGGAGAAGGTTCAACAAACAAACAAGTGCAATCCTCTCAAGCCTAGAAGAACTGCTCTCATAATCAATCAAAGGAGGACTCAATTCCTTCTCTTCATTCCCTCCACCTTCTCCCATCTCACTAATAACCATATCATCACCACTCTCAGCTCTAACCACAGAACCAGACCTACATACTTAATTTGCAACAATAGACAATGAAAGAATTTTGAATAGTAAAATAATAATAGCACCTTTTAGTCAAACAATTATATCCAAGCTCCGGGACAATAGATTCAAAAATAAAGCTTAAAAGCTGTTTATAAATTGTAGGACAAATATAAAAGCAAGTCTGTTATAACATTGCCATAAATTCCACTTACAATTCACAAATGAATATGTAAAAATTGAAAACTAAAGCTCAAAAGCTGCATAGTAAGTCTATTATAACATTGCGTAACCAAGTTTTTAATGCGTAGGGATACCACCAGGGACGGAGCTAGAGATGATTGGGTAGGGGGCCGAACATAAAAATTATTATTTATGGGGTGCGAGGCAGCGCCCCACGGTACGGTACGGTAGTATTTGAAGTAAATATTTGAAAAAATAATATAAATTATGTACTATTTTAATTAATCTAAATATTCATATTATAACATAAAATTTTTAAATATATATAAATTTTTTTAATAATTTTATTTTTTAATTTAAAACCTTTAATTTTATTATTTAAATTATTTTTCAATATCTAACTAAAAATAATAATTATTATTATTATCATAATAATATATTATTTATAGTTTAAAATTAATTACTTTCATATTAAAAGGAGGTAAAAAATCTTAATGTATGAATTTAATTTTATTAATATATGAAACTTGCAGGTAAAGATGATATATATATACCATTTATTATGTTTATAATGTGTATTATAATTTAATTATTAACTTTACAATTAATAAAATTCTTTAATATTTTATAAGTAATTTTAAAATTATTTTTAATTGACTATTTTTAAAATTTTATAAAATTTAATTACATAATAAAAATACATAAAAAATTTAAATATTTTTAATTAACTATTTTTAAAATTTTATAAAATTTAATTACATAAAAAAATTTAAATACTAATTTAAAATATAATTTTAATTATATTTTTAAAATAAATTAAAATTTGCATTATATAAAATATTTAAAAGAGAAAATATTTTTTGCATGTAAATTTATAATATATTAGTAAGAATGTTTAAAAAATTAATAGAAATAAAAGGGAAGGATTCGAACCCTTGACCTTATGGAAATTAATTAGAAAAACAACCATCAAGGCAAACCAATTTCTTAGTACATGCATTTCTCATATTATAGGTTTTATTCAAAAACCTTGGGGGCCATGGAACCCGTAGGCCCCCCCTACCTCCGTCACTGGATATCACATATCGGATGCCCAAGAGATATGTGAAAAAATGACAAAAAGAGTAAGATGTATTTCTCTTAGAAAACAAACATAAAAAGTCATCTGCTCTCCTAGCCAGTACCTCTACCTGTTCTGCTGTTAATCCTTTCCTTAAAATATTTGCCCAAAGATCAGGAGAAATGCAAAATTTGCATAAAAGGCCTGCAGTAGCGGATAAAATTAGTCTGATGCCATAGTATAGTCGAGGTGCAGGCAAGTTGTAATTAGAAATACAACTTTAATTGTCTAAAAATTAAGAGCAGAAAAACCTATAAATGATCTATATTTTATATATAATATAAGAAGTAATAAAAAAAGTACATTTATTATCATTGGTAGTGAGTGCAAAGATACATCTGCGTTTTAATATCTATGTCTTATGGGAAACCACAAACAGATATATTATTGTCATTTGCCTCTGAATTCTTGAGGACGAATCAAATAAAAAAAATATAATGAAAAATAACTAATAAAATAATATAAATTAATAAATAAATATGGGGTGTGCCCTCCAAATTTTTTATATACTGCATTGATGACCGATTTGAAAAATATGCGTTAAAAATATTGAGCCAACATTTAAATAAATAAATAAAGACCAAACAAAAAGCCTAATAAAAATTAAGAATAAAATATCAAATCAAAACTTGAAGTAACAACAACACATTCAAACATTAAATTAATCAATCAAAACATATATATTTTCACTTGCAAATTTGATTAAAAAAAAGAGTCAAGAACAATATATTAAACATGGTTGCTATTTCCCGCAATCAAATTACTAAATCCAACATCAACATTACTAAAATATCCATGACATATTTAAATAATTACTTTAAATATCCCTTCAATTTATTTTTCTATTTTAATATAATAAAATTATAAATTATTTAAATAATATTAAAATTACTTAATTACCCTTAATTTAATAATTAATATAATCTTTTTTTATAAAATTATTTAGTTAACTTAAAACTCCTCAATTGGTTCATATTTGATCTTACTGAACTACTGTAAATACATTACAAATTAAAACTCTTCAATTGATTCATATTTGACTTTTACTAAACTAGTGTAAATACATTACAAACCAAAAGCAGTTGATGTAATTAAAAAATACAGGATTAATATATAGTTAGTTTACTAATTGTTTTATGTTGTTTGAGTACAGATGTGGGAGTGAATGGGCATGAGTCTCATCCTCTTCCTCGTTAATATGATTTCAATGAAAACTAAGATCTTGTTAAGTTTATGGAGAATATTAAAGATGATGACTTATATGATGTTCTCCGTATCGGACCACATATTTATATCTAGTAGAATTATGATATTTTATTTTATTAGGGTTTAAGATTTAGAATGTCATCCTGAACAAATATCAATCCCATCAAACTATAAAACTTCATAAATAAAATGATATTTTCAAAGATACAAATGGTATAAAAAAATTATAAAATAAAATAATTTATTTTATAGAATTAAATTTAATTATATATTAAAAAACATCATAAGGTTATATTTGGAAAAATATGTTATCTTCAGTAATTAGGGTGTGGGAAATAACAATCCCCTATATCAAATCAAAGAGACACATTGTCTATTAAGCTAAAGATACAAAAATTGGGATTGAGACTATTAGTATTAGAAAAAACACACCACACGAGCAATTGACGACAAAGATTATTGATAAAGCCATCGAGAAGAGTTTCATCTATGGTAAACCACGAAGAAGGGGCAACAGAAATGATATTTGAGTAATGGTTGGTTGATGATGAGAAAGGAGGTAGAGGGGAGGAAGATGTGTCGGGCGGTTGATGGCGAGAGAGGCGGAATAACTTCTATTTTTTTTTCAGATCGATAGTATATATTAAAATTATTATTTAATCCTTCAAATTATATAAATTTTATTTTGACACCAATTATGCGGGTCGACACGTTAACTTGTTAGTCAAACCCGACTGGACTCGTTTATAAGCAGGTTAAACGTGTCATGTCATAAATAGGTCAAAATCCATTTATCTTACACTCAACCCATTTATTTTTCGCAGGTTCGTGTCATCCAATCGAGTTAAGACCCATTTTGATACCCCTTAAATGGGCAGACGAAAATAGTGTTCGACCAGCAAGAAATAAGAATCAAAAGTGAAGCTACAGATGATTGGAGGTAATAATAATTATGCTCTTAAATGCTTTACAATAAATACAGGGAAATCAGAACCAAAAGTTGATGGTCAATTTATATATGATATTTTTTTTTCTCCGGCGCGATTACAGAATCGAATATATATATATATATATATATATATATATATTTCTCTAACGCGATTGTATAATTGAACATATTTTTTAAAAAAATTGTTATATTTAAGATTGGGATAGTTTCATAACTATCCATATAAACTTTTAATAAAGTTTATGGCCTTCGACAATTAAAAATACTTCGTCCAATCTTTGTTATTTATCAATTTATTCTTATTGACAATTTTATTTTGTAAATTAAAAAATCATTAAAAAGATATAGAAAAGAAAATCAATAATGAAATGTCTATTTTGTCCATCATAGAGATTACCATTATACTCATATAAAAAGGTCACTCATTCAAACCTGCACATCACACCTCCCACATCAAATACATAAAAAAATAAATAATAAATAAAAATAAAATTGCACCTCCTATAACCTTCATCTTCTCTGATTCATGAAGCAATTACTTTTTTGTTGGTCTACAACTTCACTAATTTTACGAATTTAGATAACAGAGTGAGTTTTTTCCTACCTACATCTCCTCTCCATACATCATGTTGATATAGCTCGGAGAAATTAGGGTTTTTATTGAAATAGAAATTTTTATATTAGTTGTCAATATTGAGTTTGGTGATTAGGGTTTTGTTGGTGGTGCTAAAAAAGAAATATAGTATCATATTTGAGTTATTTATTATGTTATTTAATTTCATTGTTTAATTTGAAAAAAATGATCGCATTTGTGTTATATTTTGTTTCGATGGAGTTTGGGATCATTAATTATGAGGTGGTCAAATATACAATAATAGGGTCGTTACTCCTACACTATTATCAAACAATATACTCCTAAATAATAACATCAAAATAAAATAAAAATAATATATATAAATATATAATGATAATAAGATGATGAAATATTAGTAGTAGTTGATTGGAAGGTGCACGTGCGCAATAGAAAAGAGAGAATACCACGTCATCTTTAGAAGAACACGATAAAATTAGAGTCGTAGTTTCGAGTTTCAAGTTTGTGACTGAATGAGTTGGCTCCATCTACATTTTCTTCTTATTATTTTATCTTTGATTGATTATTATGTTCTCTCTTCACCGCTCAAACTCTGTTGAATATTTTCAATAATAATTCTTTTACTTTTCATCAACACGTTAGAATTCATCAAATAATTAAAAAATAAATAAATAAAAATTGAATAGGGGCACATTTTATTTAACCGACCTACCAATTTGAATATGATAAGATTAGAAGGCAGGGCCGGCCTCACCAACACTTACCTATACATATTTCTTAATGCATGCATATTTTTTCTTACGTTATAACACAGACTACTTAACTATTTACGTCAACAAATTCGGTAGCTATCACATATATAGACAAAATTAGAGTTAGAAAAAAATGTTTTTCAAACTCAAAAGAGAGAGACCAGTCAAGCCGACACCAAGGGTCCATTGCACGTGTATACATGATTGCCCCTTATATCAATCTAGGAATTTATTTAATATCTTCTATAAACATTTTGCTTAACTTCAATTATTCTACTTGATCATTCGTGTCATCCAGTTAACAAATCCTATTCTATTTTTAAAATAACACAAAAGAATGATCAATTAGAAAAGAAGAGTTTGAAAATTGAGTCATTATCAATGTATTATTAAACAAATGGTTTGATGGAACTGAGTAGCTAACTCAATGGTGAGAATCCCGACAATGCAAACGAGTACGAAAGCTTTGTTGTTTGATGACTATGAAACATTGAGTAAGAAAGCTTCACTTTCAAGTCTTTTGTTTATTTCAGCTTTGTCTTTTAATTAGTTTATATAAATGTTTTGTGTATTTTGAATAGGAGGCAATCTTTCAAAGTCTTAACCATAAAAATGGGACTCCTTCATTACACAATCTTTACTTAAACCTAATTATATACATGTTTTTGTCTTTCTTATCTAATAATAATATCCACCGATTCCAATCTACCAATAGATGAATCAACGTTACAATAGTTAAAGAAGGGTAATTAAACTAGTTTAAGATATGATTAAAGAAAGAATTACAGGTGGAGACAACTTGGAAAAGAATAGTTATTGAAAATTTTGGAAGGATTATTTGACCAAGACATGACCTAAAAATTGTGGGGTATATGGTCTTCAAAAAGGCCATAATACAAATTAAATGAAAATTATAGAATATAAATGGAATAAAAACCCCACTATAGTTATGTATATATAATATGTATAAACACATCAAGACATTATTAGAATTGTCTTTAAATAAGTAATTTAGCTCCCTTGACCTTTAAAAGTATATATCTTCTTCCGACCAGAAAAGAAAATAAATTTAAAAAAATTAATAAATTAATTAACTAAAAAATAAGACATACTTTTAGTTGATAATTGTAAATGGGTTGGCAATGCTTTAAAAAGTGTAAATTTTAGAAATATAAGTATGTGATTGTACAGGACCCCATTCCATGATTAATTATGTAATTACTTTTACAGGTTATGTTTTATTCTTTACTTTTGCTTTTCTTTTTCATTCTTATTCTTATTTAAGATTTACACTGAAAAGTCCAAAATATTAGAAAATTTTATCTTACTTAATTAATTCATAAAAAGTTAAACTAATATAATCTAACGGGACTGACGTGTACCAATATAATTAAAATTTATATATATGATTTGAATTTTTACAAAAATGGATATTATTATTTTATTTATTATTTAAAAATTTTAAGGAATAATATTTAAGATTGAGGTTTTGCTCGTGTATTTTTATACCAATGCCCTTTCAATCCATAAACATATACATAACATTTTACTTTTTTTTTTTCTTTTTTCTTTTTAACATGTAAAAATTTTAATAGTTTAATAGGGGAGCTGAATTTGATCCATAATAAAATTATATAATCATATTATAAAAATATTATGTATATATTTGGTAAAATTTTAGAGCTTATTATATAACCTACTTTTATTGTCCGTTCATGATTAGAGAATTAATAAACAAAAATAAATATATAATTAATATATACTAAAATCATCCAATCATAAATGGTTACATTGAAACATTTTTAGTTTGAAAATTTACTTTTTAAAAATTATCCATTTGAACTAAACTAAAGTAATTTTTATAATTATTAATTTTAAAACAAATTACTTTTTATTTTAAATAATTTATTTTTTTAAATTACCAAAATATCTTTAATTTAACTAATATTATAAATCTATAGTGGTAAAATAAAAGTAATACTAATCATGGTTATTATAGGGCGAGCCAAACCAACACTTAGAGCATCTCCAATGGTTTAGTGAATTTAGGCAGATGTGATATGATAAATAGAGGGCGTAGATAATGACGTGTCAAAAATAATATTTCTGAAGAAAAAAAATTAAAAATCGTTCACAATGGTTATTGTTTATTCAGATTTCCTTAATTTATAATTATTAAAATTAAGTTTCTATTTCCTTTTTAATTTATAATTTAAATAAAAATATGGTAATTACAATTTTAAAATATTAAAATTGCTGATTGACACCATCAACTAGAACGTGGAAAATAGAAGTCCTACTCCACCCCCTCTATTATTTTTTCCGCCACGTCACCAGCACATTATAAATTTACATTGCAATTGGAGTGGATTTTTTAAATAAAAAATCCAAAATGTCCACGTGGATGTGCAAACCAATAAATTCACGTTTCACCGGAGATGATCTTATAGTAATCGAAAGTTCGGTAAAACGAAAAAGTGCAGGATAACCTACATATTTTAAAGCTAGGCCCGGCCAGCCCAAACAAAACGGTCACGTTTTCAGGAAGATTGGTAAACACGACCTCTCCCTCCAGCAATCACGGAAATTAATTCTATCTATCTGAATAATCACACGTGGCTAATTAACCTAAATCTTCAACGTAAACAAATTAGTAGCAAAAAGACACTCAAAAGTGCATTTGATCAACTTAGATGATAGTTAAATCATAATCTAATGTAACCATATCAGTATTACTCAGGTCAGGTCAGGTCGGGACCAAGCCTTGGATGCTAAGTAGGGTTATAGGTAGGTGTGGTGAATGAATACCGCCAAATGAAGCTTAGCCATTACTTTATCTTCAAAGGTAGGTAATGGTGGTGGGAGCTCCATCATCATCATTTTCAGATCACAATATGCACAAACACAACAAAATAAACAAATCACTATCATACTTCATTTGGCTTTTTGGGAGGAGCAATCTGATTAGTTGGGTGGTTTCCTTAGATTTTCTTAACCATTTAGGTAAACCTTTTGGCTTCTTTGCAAAAGACAATAAGGGAAAAAGTAAGGCTGGCTTTCCATCATACACATAACATAAATAACATTTCAGTCTCTTTCAGAATCCATTAAGGTTTATCAGGCCAATGTAAAATAGACAAGTTAAAAGAAGTTTTACTGCTTACTTGATTTGGGGAAGCAATTTGATCAGTTAAGGGGTTCAAACACTGTTTGTGTCTTCTTTAGGTGACACTTTTGCGCTCTCTCTATAGGCTATACATAAGACACGAAAAAAAAAAAAAAAAAAAAAAAAAAAAAAAAAAAAAAAAAAAAAAAAAAAAAAAAAAAAAAAAAAAAAAAAAAAAAAAAGATAAAGGAGGAGTACAATTCACTACTAAAATACAACAAAACTTTATACCTGTAAAATACAACAAAACTTCATCAAATGCGCTACGAATAGCGCATGAATAAACCTAGTCCGACCAACAAAATTTTCCCCTTGGAGACGATGATACAGAAAAAAAATTGTACGCTTACTGGCAATTTACAGTTTGGAATAAGGAAGCAAAATCTTACATTTGCCTTACTTGAAAATGATTTCGGTGTCGGAAGCTGGCAAACCTTTAAGTACATCCCTTAATGCGTAAAAGTGGCTATCACATTTATGGTCTGTAATTAAGTTACTTGAGAGCAATATTTTCTGGAAATGTTGACCAGGATGCCTCTTCCAGAGAGTGAAAAACTCTCTATCTCCTCCATCATTCTCATCGTTGCTTCTGTCTACATTTCTCTTCAGATAGTACACGGCCCCAGGTACAAATAGCTCTTCGGGCACTTTAGTAGTGGCCTCTCTGGAAGCAATGGCGTTCTGCATCCTAATTGTTGAGGTTGAGACTGCAGGATTAACGGATGGGTTGTCTCTGATGACAATATCTGTAATTTACATGTAAAAATGATTCAATTTGAGATGTCTCTGATATATTTAGGCATTCAGCCATGAGAGCTATTAGGAAACTTCAACAAGTTTCTTCTATACAAGGCTTCTGCTGCATGACTCAGAGCAAAGACAACTAAAAGTAATAATAATAGTGACAAGAACAAGTGAAACCAACTTTCTGTTTGTAAAAAAAATGCAATGCATGTACTTAAAAATATTAACGGCAAGGCGAAATCTAGCTATTACAGCAAACAAATGGCCCAAAGAACCCCATCAATCCAAATAAGACTAGTTAGATGAAGCGCAAGTGTTGAAACTTAGACAAAATTAAAAGATGCAGCAAACATTGTTCCACAACATAACCTTTTCTGGCTTTGGAGGAATGTAGGCTTACCAGAAGAATCTCTGCTGCTCCTGAAATTGGCATAATCTGCCAGTTTCCTAGCTACATCTTGCACTGAAGATACTACTTGTTTAGCATTTGAAACTAAATCTACGAGATTTTTCCAGTCTTCTTTCTCAATCACACTCATCCTGGCATTAAATCGAAAAGATCAAGTGCCATTAACAAGGATTTAGATCCTGGATGATAAAAATTGCATAGAAATTATCATCTCCTAACTATAAGTAACCAGTTAGCAATTACCCACAACCCTTTTTACTGGGCATTCTGGTTGGCAGTAAAGAGTTTGCAGCATTAAAAATTTTAATACTAGGTAAAGACTGGGTAATAACAGTTGCATACTAAACTAACAAAACGTGCTGCATTAGATCAACATAGTAGAATGACATGCAATGGAAAGCCTAAAGCAAGTACAATGAAGAACAGACAGCCACAACTCATAACAGAAGTTAGTGCCAAAATGGAAACCACAAATTTTACATCCTGAACCTACCATGGGCTATAGAGATCAAATATAACAAAGTAGAAACTGGCCTTTTAAATGTTTGTATTATATAAAAACAAAATGAGTTCTAAAGCCATCTCCTTAGTATGTCTGTTACTTATTAACGTATTCTGCATGAAGGTTTATGTCCCTAATAATGTAATAACGAGAGTGATGCTCCCACAGATACTCCAGACATGAGCTTTGATTTAAACGAATTAGGGGTAAAGAACAAGAGGACTGCAGCGCCATATTATTTCACCTTTAGTCGTCTTGACAACTAAAACTTTACTATTCCATACCAAACTCTAAAGTTTTGTTCAAACATGAATTTGGTTTTTATTTGTAGATGAGTTTCGAGTGAGCATCCATGTGTATTTAAATAAATCTACTACAAATGTCTACTCCAAGAGTATGGATAAAAATGCCAAACATGTTAGTATGCACCTTTTAAGGTGAGAATTAAGTTCATGAATCATAAACAGAGAATTACCCTAACCAATAATGAATATTTAACACAGAAATGTCTACTCCAGAAATATCTACTCCAAGAGTATTTCTGCTGATTGGCTCAAATAAATATAAACCAGAGATTCACACATGCACAATTCTCATAAAATGAAATTCCATATGATAAGTGCACAAATCTAGAAAGAAAGAAAAAATCCATGAACTTGAAAGATTTGCAATATAATACTTCTGTTAATGTTTTTTTCTCTCCACCTATAAAGCAAATTGAAAAGTCTTATTGTATAGATCGACCACTGAAGTTTAAGACATTACCCATAAACTAGAAACACACCATCGTATTTTCATCATAATTATGGATCATATTTTTATCATAATTATGGAAATGACTACATCGTATAAGCATATCAGCAACCTGAGTAAGGCTGAAAATAAAGTATCATCAAAGGCTGAAAATAGACTATCATCCAAAAATACAGATTGTGTTCAGTAAAATTTGTGGTATGAATTAAAGATGTAAGTAAGCCACAGTTAATTATATTGTTACCATGTTTGCTATCTCTTTGTCCTCACAACAGAGAAACCAATTTCTTTGTCCTCACAGTAAAATTTGCATTCTCCAAACTGTAAGTTTTTATATTTGCATTATACTTGTATCCAACGACCCAATAGCAAAAAAATTTAACCTTCAAAACCTATATCCAACCAAGCGAACTCTCAGAATGTAACAGCTTTTGGAAGCTGAAAAAATGAACAAACCAACATGCACTCCACCTGCAACTTTCTATTTCAGTCTCCAATCCAACTCACCTAACTAAATGGACCTCCTTAATATTTTTGCTATCTGTTACTGCAGCACATATAGTTAATGGCTTTGTTTCTCTGACTGCTTCATAACTTATGATGTATGCATTTACCTTTGATATGTACATCATAAAAGGTATTAGTTTACGCATAGGCAAAATAGTACTTACCAATCAGTTTGTACAATCTCATTCCTGAGCCTTGCCAAAGAAGCTGCACTCAACCTAGGTATGATATCATCCTGTTCATCAGAATAAACATGAGATAATAAGAGCACAACCCCTGAAAATAAGATCACTTCATTGAACTAGAGGGAAAAAAAAGGATTACTCTTTCCAAGGATTATGACCAGTGGACATTGCAGGTCAGTTAAAAAGAGGAAAAAAGGGACAATGAAATGCATTGAGTCACCTGCATCACAACAGTAGTCACAAAATCCGAACAATCTTCAGCAAGGTCTCTGGATACGCAAGGAGGGGTTGCGAATCCAACAGCAGAAACGAGTTCTGGGTTAAATCCCAGTTCTTTAAATGTTTTTTTACGAAGCATTGTTGCTAGTAAAGAAGCTATTGCTCCACCAAGCGAATGACCAACTAACCTTAACCTAAATCCCTGTATATGAATTAGGCTCACCAAAAAATAAACCAAATAGGAAGCAACAGCTTATGTGTCTTCAAAAATTCAAAAGCAAATAAAGTTTTAAACACCTGATGCTTCTCCAAGCACTGCCTTATGGTTCCAATTTCATGATGAAGAAACCAACGAGCAGCTTCAGCAGTACCAAAGTGAGTTGAATAGCCTTCAAATGTTACTTCTTCATTGCTTGATGTTACAATATCAGTAACTAAATCATAAACTGTATGAGTTCCACGAATTCCAAGAATCACAAGTTTTTTACGAGGATCAATTCCTAAGTAATATCCAGGCCTCATCACACTTGAATTTCTGTCGAATTTGCATATGTTGCTTTGTCGAAGCATGCTATTCCTGGCTAAGCTAGAAGTATCCTTCTTGTAACAACCTTTTGCTAGCTCAATGTGGTAGATAAGATCCTGAACCTATATAGCAAAAATATTACAAATTAGGCACCACCAGTGCAAAGAAGCTAGAAATTTCGCAAGTATAAGAAACTATAGACTAGGAACTTGAATTACGGACTGACATATTCCAAATGGAAGTAAAAAGGAAGCATAATTATCATGTTTACAATAATATTCATAAAAGTTTAAGTATTTTGTAATTACAATGGACTCAGATGTGATCTGCACACCCTTAACATCCTCAAATTCATTTAAAGATGCTTGACGAAGATAAATAAGGTAAAGTCCAATCGTGAAATCACTCAAGCTCCAGCCTTCGATGGCAATCTTACTCCTCTGAATGCTTGCAATGATTTCAGAGACGGATCGACTGTTTGGTGGGGATTTGTTTCCAGATCCAGTTCCTGCATATTTTAGTATCTAATCAGTCTTGGACTACCATACAAAGTTATTGAGAGTTTGGTTCAAAAAATAACACTAACCTAAAATAATATTGCAAGAGTAGAAAATACCACTATCTAAAAGAAAGAGATAAATATCAGAATACTCTAAGACTAAGGTGATAGAAAAATATTCAGACCATAAAGTTGCCTGACTTAATCCAGCTAGATATACTCAAACATTCAGCATTCAACTCAAAAGTGAGGATTTAAAAAACTAAGATCACATTCAAGAAAATGTTAGACATAAACAGACCTGTTGGCAGAGCCCACCTGCAAACCTGCAGAGCTGGTTCAAGGGCTTTTGTAAGCCAGGCCAACTCCAACCTCCATTTGGTATCATCAACATCATCATTATCAGAACTGTATTTGTTAACAACAGAATCCTTATTTTCCATCTTCTCCACTTTAGGTATATTCAATTGAGGAGCATCCTTTGCTTCTTTCTGCACATCTACTTCATCTTTATTTGGTTTTGAAAATTGAGATTGACACCGATGAGTAATGTTATAAACAAGCCCACTGTATGCTTCTTGCATCCTCGTAACATTCTTACAATAATCTACATCATAACAGAAAGAACACAATCAAATATTGTTTTCATATGCCTAAAAAAGAAGAAAAATATTCCTATATCTCATGTCAGAGATTAATCCCATAGCCCGATGTGTACCAAGGCGCAAAGGGTCTAGGACTTCTGGCGCAAAGCCCCAGGCGCGCTTTTTTAACATAAAGTACATTGTAGTAACAATTTAACAAATTAAAATAGGTAAAGAAACATAAAGTAATACAAACATCAAATTAATTAAAATAGCATATTCATAGAATTTATATAAATGTTAAGTTCTTAATAGCTTGAAAACCATATGTTAAGTTCTTAATAGCTCGAAAACCATATAGTTATGCAAAAGTTTGACGCATGAATGTCTCTCGCCTCATTAAGAAAGGAAATCTTAAATTATATAAAATATAACTAAAGCAATACCAATGGAGAAACAAAATAATAAAAATAATAATAATAATAATAATAATAATAATAATAATAATAAGACAGATAAAAATTATCATAGAATTGGAAAAGTCAGATTAATATAAAATTAGACACATGAATAGCCAAGTAGAAAATGTTCGTAAATCTGAAAAAGAAAAGAGAATATGTAGTACTTTTCCATTGTAGAAGCGCATTTCTTAATGTATCTTGAGCCTCATGCCTAGGCGCGCTTCAGAAGCACTTCTATCAATGTGAAGTCCAATTGATGCGCGTTGTTGCGCTTTTCACACACTTTACTTTCAAAAATAGGCAGATCCGTGATCACACCTTTGTGATCCGAAAACCTGACATATTTTTTAAAATAAAGTCGGTGAAAATTTATTTTAGTAACTTTTTCAAAGCTTGTATATAAATTTAAATCAAACTTTATGAGGTTTATTTTAAAGAATTAGCTATTGCATTAATTGCGGACAACTTTTTTTTTTTTTCTTCAAACAACTAATAGAACAAATATCTAACAATTTCCAGGACATCAAATCTTGGCAGCAATTTTCTTAACAGCACCAGTTTAAACCCGTGTGAAACCATCTTTAATTATGATGAAGTCAGCAAAATGCTCATCTGCCAGTCTTAGTAAAGAAATACAACACCGAGCTTACTTCCCAAATTTTCTTAAAAGAAACCAATCTTACAGGATTCATTAATTATCATTTTCATATAACCCAACTAGAGGTACAAGTCTCCTTTCACACCAAATTCCACATAACTACCAGGAGTTCTGTCACCTAAGCCCGCACTTCAAAATCTAGATTAAGCAAAAGATATAACATTAACTTCAGCCTGGCTTTGAAACATTAATTCTGGACCACCAAAGTGAAATAACCTCTATGTTCCTTTAAAGCTTACATTTACTTCAAATACATGCTTGTATCTAAGAAAAAAATTGGCCCAGATAATCCACAAGATAGTAGACTTTTCAAACAATTAATTGATCAATGATTTCGTGAGGGCTAAGACTAATATGTTTTTAAGGTAGTCCAAAATAATATCTTTCTCAAATAATTGTCTTCCTGTAGCCCCAAGATTACTTGATTTTACATATTAATCATGATTCATGATTATATGGTATCAATGTGTTAGAACCCAAGATCAATCTAGAGAAATATAGTAATATAGATTGTATAAAACTATAATAGGGTAGTCTTTACTGTGTCCGATAGGGAATATGGGACCCTAATTGTCTCCTAAGCAGAGAATTTGAGATCTTTTTATCACCTAGCCTAAGGGTCAAGTCAAGTTTTCACCCTTTTTGCCTCTTGTCCATAATATTAGCCTAATAAAATCCTAAACGCCATGGTAAAAACTATTTTAACCCCTCTAGCTAATCCATCTACGATAGAATCTAACAAAATGCTCCATTCAACAATTTGATCAATATTGTGAATAACATAAATCCTCTGACCGCCATAAGCTGGAGCTATTACAAAAAATAAATTAAAAAAAATAAAATTTGAAGGCTTTCATCCAAGCCTACTCATCTCAGAAGTCTTATTCAAACTAGAGTGAAATCGATGAAACAAATTAGTACAGACTCGTGTGGATCAAAACTCATATTCCAAACAAGCTTACACTCAGCTGTTTTGACTGAGCAAAGTTGTTTTGACTGAGCATTTCTATCTCCTTAGGGTATCTTACTTGAACTACTTACTGTGAATCAAGTTGAAATATTCACTTTTTTTTTTTTTTTTTCCATACCTTGACCAAAGACGAAAAGCAAGTATTCGCCTTAACCAAAGGCAGATATATATGTATCTACCTCCACTATTCATACACATGTAATGTAAGGTAGAAGAGCTTGTACCAAACAAACCCACCGATAGATGATAAGTTGTTTCAGTCAGAAATGAGCTTGGTTTGAATTGGACTGAATCAATTGTGATAGCAGAAGCATATTCTCCCTACTAGGTTGAGTATAAAGCGTGTTGAAAAGAAAAAATCAGGGCTTGAAGTGATTGGTAGAGTAAAAGTATCTTCTAAAAGGTCTAAGAGGTATCAGTAGCACTTCTGAAATGCTATACACTTATCAGTATTACACATAGATATTCATAAACAGAGAAGATAACTACGTTGAAGCAACATCATATACTATTCATACACATGTAATGTAAGGTAGAAGAGCTTGTACCAAACAAACCCACCGATAGATGATAAGTTGTTTCAGTCATGAGCTTGGTTTGAATTGGACTGAATCAATTGTGATAGCAGAAGCATATTCTCCCTACTAGGTTGAGTATAAAGCGTGTTGAAAAGAAAAAATCAGGGCTTGAAGAGATTGGTAGAGTAAAAGTATCTTCTAAAAGGTCTAAGAGGTATCAGTAGCACTTCTGAAATGCTACGCACTTATCAGTATTACACATAGATATTCATAAACAGAGAAGATAACTATGTTGAAGCAACATCATATACTATTCATACACATGTAATGTAAGGTAGAAGAGCTTGTACCAAACAAACCCACCGATAGATGATAAGTTGTTTCAGTCATGAGCTTGGTTTGAATTGGACTGAATCAATTGTGATAGCAGAAGCATATTCTCCCTACTAGGTTGAGTATAAAGCGTGTTGAAAAGAAAAAATCAGGGCTTGAAGAGATTGGTAGAGTAAAAGTATCTTCTAAAAGGTCTAAGAGGTATCAGTAGCACTTCTGAAATGCTACGCACTTATCAGTATTACACATAGATATTCATAAACAGAGAAGATAACTATGTTGAAGCAACATCATATACTAGTCCACCAAGCTTAAATCTTCCTACTCTCAGATTATTCCCACACAAATTCCACTTCTAAAATAAAAATTCAAATAATACTTCGCCAAAAAAAAAGGAATAGCAGTTCTGGAACTGACCATTCTAGTAATCAAATTATAGAGCTAAAGTTACACATTTAAAACAGAAATGTCATCAGATGAAGAAAAAAACAGCAAAAACGTATTCAAACAAAGATAAATCCAAAACATAGCTGAATTCGTATAATTTCACGAATATGACTTAGAACAACATTTTTATCAGAAAAACAAAACAGTGACAAATAGATAGTAGCAAAAGCAACAGCTTACATAAATTATTAACGAATCGCCTGACGTATCGAGTAGCCATTTCTGAGGATAGAAAGACTGACAAACGAGGTTCTTATGAGAAGGAGAGTGTGATAAACGAGTCGAGGTGATCGTGGCGTCCAGAAACCGCCTTTGCTAAATTGCTAGTGTTAGATGCGAGGACATTCATGTAATATCATCTTTTCCTCATAAAATGGGCCATCAACGTCCATAACTTTGGGCCGCCACCATTCGGGCCTATCTAATAATAATACTACTCACAGCATGAGAAACAAGTTCAATTACCCAAAAATACAGAAGTCGGAGGTCTCTATAAATACCTGCTTGCAATTAGGGTTTCGGTGCTCTAGAGTCGCCACCACCGCCGATGCACTTTAATTTTTTCTTAGAATTTGTTGACGTTGATGTCGAAGTAGATGTGTTGAGAAAGATATGATGAAATTTATTTATATGCCGTAATGGCTTGATAGCTGTGATGATGGCATCGACCTTTGTATTAGCTCTATCTGATCCTTCTCCGCCTCATCGCTTTAGTTGTTCGTCATCTGTGCATTTTTTTTTTCAAAATCTTTTTGAAGTTTGTCTGTTTGGAGAATGAGATATGCGTATTTAGTTCTATCTGTATCTCTATTGAAGTAATATAGTCAAAGTACGCACATATCGAAGGCTTTGCAGGTTTGTTGTACGTGCCTGTGGAGCTCATGCTTGTGCTACATTATCAGTTGTCTATTTGCTATACTTCCCTTTCTCTATCTCCTGTTGTTTGAGGGTTTATCCGAAGTAGGCATACATTACTATCATCTGCTTACTCTTCTGCTGATTTGCTTGCACAATGGAAAGTCAACTTTTTTTTTTAGATAACAAGCATTTACAATTGCATACATTATACCATTCCGAGAATAGAAACTCATCATCAAACTAACAGAATTGTGAGAACGAACATTTGCTTTGCGATCAGATTCGTCAGGATATGATCGTGGTATAGTATTGTTTCCTACACAACTTACGTTTGCGGAGTATTTTGTGATCCGGCGCTACGCGGAAGGGATTTTAGAAGTTTTGGACCGATTTTAATAAAATTTTGATTTCATGTCGACAATTATATTATTTAAAATAATAAAAATATAAAATTTTAATAGAATTAAAAGAATATTAAGATATAAATTTATAGAAAAATAAATAATTTACTCTAAATAATTTTAAATGTCTTATATTTAGTTTATAATATACAGTAATTATTATTTTTTTAAATATAAATTAAATTTAGTAATTATTATTTTTTTAAATATGAATTAAATTTAGTAATTATTATTTTAATAAAAGAGTAACAATTATGTATCAATTAAGTAATACTAATATATATAAAATATAATAAATATTAAAATAATATTATATATAAATATAATAATAAAATAATAAATGAGTATAAACTCTTTTATGTTTTGAATAATATTCTCACTCTATTATGAAAAATAGAAAAATAAATTTAAAAATTAATATTTTTAGTTATTTATTTAATTTTTTTTATTAATTGGAGACTAAAAATCTTGCTTTTCGATTTCGGTAAAAACCGAATCTCTCATCTTCGTTAACACCAAGTGTGTTGGATGATAATTGGTCTTTCTCCATATTAGAAACTAAATTGATTATCTGGGACTTGATGATGATCAATAAAACAAGAGTATCCTTAAACCTGACTTAAAATACATAGTTAATAATAGCCACAAATGAGTGCTCAACAATTTTCTTCTTGGATTGGCAATTAATGAACAGCGTGGCAAGATCATGTTTCTGCAAATTACACAAGCCAAACAGTACAATACGTATTATTAGAACAGTATTTACTTAATCTTGTAACGGGTGCTTCTACGGTGTAGCATCATATTTAATTATTTAATTTCAATTTAACCTTTAATATTTTTTAATTTTATAATATAATCCTTCTATATTTAATGACAGAATTAATTTTACATTTTACATATTTATTTCATTTGACTGAATAAATAAATTATTTATTACATATTTTAATTTAAAAAATTTATTTGTCTTTATAAATATTTAATATCACAATTTTTTTATTTTATTTGATTTATTTCTACGTTATATCTCTTCATCTCCTCAAACTAGTATTTTTAAGATCCACTCATACGTTCTCTCTTTGTCTACCTTCTCTCTCTGTCTTTCGTATGATATTTATGTGTTCGAATGCATCCTTAATATGGACTTAATTCGGTTCCATCATACTGAATTCTCGATAGTGTCCGGATCAATTCAATAGTATAATATATATAAAAATAAATAAATAATAATGTAGGATTTATTATAATAAGTATTAGATAATATTAGTTTTTGAGTTATTAAAAAAAAAAAAAAAAAAACTCAACCTTTTTAGACATTTTGAATTTATCCACCGGTTTTGTTAAGTTCTAGAAAACCACCCTAGTTTAGCAAAACTAGAACGATTTCCTTATTAAAAAATGATTTTTGATATTTCAAGTGTTTTTACTGTAATTTACCTTTGAATTAAAAAAAAAAAAAAGATAAAAAAAAACTCGATGGTATTTTCGTTAATTATCCCAATAATAATAATAATAGTCATTATTATTACTCCCTCCGCCCTTAATTAATTTTAACACTTACTAAAAATGGATGTTCCTAATTAATTGTTACACTTTTATTTTAAGTAAATTTTTATAATTGAAAAGACAATATTATCCTTAGATTTTTTCAACAATTCAACCCCACTAACTAATATAATATACCACTTATTTCACATGTTTTTTATTTTTGTGGGGTAGGTGGGCCCTTTCATTTTATATTCAATTGTAATTTAATTGTTGTTGGACTTTTTTATGTATATAACCCCAAAATTTAAATTATATACTAATCTGCTCCAACTTTTTGTTTAATTTCCAAAATGCTCCAAATTGCAAAACGTTGGGGTGCGTTTTGCTGGATTGAAGATGGAGTGTGTAGTCTAATTTTTTACAGCAAAACGTTGGACAACGTTTTGGTAATTTGTAGCAAAACGCATGACCTCGTTTTGTGCAAAACGCAGGAGGTAGTTTTGCAGTAATTTTTTTTTTGCAGCAAAACTACCTGGTGCGTTTTGCTGCAAAATTGGGTGGAATTTCGGTGCGGATTGAGTTGTAGATATTTTT
The DNA here is from genome assembly GCA_031304145.1 of Cardiospermum halicacabum. NCBI lineage: Eukaryota > Viridiplantae > Streptophyta > Magnoliopsida > Sapindales > Sapindaceae > Cardiospermum > Cardiospermum halicacabum. The sequence continues at coordinate 16,151,356 of CM062390.1, forward strand.
GGTATACTAGTTAATGTTTTTTTGTAATATGAAGTTACATATATATTTTTTAACTTTGAATTTAATTTACGTTAGTTTGAAAAAAGTTTTAATTTACGTTAGTTGGAAAGGTACATTTGATATGTTCATTTTCTTAATTAATATGTTGTATGATTGATTAAATAAAATTTGAGGTGGACTTTAATGAAAGTGGCAAAATGGTTATAATAAGATAATATTTATAATAGGTAACAACAATAAGAAAGTTACAATAAACACAAGATTGATACAAGTAGATTTCATAAAATAAACATTAGAAATACCCTAATATGGTGGCTAACTTAGTTCTTCAAATAGCGTTCCTTATTTGGACATGTATTGCGAAAATGTTCTTCCTGTCGACATAAACCGCACCTTTTGGTTTGAGATTGCTCTTGCATATCCATTTCAGTTCGGATCCGTAATGTTTTAGGGCGACCTTTCTCTGTTCTTTTTGTTTCCGGATTAGGGATTAAGTTCGGTCCATAGTATGTAGGCCAACTGTCTTCGCTGCCAATGTGAGGAAAGTCCATGGCATACGCACTTTTTAGATTTTCAATTTTATACACATCTGCAACATATGCACCCCAATCTAAGTTCTGCGAAGCGATTGCTGCATAAGCATGTTCACATGGGTATCTATGGATTTGAAACATTCCACAAGAACATGTCCAATTATGAAGGTTAACAGTAAGCTGTTTTTGACTCCCACCTGAGATAGAGGGTAGGTATTGGACAGTTAAGAACTCTTGTGTTCTTCGAGATGACAACTGGACACGGATATGTCTTGCGAGCTTTTGGTTATTTGCCATTACCTTTATTAAATGTTGAGACCAAAGGAATCCGCTGACAGCTTGAGTATCTACATCTACCCCTCTGCGATCAAACAATTCAGTAAGTCGATAATATGTTGACTTAACCAGTGCTGTTATTGGGAGATGACGCGTTCCTTTCAACACATTGTTAATGCATTCAACAAGATTTGTAGTCATCTGTTCATATCTATGATTGCCATCATAAAATTGAGTCCATTTTTCTAACGGCACACAGTCTAACCATGTCTTCCTCTCTAGCTCTCCGGCAGCTATTCCATACCAATAGAGGAAATCTTTTTTACTTGCAGTATATCCTACATATAAGAAACATATGTAACAACCTTAGAAGATATTTTGTTATTTAATTGACAGAAAGTACTAAATTTACCTGCATTTGTCACTGCTTTTCGCAGTTATATGTCCTTAAATGACTTGTGATAATTGGATGCGAAATGTCGGATACAGTAGCGATGGACAGCATGTTGTGGCACCCATTCAATATCGATAAGTTCTTTACGAATAGAATCATGGCGGTCAGATATGATGCAGAGATTATCATGTACACACACATGTTGCCTGAGATTTTTAAGAAAGAACTCCCATGATCTGTCATTCTCCGACTCAACATGCGCAAAAGCCAAGGGCAATACATTGTTGTTACCATCTTGAGTCACAACGATTAGCAGGGTGCCTTTACACCGTCCAAAAAGATGTGTGCCATCGACTTGAACTATTGGTTTACAATAGGGGAAAGCTTGAATGCATGGTGGGAATGCCCAGAAAACTCGACCAAAATACATGAAAGAGTCGCAGACAGTGCCGTTTGGAAAGTATGCTGTATTGACCTCTATATCCACAACTGTACCTGGCATTACTTCTTTCATAGCAACTATCCAGCGAGGCAATTGATTATAAGAAGCATTCCAGTCTCCAAATAATTTCGTGATTGCCTTTTGCTTTGCAACCCAAGCTTTCTTATATGATGGCTGGTATTGATAACGTTGATCGACATCAGAGATTATTTGTGCAATGGTTGTTGCAGGATTGTCAGCTATTGTACGCATAATGATCGAGCAAATAAAATCGGAATCTAATTTCCGGTGATCTACTGTCATGGAAGCAGTATTACAGGTATGCGGTCCCTCATACCTTGTGATCTTCCAAAGATTATCTTTCTTTCCTAATCTAGCTCGAACTTTTCACTTTCAACCTGAAGATTTCATCTTGCAAACACCAGCATATTTATGACCCTCCTAGTCCTTCACTAAGAAGTCGACGTTACGAAGAATGCAATAGTGTTTCAGAGCAAGAACCAAAGATTCTTTATCAGCAAAAGTCATACCAATGACTATCTCCGAATTTGGATCTTCCGCGTTATAGACTGGCACGTTGTCGCCTTGTGCTTCAGCAGGTTCTTCACATAGATTAAGACGTGACATGAATGGCATTGTTGAATGCTCTCTTCTTAGTTGACCGTGAGATGTTCTGATATGTAAGTCTTCATTATCACTCTCGTCATTAAGTGATGGGCATAATTGACATCATCCTCCTCGTCCTCTAAAGCTTCATCATCCACAATGTCGTCTGTGGTGTACAAATTAAATTTCATAGTATTAATATGGAAAGACATATCATTTAAAGAATTGCTCATAGATGTTCATGAAGCATACCTGCTTAAACCCTTGTAGTAAATTTTCATTTGTAGCATTTCTGTATGAATCAACAGCAATTGGTCCCTCATCTGTAGAATGACGATGCATGAGTGGTTCTTGGTGACCAGTGTACATCGTTTGTTGGCGACTAGATGCCTCACCCTGAACATGTGTAATTGCAGGCAATTCTGTTGTTGATGGACCAGCACCAGAATGGCCAAGATGTCCAGTTTGACAATAATCACCACCACTATTAGTTTCAACCACTTCGACCATGACCTCTATATATTGAAAGTAAGCCGACGACATATCATAAGCGTTGAACATTTTTGTAACGTCTGCATCAGTTTGGATCTTCAAAGCAGTCGCCACCATACCTCCAGCTGTATTTCCTATCGTCATGCAATAGACAATTTTTGAGATTCTCTGAGATTCACTCAACTGTAACAATCCATGGATATGAGTTCCTAATTCATCTCTCGAACAAGAACGATAAAAATTGTACACCAATGGTAGTCATCTGACATGAAGTAAATTGATGGACCCTGTTTGACGATCCTTGCATTTTGGTAAATTAAAGCTGGACAACTCAAATATGACATGTTGTTATGTGTTGTTCGTGATAGTTTGCAGGAGTCATTTATAGTCTCAGTGATTAAAGCATAAAATGTCAGGGCGTACCTGTGTCAGAACGTACGATGCGAAACGCATCGAGACGTTTCGCTGATTAAAGCATAAAATGTCAGGGCGTACTTGTGTCAGAACGTACGTTGCGAAACGCATCGAGACGTTTCGTTGATTAAAGCATAAAATTCCAGAGCGTACCTCTGTCAGAACATACGTTGCGGAACGCATCGAGACGTTTTGTTGATTAAAGCATAAAGTTTCAGAGCGTACCTCTGTCAGAACGTACGTTGCGGAACGTATCGAGACGTTTCGCTGATTAAAGCATAAAACATCAAAGCGTTCCTGCGTCAGAACGTACGTTACGGAACACATCGAGACGTTTTGCTGATTAAAGCATAAAATATCAAAGCGTACCTGTGTCAGAACGTACGTTGCGGAACGCATCAAGACGTTTTGCTGCTTAAAGTAGAAAATATCAGAGCGTACCTGTGTCAAAATGTACATTGCGAAACTCATCGAGACGTTTCGCTGATTAAAGCAAAAAACATAATTACAATAGTCATAAAAATATAAAGTGATAAAAAATTCATACAATTTCTCCACAGTAGTGTGTAATACATAACAAGAACCAATGGATATAACAAAGCATCAACATATCCGACGAGGTGGACGAAAGTTGTCAGGCCTTCGTCTACGAAAGACACCTTGCTGCAACAACCACAAACTGTCTTGCTTGTCGAAGTTGTTTTGTCTTTTTTTCTTCGTCGAATAGTATGGTACATATGATATCTGTTTGCTCATCTTCATTGCATCCATGCAGTAATGTTGGGTCCTCATTGTCAAGTTGAAGTTGATCAATTTTATATTCGAGATCTTGACACAAAGCATTAGGTCTTCTTCTCTCATTTTCAATGCTTTCAGCTCTAAGTCTTTCCAACTATCGTTCCAAATCGGGTACTGTAGAACGCGTGTTTGTCCGCTGCATTTAATATAATGTAATGTAGTGAAGTTGTAATGATAAAAACTCTCGTTCCAAATCAAGTTATAATAAATATAACACATTCAAGTTGTAATGATAAAAACTGAATTATGGATAGAAATATAAGAACACATAACATAAACTAAATAAGTCTGACATATAAAGTAATGTCAGTCAATACTAGTCCAATATGTGATAACAACACTAAGTGTAGTGCAAGTGTGGTGCCGTCATGGTACACCCTGGAATACTGCATGCTCCGGAAAAGTATGTAACCGGAATCCCAGCATCTGAAGGGGGGATCAGGTCGTGTACTGAATGGAGAAAATGGAACTGCCGAGTCACCCTGCTGTGGCATCTGTCTAACTGGATGTGGCGAGCTAGGCAAACGGGGGCGATAATATGGATCATATCCAGGTATGTATGGCTGGCTGAATGAATTAGATGCAGGGATGTATATCGGATATGGCACTGGTGTATAAACAGAACCCGTCGACGGTGTAATGACCGGTGTCGTCGGCCTCGATAATGGCTGGAAAGCACTAAATCCCGTCGAATGTCCCATATCCTGTGGCCAACTAAACATAGGAGGTGTCGTATATGTCGTATATGCGTCTACATCCATAGACCGAGAGGTACCCATGTGCAGTAGGTCTGTAAATGGAACCGAACTTGTAGCCTCATCCCAATCCATATTGGGATCAAACTGAATCTGACATAATTATGAAGGTATATTAATTAACATAATAATCGCAAAAAAATATGAGACAACATATATTGATACGTACCTGATCTGCAATATCTCCGCCATCATCATCTCCACCACTTCCACCCTCATCTCCGCCACCTCCACCGTCCTCATCTCTGCCACCTCCACCGTCCTCATCTCCGTCACCATCATCACCACCATCATCGTCATCATCAGAATCCTCATCGTCAGCTTCATCATCATCACGTGGACCGTCCTGGTGACTCTCATCACGTGGGCCTGCATCGAGGCCCTGCTCTGGTGGGGCTCTGTCCGCCCACTGCTCACCCTGATCTGATGTGCCTGTATGCTGCCTCTGAACCGCCTCCATAACGGCAAATAGACGTCGACCCTCCAAATGAGTAGCTGGGAAGCATGATCGTGGTCTGTCGTACACATGATGTGGTGGAAAACTGTAAGACTGGTGCAGTGACCTCTGCAGAAGGCATAATGTGCGGCGGAACCGGCAGAGGCAATGCAGGGGGAACTGCCCATGTCACAATGCGAATAAAATCAGTTGTGGCACTCTAATACCACTGATAGTACGCCAGTGAAGCGACATGATGGGGATGTGTGTCTAAAGTCCATCCGGCTATGTAATGGCTACGCTGATCCCAAAACTCGACCCAAATCTGATGTTTCACTCGCCAATCTACGACTTCTATAGCCCCCCGTAAGTCTGAACCATGTGGCCCGTCTAAACATAGGGGAGCCTGAGGAATATGTTGAGCGAAACCGAACTGTCGAAGAACTCGATCAGCGGGATGCCACTCGATGACAACCATGCACAACAGTGGGGTACATGCACGCCACAATGGGGTATCCTCGTAGCCAACAGGAATGCATGCTCGGAGTGCGATATCGACGTATGGACGCCAAACAAACTACGCATAAGAACATCATATTTGATGGTATCAAAAAACAAAACTATTGTACCATGGAAAAAATTTAATAAAACATGTACTCACATCATCAAAGTCTAACCGATCTAAAATCAAGCGATATCGCTTCAACTCCTCGGAGCCGGGATCGCTCCTAGGATACTTCTCAAAACTGCATTGATAAAATAGGAATAAAATAATACGATTTCATTTTTAAAAAAACAATATAATAATTATTACATAAATTAATGACATTATTTAGATGTACCTCATAGCGATCGGAAAACACGGAGAGTAAGCAATAAAACCTACACGCAATGCTGGAATCCGTAGATAGGCCCACGCCTCAAGAATCCATACAAAACCTCCAAGCGTCTTGCACTTTGGAAAAACTGAGTGACACATGTATCTGTACAAGTACGCTAAACATGCCGACCCCCAGCTATATAACCTAACAGTGGTCAGATCCTCAAGCAACTGTAAAAAAGAAATGGGAACATCTTTCGCCGTCTTCAAACCATATATTACACCTCCAAGAAGACGTAATATGTATGCCCGTGTGTGGCACTGTCGAGTGTAGTCATCAGCGTCATGTGGAAATACTATGAAATGTCGTCGTAGCCACGCTAGAGAAATCGCAGTATTACCGTTCATACAAGCCATTGCATCCTCATGAGTCAGACCTAAAAGTCTCTCTACTAACTGAACTGAGGTCACGTGCTGCCCACCTACACTAAATCCCCTAACCCGGCCGACAACCGGAAATCCCTCGGTACGAAGCCCAGTAAGTAATGCGATATCCTCAAGAGTGATAGTGCACTCTCCCCAAGGTAAAACAAATGTATGTGTCTCCGGATGTCAACGCTCACATAAAGCGGTAACTAAAGCTGCATCGCTATCTCGGGGTCCTATAGAAGCTACATGGTCGAACCCAGTCATCTGTAAATACTGTAAAAGATGACCGGGTGGTTTTTCGACACTAACGTGTCGTACAGTGATATGAATATCATCCTCGGTCTATATTAAAGATCATAACAAATTAGTAAAATTATATAAAAAATTATTTTTATAATTTAATAAATTAATATAATTTCACAAGAATCGTTATTATAATTATTCCTAATCTATAAATAATGTACTCAAATTTTTATCGAAATTAGATTACTACCTAATTATATAAGTACATACTTATTTTTAATATACCAAACAAATATAATTTTACCCATTAAAATAATTATTATTAACTCTAATTTCTTAATTAATAATCTTACATAATAAAATTTAATTTATATTTTTAATAAAATTATATTATTATTTAAATATTAATTAATAACTAAATAAATATAAATTTATTCTAACCTCTGGAGTGATCCGACCCGAAACATGTCGATCCTGAAACCTCCTAATTCGATCGAAATAATCGCCCATCTGCACAATTAATAAATAATTGATTAGTAGACTAGTTAATACAAATTAATTAATTAACAATCAAATGATTTACCAGAGAAAATTTGTAGAGAGAGAAAATGTGTTTTTAGAGAGAATGTGAGAAATAAAATGAAAGTGACATCGGCGACCCTACCACGAATTTAAAGCAAAACGCGCCACCCCGTATTAACAAAACGCACCCCCGCGTTTCGCTGCAAGTGTGATGTTGAGTCAGCATCGCAATTGCAGCGAAACGCGGGGGTGCGTTTTCCGCAAAACGTTGTTGTTCGTTTCATTATTATCAACACCAAAACGTTCCTCCGCGTTTAGCTGTAAAAATATAATTTGCAAAATCCAGTAAAACGAACCCCCTCGTTTTGATATTTGGAGCATATCGAGAATTAATCGATTCGATGGAGCAGATCGGTAATTAATGAGATAGGATGGATTATATACATCAAAAACCCATTGTTGTTGTAAAAGTAAATTTGACAATTTATAATTTATCAGACTATTTCACAAATTTCCAACCCTAACAATTAATTAGGGACGGAGGGAGTATTATTTTCAAAATTATTATTATTATTATTAAAAAATAATATATGCAATAAACATTCTTAATATTTTTTAAAAAAAATAACTTTCCTATAAATAGAGGCCCAGGGTGGTCCAAGCCCGTCAGGTCTAATTCAAGCACATCAGGTCCAGCCTCTTAGGGATAGGCAGATAAAGGAAACGCAATTTAATTACGATAAGGAGACCAAATCCTTGAAGAAAAAGAATACTACGGATCCCTATAAATAGAGGCCCAGGATGATTGTAAAATAATCCGATTTTCATTATTCATTAGAGCAAGCTCTGTTCATATATCTTTATAAACTTCTAAGCTATTTTCTCAAGTAATCTTAATATATAATTTAGCCGTGATTTATTTGGCACCACTAATTCTATAAAAAAAATATATTTTAAATGTTAAACACTATTCTAAATACAGCCAAGCGTTTTTTTTTTCAATGCTAATTTTAAATGTAAATATTATTTGAAATACTTTTTTCAAACACACTTACATGAATATAATTTAAATCCAGCCAAAACCAATTTAACTCAAAATATTATCTTATTAAATTAATTTAAAATATTAAAATTGAGTTTAATTATAATTTTTAAATAATTTGATTTGGTTTAAAAATTTTAAAAATATATATTATTTTATTAATTATTATAATCTTTATTTTATTTATAATACTATTATAAAATTTTATAAAATAATATATATATATATATATATAAATTTATTAGAGTGTGTTAGCCCATGTAGAGACTTCCTGATCAGACAAACATTGTATGATATTAAAAAAATTAAAAAGACAAATAAATATTTTGATTAAAATGGTGTAAATAGTGAATGTTTAGTCAAATAAATCATTGCAATGTAATTAACTGTGTTATTAAATATAGAAGGGTTATATTATAAAATTTAAAAATATTAAGGATTAAATTGTAATTAAATAATTAAATTTGATGTGGCATCACAATAATTATTTGGAGTTATTTAATTGGTCCATGCAGATGCATGGATGCTTCCACCATAGAATTTACCATCTTGTAACATATCTATATCACACTTATCATATATTAATCCGCAGCAGCGAAAGTTGAAATTACCATGAAAGGGTGTAACCAGAACACCATATTGACTGATTTCATATGTACAAGCAGATATGAGCAGTGTGTTCAGCTTATTTCCCAAAAGACTCAACTTTCCAACGCCCTGATCACAATATTAGTAATGATAGTTGTTTTATTTCCATTTATAGATACTAAACTACTGTTAGGATACAGATCCTAGTTGAGGTCTATATCCAGCAAGCTTCATCTCCCCATCTAACTCAGCCAGCAACAAGTAAATTTGTTCAGAAGATGGATGGGATAGATCAGTTGCAGCAAATTGATAGAGTTTCTTATCCAGTTCAATCCAACTTGATCCGGGACATCTCTTTTCAATACCTAGTTCTTTCATACCTACCCTAACTTTTGTAACCTCAGCCCATCGGTTCACTTCAGCATACATATTGAGCAAAAGATTATAGTACCCACTGTTGTTTGGCTCCAAATTCATCAATTCCTTCACAGCAATTTCAGCAATCTCTAGATTCCTATGAAGCTTGCAACCACCCAGTAATGCACCCCAGATAACTGCATTTGGTGGAATCTCCATGCTTTGTATCAGTTCCAATGCATTCTCAAGCAGGCCAGCTTTACTCAATAGGTCAACCATACATCCATAATGTTCAAGTTCAGGAGCAATGGAGTATTTTGTTATCATGCTCCTAAACCTCCTACGACCTTCTTCAACTAAACCTGCATGAGTGCATCCGCTTAGAACACTAACAAAAGTTACTCTATTAGGTTCAATCATCTCAGATTCCATCCTGTCAAACATCGCCAGAGCTTCCTTTCCATATCCATGAACTGCTAGACCTTCGATTATCGAATTCCAGCAAAACAGATTCTTTTCTTTCAATTTGTAAAACACTAAGAGCGACCGGTCTAGATCACCACACTTAGCATACATATCAATCAATGCAGAGCCAATATAAACATCGAGATCAAATCCACTTTGAGTCACGTATAAATGTATTTCCTTGCCTAAATCAAGTGCTCCAAGATGGGCACAAGCAGATATGACAGTAGACATGGTAACTTCATCAGGGCTAATCCCATTCCTCCTCATTTCATTAAACACAGCCAAAGCTTCTACAAACAGCTTATTCTGAGAATAACAATTGATCATACCAGTCCAGGAAATTAAGTCCTTTGCAGGCATAGCATTGAATAACAAAACCGCAGCCTCCACATTACCCAACCTCGCATACCCATCAATCATGGTATTCCAAGTAGCAACATTCCTTTCAGGCATTAGATCAAACAATGTCTTGGCAGAACACAAATCCCCAGCTCGCACATAAGCAGAAACCATAGTAGTCCAAGAATAAACATCTCTTTGAGGCATTTCATCAAACACCTTTCTCGAATCAGCAACCTTCTTCAAATTCGCGTAAAAACCAATCAAACCAGTCTGTACAAATACATGTGAATCAAACCCATGTTTCCAAACGTGTGCTTGCAGAGCCTGGCCTACAGAGACACAAGACAACAGCGTGCAAGCCTTCACCAAAGAGGAAAATGTATAACTAGTGGGCAGAACATTGGCTCTCAACATGGGCAAGTAAAGGTGAAGAGCTTGAAGCGGACGAGAGCAATGAACAAAGCCTCTGATGAGTGCATTGTATACAAAGACGTTGGGTTGTTTCATGTGGGTAAATGATAGAAGAGCGTAATCTGTGCGACGAAATGTTGTAGTACAAGAGGCGATGAATTGGTTGATGAGGAAACAATCTTGGTCTGCATCGGTCTTGATCATGGTAGCGTAAACGCATTCTAGCTCTTTGAGGGTGGAGCATCTCTTCAATTGGTATAGTATGGCGTGAAAATCTGGTGTTTGATAAGGTTTGGAGGCTGAAAAGCTTATGGTTGTCGCTTTCCTGACAGTGACACAGACACTCATCGGCAGTGTACTATTTCAATTCACATGTTAGAGAGTTGCATCGTCACAGTCTCTTACAGAGCTCCTATCAAATCACAATACATACATGAAGAACAGAGCATCTCTGTTTCTATGAGCATGAGCATGAGCATTCTTCCGAGGAGGAACTAGAGGAAATAAAATTATTTTCTCCATCCCAATTTGACTCATTAGCGGTAGAGCAAATTACATTTATACCCACATGCGGATACATTTTAGCCTTCATTAATCAATAAATTTTCGGGGCCTCCAATTTCTTTTTAATGTTTTTGTTCATCGCCGTTAATTGAGTTGGCAGCGAGAATAGTTTTGTGTTTTCATATGGTTTCATTAGCATTAATTATTCTACAAAATTATAAAAGAAAAAATAAGACCATGTAATAATTTCGGCGACAGTACTCTTTGGATCTGTGATGGCTATCGGTTTCAATTAACTTTTAATATCTAAATTACTTTAAATATATATATATAATTGTATTTAAAATTTTAATTTGGATATATTTGATTTTATAACGTGTGGTTTGATTAGATGGTTGGTAGTGCGACAATTTGAATCACGATATGACCATGGATATGATACGAATCAAATTTATTACGGATTTGGATTGAATTTAAATGAATTGAATCGATATTAATTTGCTAATCCGTTTAAATTTATTATTATTTTATTATTATTTATATTATTATTTGTTTTTAATTAAATATAATTTAATATTAAATATATCATAATTAAATTTAATAGTATAATAAATTTTATATATAAGTTATAATTATAATTATATGATTTATGATATAAAATTTTATTATTTAAAAAATTATATTTAATTTTTTAAAAATAAATCACTTAAACTGGTTGACCAGTCAATTTGCAGATTTGAGTTGGATTTAAATGAATTGGATCAATACTATATCAACCCGCTAATCCATTTAAAATTATTTTTTTCTTTTATTTTTATTATTTATACTATTATTTATTTTTAGTTAAATATAATTTAATATTAAGTATATCATAATTAAATTTAATAGTATAATAAATTTTATATATATATATTGTAATTATAGTTATATGATTTATGATATAAAATTTTATTATTTAAAAAATTATATTTAACTTTTTAAAATAAATTAGTTAAATGGATCCACCTGCCAACTCGCGGATTTGAGACGCTAATCCGAATTGTGACCCCTAGCCTAGTACGGTGGTTTCAAAATATATACATTTGTTATATTTTTTCAGGATTATTTTCAAAAGAAAAAAACTCTACTTTTTTTAATGTTTTACTTTGAGCCACCGGTTTTGAAATGTTTTGCAAAACTACTACTAAATCCAAAACAACTAGTGATTTTGGTGTTGAATGCGTGATTTTGAATAGTTATGGTATTTTAATTTTTTATTTAATAATTTTAAATATTTATTTAATATTTTCAAACCCCATAATATTCAAAAACTACCCATCTAAACACTAAAATGACCAATCCAACCACAAAACTACCCATCTAAACCACTAGTTTTAAATTTGGAGGTGGTTTGTAAAACTTTTCAAAAATCAATAGTTTAAAGTAAAACATTCGAAAAAGTGTGAGTTTTTTTTTTTTTTTTTTTTCTGAAATAACTCTTTTATTATATGTAGTATGAAATTAAATTTGGATAGAGAGTTACTAAATAGTACACTTTACTGTTAGGATCGACGGTACGATACTATTATAAAAATGGTAAAATGACCACGTAACTAATATTATAATTTAAATTGATTTTATTTTTTTTCCATAATACTTTAAATATAATTTTAAAAAATTATATACATAATTACTTCAAATAATCTCAATAATTTAATATAATTAAAGTAATTTAATATAAAAATTGAATATATATATATATATATATTTATAAATACAAATGGTTGCCCGTAAAATCCCAGTTACGTGAGTTTTTTTCCCTAATGCATAGATCCCATAAGTCGTCTCTTTGGTTGGATAAGTGCAAAAGCATCTTGACAAACCTTTCAGTTTCAAGGGGACCCGAGACGCCGGAGAGAACATATTGGCATGTTGGTAAGAGAAGAATTTCCAAATGAAATCTCCGTGTCATTTCTAAGAAAAGTAATGTAATGTTTGCATTTATTAAGGCCACCACTCCTACTAGTAGTAACTATGAATTTTCTTTCAATATATCAAGCCGCCTCCCTTTCTTCCTTGTTAGTTCTTTATACTCTCACTTACAAAACAACAATATATCTTGTTGACTATTACTTTGTACTCTTCCTGCCTAAATCACCTATTAATACCAATGCCCTTCTCACCTTAACTACAACATTCTTCCACCACTAGCGCTGTTAATCATGTAAGTCACTCTCTCATCTTCATTGCCATTATCTATCCATCTATATTCTCAATGTCAATTTCAATGTTTCAGGACGTCCAAACCAGGATTGTTTCATCGGTTGCGGAAAACAACTAAAGAAAGTAGATTTTGGCCAGGCCGAACCTCTATTCTGTGGACCATTGCACTTACAGTCGAACCTTTGGTCTTCTACATTCCTCTAATCGATTATCAGAAAAAGTCTCTTCGTTTCAATAACAAACCACAATTTCTTATTCTACCTGTAATCTTCACCATCTCTTGTTTCCTCACCAGCGTCTTCTATTTCCCCAAAATTACTAAACAAAAATTCCCATTTGACTGGATAAACACATTTGCTATAACCGTCGTCGCACCCGTCTACTTTGTAAGTTCTTTTTTACTCAAGGCTAATTTCGTCATTCTATGTACAATATTTCATAATAATAATACGGTTCTTTTTACACTTGTTAAGTTCTTATTTGATGGGTGGAAATATTTTCTATTATATAAATAGTACACATTGCATTAAAGTTAATAAAAAAGAGAAACATTTGATGGGTGGAATGGATAAAAATTCACACTTAAAAAGTGCCTCCATTACACTCTTTAAAAAAATCCATAATAACGTACTATATTTAACATATATATATATATATATATATATATATATATATAGAGGTTGGATTGGTCTCTACGTTATACCTTCATACACCAAAGTTTCTATTCGATTCAGTGTTACCAGCTCTGTTAGCAGTATTGCTAGTACTGTACTTGTGGAGGGTTTTGGTCATTTACAGACTCTTTGTATTATCTGCCCTGACGAAATCTGCTGGTTTTAGAATTGGAATCAATTTCGTTCTTTTCTTATATGGAGGACATGTAAGTCAAATTTTTTTATTATTTATTTATTTTACTTTATTTATTTATATTAATGATTCGAAAATGTTATCTTTCTAGCTATTTGGAGGACTGTGGTACTTCTTTGCCGTGTTCGAAACTATGCACTGTTGGAGCATGGCATGCTCGAGTAAGGATAGTGTGTGTGCTTATAAAAATCGTCGGTTCTTTGTTAGCTCGGGAGACTACAGCTTCTTTAATGAAATGTGCTCTAACACATCACAAGATGCCTTCTTTGAGTATGGAATTTTCAAGGATGCAATCAAATCACATCTTCTAGAGGCATCATATTTGAGGAGAAAACTATTGTATTGTTTCAGATGGGGCATTCAAAATATCAGGTTTATTATACTGACTTACAAATTTTGAATATTTTTTTAATGAAAAGTTTTAATACATGTTTTATGTTTATTTCAGTGGTTTTGGTCAAAATATTGAAGTGAGTTTGAATGTTCTGGACAATATTTTTGTGATTCTGATGGCTATCTATGGTATAGTGACTTTTACATTTTTTATAGGAAATATGCAGGTATTACACTTTCTCATTTTAATAATATTTCATAGGTTTTTATTTCACTCAATTTATCTTAATTTATTTATTTGTATAATCAGGATCTTGTGGTATCATCGACCAAAAAATTTAATGACTCTCACAGATGGAGTCGAAGAGATTTATTAAAATGGTCACCTTTCGAGCAATTACCCAAAGACAACCAAGAAATCATTGTTAAAAACTGTCGAGAATATAACTGGCCACAATCTGGAGTTGTTAACCTTCCAAATTTATTATCTAATCTTCCACAAAAGGCTGAAATCAATATAAAGCGTATATTTTGTGTAAAATTGCTCAGACAAGTAAGTATATGGATATTTAAAATAATTTATTTTTTCCTACTTGAAGTGTAGATTAATAAATAGGCATTTAAATATAATTTAAAAATACATGATATTTTGGATGTCATATTTTTTAGGTTCAAAATCTATATAGAAAGGATAGGACTCGAATGATGATGAGAAAAGATATTATATTATAAAGATAATAAACTATATATATATATATTAATTATAGAATCATAGTTTGATTGAGAATCCTATCCACCTATATCCAACATTTTTACTCTATTTAATTAAAATAGATTGAATAGTATTGTTTATTTAATTTGATCAATAACTTTAGTTGTAACCATTTATTATAAATTTCTTTTTCCTAATGTAATACATCATGCTTAACCCAACATAGATGTTAATCTTCGAGGTATTGCTATTGATCATACTTATATTTTGAGTTGTGAACGAAAAAAATAGATACTAATATCTAATAAATTGTATTCTCCTTTTTATTTTATTTATTTATTTGTGGTAATTAATTTTTCAATTTTTTTACGTATAAATTATTTTTTTAGGAAGGATGTAAGTTAAGAACTTATATCTTTATTTGTTTTATTAATTTATATGGTATGAGATTATAAATCATCTTCATTTTTGTAATCAGATACCGACATGTAAAACGTGGAATGATGAATGGATAAACCAACTTTGTGACCGGGCCAAGCCGTTCATTTATAGACCTAAGGATATAATTATGGAAAATAATGAAGCAATTGATGAAATGCTCCTTGTGGTGGAAGGATCGTTAGAGATCAAATCATATCACTCGAGAAGAGGTTATAAAAGAACATCAATTAGCCATATTAAATCGAATGGTTATTGTGGAGAAGAACTTATTACTTGGTTTGAACGTGAACCAGATTCATCTAAATTACCTAAGTCGTCAAAAACTATCAAAGTTGAGAATCATGTTCAAGCCTTTGTCATTGTACCCGAAGACATACAATATATTATCAAAATTCATTATATTTCTCAACCATCATAGCAACTATGATGGACGGAAGATAAATTTTATAATTAGAATTCCTATCTCTTTATAAATTTATATGTAAAATTTTATATTTTATTACTAATTTCTTTATTTACTAACTTTATTTGTAGAGTTTATTTATTTATTATTATTTTTATTTTAATGGTTATCATTCTCATTTGTACCTTTAACAATTAAAATTGAAGTTTGATATGCAAGTTTTATATCTTTTTATCATTTCATTCCCAAGAAACCTTTAGCTACACATACACTATTAAAGGACTAAATTTATTTATTTATAAAGAAGTTCAGAACTCACAATGTCTAGTTACACCAGGTTGGCCATAAAAGTCAGTTAAATGCCAGGAATCCACCATACTAATACTAACTTCTACATCAATACATCTAGCCCACAAATTAAGGAGCATAATTTAATCAACAGATTTCCTAATAAGACTAGTCCTCCTTTATTTCCAAAACAATCCATAGCTAAGAAATCATCATAGCCAACATCTCTTTTATTTCATTAATCTTATGGAAAATATAAAGAGTTTCACAGGAAAAATAAAAATAAATTATTTTTATCTAAAATAATAAATTTTAGATGTTGGAGAGTATGTAAATGGCCTAATTGTTACACCAGCGATTAATTATTATAATAATTATTAATTATTAACTATTAAAGCAGAAGTTGAAAATAATTAAATTTTAATAATATGCAAAGAAGTAGCTGCTGAATTCAACAAAATGATATAGATTAATACAAAGATATATTATAACAATGGTAATTTATTACAGTTATTAGGGCGAAAGAATTAATTTTTTTTAGTTATTTTTGAATAGTTAGTTTAAAAATTATTAGTTAAAAATTTAATTGCTATTCAAAAATTATTAAATATATCTAAACAAATATTATTATTTTTAAATTGCAACCCATATAAATCATTAGGCGTTTATTAAACTTTTAAAGTAATAATTTAATAATTTATAAAATAGAGTTAAATTTTTTATTAATGATTAATTAAAAATAAATATCCACCAACAATATTATAATGTTACTAATTATTATAAAATAGCTCAATATTAATTTGTACGGTAAATTTTTTTTTATTTTTATATAAAAGATACTATATAAGATTCTTGACCACTTTAATTAATGGGGATAAAAATACGGTTACACGATATCGATAAAAATGCTATACCTAAGTCTTTTCCAAGCATGAGGTGAGAATATTGATACAATATGAAAATTGCATAGAAAAAAATAAAAATAAATAAATAAAACGAAGAATGCTTGATAATATGAAATATTTATATTTGACGCAGAACGGGAGCGCAAAATAAAAATAAATACTGTTTAGACTTCGTCACAAGTTTTGATAGACTGATTATATTCAATCACGAGTGTTAGGTGACCAATTTCGTTTCGTCGGGACGATGAAGCTCCCTGATCCAAGGAAAGATAAACCCTGATCCAAGGAAAGATAAACCCTAATCCAAGGAGAAAATCTATTTCAGATAAATAAAATATTGAAAAGTTGAAAGATAAAAGATATTTAATTTATGAAAGAAACTTATATAGAAGTTACAATCTAAATTAAATAAAAATTAAATAAAAATCCTTTTATGAAGAAAATTTTTAAATTAAATAAAAATCCTTTTAAAGAAAAATTTTTAATATTTTAAAACAACCTAAAAAAATAAATCAATCAAATAATTTAAATTCTAAAATAACTCAGTCTCCCTTCTAATTCTGACCCGACCAAGTATTATTTATGAGTTTGAATAATCAATGAGAAATTTAGTTGCTAATTGGCTAGTAAATTTAGTCATGTGGCGTGAAGCATCTTATTGTAAAGTGCGTGAGAATCCGGTGAATATGTCCACATTTCAGATTGGATAATGAATTAATGCCACTGAAGACAATAATACACTCACTCTGGTATAAGAAATTTCAACCCCATTCCATAGTAAATGTTATAAGCCCACAGATCTGCCGCCTACCTTCTTCCATGTTAGTTCTCGCTTACAATATCTCGTTGACTCCAACTCTGTATTCTATCGACTATTTATACCAATCCTCTTCTCCTCCATACCATACATTTTCTTCTTCCATTGTGAACCATGTAAGTGAATCTCTCATCTTCAATTTCTATTTCCAATGTTATTACTAACTACATATATTTTCAATTGTATCAGGACTAGAACTCAGACTCGGAGATCCAAAATAGAAGAATTCATTCGAGGCTTGATAAAATCAACTACAGAAAGCAGTATTTGGCCCGGTCGAACCTCGATTTTCTGGACTATTTCACTCACAATCGAACCATTGGTTTTCTATGTTCCGTTAATCAATTATCAGGGAAGGTCTCTTCGTTTTAACCACAAACCACAGTTCATTATTCTACTTGTATTCTATCTTATCTCCTGTTGCGTCATCAACGTCTACTATTTCTCACAAATGTATAAACGAAAACTCCCATTTGGCTGGATCAATACTTTTGCTGTAACGCTCCTCATACCTATCTACTTTGTAAGTTGGCTTCTTCATTTTCAATTAAATAGTTGTACTTGTGTTTTGTCTGATCACATTACGTTTTAATGATGTACAGGGAGGCTTGATGTTGACATTGTATCTCCATACACCAAAGTTTCTTTTCACTTCTGTGCTACCAACATTGATAGCGGTACTGCTAGTGTTGTATCTGTGGAGGGTTTTGGTTATTTACAGACACTTTATACACACTGCGCTCAGAAAATCTGCTGGGTTTAGAATTGGAATCAATTTTGTTCTGTTCTTGTATGGAGGACATGTAAGCCAAATTTTTATTATTGTAATAAATAAATTAATTAATTATTTGTTTATATATTAATCTCAAAATGTTTTATTGGTTGGTAGCTATTCGGAGGATTGTGGTACTTCTTTGCTGTGTTTCAAACAATGCACTGTTGGAGCAGGGCTTGTTCGAGCTTTGGGGGTTGTAGCTATAGAAGTAACCGTTTCATTGTTAGGTCAGAAGACTCCAGCTCCTTTGATGAAATCTGCTCTAACACATCGGAAAACACTTTCTTTGATTTTGGGATTTTTAAGGATGCTATCAAATCACATATTGTAGAGGCACCATATTTGGGTACCAAGCTCTTGTATTGCTTCAGATGGGGTATACAAAACATCAGTGGCTTTGGTCAAAATCTTCAAGTAAGCAGCATGAATGCACGACTTGAAGTAAGCATGAATGCATTGGACAACATATTTGTGATCCTAATCGCTATCTATGGTATAGTGACTTTCACATTCTTCATAGGAAATATGCAGGTATGTATTGTTATAAATCTTACATTGATTTATCTTACATTATAAATACTCATTTTTACTTTAATGTAAACAGGACCTGGTGGTATCCTCAACCACCAAATTTAAACAGGAGAAAACTGAGAGATGGAGTAGAAGAGATCTATTAAATTGGTATCCTTTCAAACAGCTATCGCTAGAAAAACAGAACAGCATTGTCAAAAGTTGTCGACAACGTAACTGGCCTCAATCAGGACTTGTCAATCTTCCAAATTTACTCAATAATCTTCCAGCAGATGTCCAAATCAATATAAAGCGGATATTTTGCTCCGATTTACTTAGAAAAGTGAGTATGATACATTTTGATACACAAATGATGGATTAAAGATCAATAATTCTTATTCTAATTTTATCTTTGTATGTTCAGATACCAATATGTGAAACATGGACGGATGAGTGGATAAATGAAGTATGTGATTACGCGAAGCCAGTGATTTACGGACCTGATGATATAATTATGGAAAATGGTAAGCCAATTGATGAAATGCTTATTGTGGTGGAAGGGAAGGTTGTGATCAAATCAGGGTTAATGAGACCAACAATTAGGCATGTTAAAGGGCATGGTCATTGTGGAGAAGAGCTTATTGGTTGGTTTGAAGATGATCCAAATTCAGAAGAATTACCATTCTCATCCAAAACTATCAAAGTAGTAGAACAGCTTCATGCCTTTGCTATTGTACCTGAAGATATACAAATTGCAATTAAGGGACACCAGCCTTCTGCCCCATCCCAGTGAAACTGACTCCAAATGTGAATATTCTGGTTTTACAAAATAATTGTTTATAGTATTTTATTTATTTTTTGAAATTGACAAATATTGATTTTAGTATTAAGAGATAATAAGATAGTTTTCCCATCCACTTGTTCTGTGTAGAACAGAAAGAAGTGTACAACTATTCAAGTTGCAAGAATAATACAGCTGTAGTTTGAGTAGAGAAAAACAAAATGCTCAAGTTGCATGAATAATAAGTAGAAGAAAAGGACGTCCCAAATTTAAATAATATAAGGCAAGATTCATGCATGGTGGCCGGGTAATATGATTGGATGTCAATTTTGATATACTAGGTAACTATGTCAGTCAATTTTATTATTGTACTTGTAAATTCCAGGTCAGCTTTCCATTCTTCTTTCCCGCCGACGGGATAGAAATATATTTATTTTTATTTTTTAAATACATTAAATTTATTTATTTATTTTTATTAAATAATTACATGTATATTATAATATTATATATATTTTCTGAAATGAATATTGTAAATCCAAAAATCTACCGTCAAGATGTTAAGATAACACTTTTTTTTTTTTATTCAATGGTATCAAAAAGTCCTGAATATCTTCAGAAATCGCTATATATAGTATGTTTTTGATCCCCTTTCTACATCAGCTCCTTTTCCTTTTATAGGGTTTGACTCTCCTTAACCTGATGGATTTATTCCTCCCTTTTCTGGTAGGATTCCGTTTCCTGACTCTCTCTTAGTTGCTACGGAGTCCCTCTCGGCTTAGAAATACCTTAATGTCTAGGTTTCAGAAGACATCTTTGTCATGCTTGGAATCACTCAGTGCGCTAAATTCCATTTCGCCTCAATCTTTCTTGGCACACCCGTTCGTTCTCATCTCCCTTGATCCTCTAGCGCGTTGACACTCAACCGTTCGCTGATACTTGCTCCTTAAAAATATTATATTTTAACTAAATATTAAAAATAAAATGTAATATATCCAAATTTAATTATACAAATAAAGTATTAATATTTTTTTGAATATATATTTTACGATATTTCGGTTACGTGCTCCGGAAGATTCAAATCTCCTTGGAAGTTATAAAAGTCGGAATGATTCTCCTTCTCGACATTTCTACCGTAGCAATCCTATTTACAAATGGTGAAAGGATGTGAGTTCCGCAGCAGTGCGTTTGAAGGGGTGTCAGGTGTTTGAATGTGTCCTGATGACCGTTTTAAAATTCTCAACTCCCTTTACCATATCCCTCTTGATTTCCTGAATTTCAAAAATAAGTCCATTGGTCTCAGTAGTAATCTGGTTGCTAGAATTTCCCACGATAGGGTCGCCATTGGCAGATAGGGGAGTAAACTCTTGTTTTGCTGTTGTTTTGCCATTCTCTTCTTCAAGTTGATGTATGTCTTCCATCATATCGTGCCATTGTTGCTCAATCTACATGTCATTAGCCATGGAAAAGCAAGTACAAGTTTAAAGTGAAGTGAACATAAGAGTTAATTTTGCTGGAAATTTATGAGTACCAAAATATAGTGGTTTTAAAATACTATAAATAGATCCGGACTTAATTGGAGTCATTAGATGTTTGAGAACCGATTCAAATGCAAAAGAGATCCAAGCAAACTAGGAGACACGGATTAAACTGGTGTAGTCTCTGCTATAGCCACTTCGACAAAGAAATGACTTTCTGTACGTGATAGTTCCTAACGAAAAATAATGCCAGCTGGATTAAACGAGAACCACATTGAAAGCACTGGCCTCTAACAATTCAAATCAAAGCGGTGATCAAAATTGAAAAAATAGCACCTGAGTGTAGTTATAAGATGTGAACGCGACACATAGTGATTTTAACCGTGTTTCGAAAACTAAGAAGTGACCTATTAAGAAGTTTTATGAGTATTTCTATTTATAGGAATTTGGGGGAGTAGGTAAATTCTTGCGTAATATGTCTCCTAAATCTAGGATCGGGCGGTTTGAGAACTCTCAGGATATGGGTTAAGTGGGCGATGCGGATGAGTTGGACCTATTAGTTTTTTTGGATCGGAAACTTGTTAGCTGATTTGGACTTGGGCCTTTTTGTCGACCCGAGCCCACTACAAGAATTTTGTGAATGTTTATAAATCTCATCATGCTCACGCAAAATAGAGAATATTGACATGTATCATTTGTGTAAAAAGGGCAATGTTATCTTAATGAAAAGCTGGTTTGTTTTACCTGATTTCATGTGATTTTATTATTTATTTATTTATTTGTTTATTCTTTTATTTAATTTATAAGTTAGAATGTAGTTTGCTAAAAATAGCTTAGTGTATTTTTAAAATAATACATCCACACTTAATAGAGAAAACATATAGTATTTATTTACTTTCTTTTTATTTGTAAAGCTATTGATATGTGAAATGTGGGTAATACCGAAATTCCCATGCAAGACGTGGCAAGTCACGAAAGCAACATGTGATCTCAGGCTGAAATCCAAAATTCAAGGGGGTCCATAAACACCATGCTTAGTTTGTATCGAAGAAGAAAACGTTAAGTACTCTGAAATATAAGACAAAAGGAATTCAAGACCAGAAGAATTAGTCCTCCAGCTGTAGAAGGCAGGACATCTTATATTATACGTGTATGTGTATAGTACCCACCAAACCGTACTCATACGTGATCAAGCTCGCACCACATTACATTATCTTGGCCTATAAATACCTCGGAATAAATTCATAAAATAATTGAAAAAAGAAAATGTGGAATCTCCGAATCCTACTGTGCATCGCAATTGTGGTGTCAGTGGCAATCACGGGAGCGCACAGTCAGAGGGGATGACATCCGATAAAGGACTTGAAGGATCCACGAGTGAAGGAGGTGGCGGAGTTTGCGGTGTTGGAGTACAACCAACGGACCAAAACTGAGCTGAAGCTGGAGGAGATTATAAGCGGGAAAATGCTTTTGGGCTCCGGGATTAATTACAGCCTGGTCCTGAGAGCGAGTGGCCGCAAGTACCAAGCCGTCATCTTCGAAATGCCTTGGGACAGTGTCATGAAATTGACCACTTTCCAGCACCTCATGGCCTAAATCACAATTAAACTAAAACTCATGATGTTATCCCACTATACATAAATAAAATGTCAACCTAAATCAGAATAAAGTGTGTGAGACGTTTTTCTTATGTGAATTTTCTTGCCTTTATGAATGGATGCTGGTGCATATATTTCGATATTACTCATAGAATTAGAAGCGCTAAATTGAAAACTGAACTCAAAGGGTGATTATAGCTATTTTATTATTTTATTTTCACCAAACTATATTCCCAGTTAGATCAGCAAGTGGAGGAGACACAAAGAGGGACCGCTTTCATAACCACCTTCACTTGCACATATATATTAATACAACCTCTCTCATCATTCAACAACATACGTTCTTTCATCCTATACAAACGCACATATTGAGTCCAATCTTAAATGAAATTACTTTGGATTCCATTTGTAACAACATATATTCCTTCAACGCTAATATATTTATGATAATGTTTTTTATCTTTTCCCTATTGACATTAAATTATTATTATTACAAGCATATAGAATCTCTGACCATTGAAGGCCCTCATTCACACCATCTACGCATGATTCGCAGACTTCACAGCTCTATGATTTTTCATATATGACTGATTAGTCGATGACAAACACACGTCAAACCTACATGCAATATCTGTGATTGTCTACTCATTTTGGGTAAGAAAAACCCCCATCAAATCTTAAAACCGAATCCATTCTTTCACATTTATTCGCTTCATATTCCATTAATGTCATTCATGAAATATATTCCTTCAACAAGTAAAATCATAGTACTGTACTAATACTAATTTTGTCTTCATCAAATTAATTAAGAAAATCTCTCTTACCACAGATTTGGAAATATTCTCGAGCCCACTCTAATATTTTATTGTTCATTATTCTACTATAGATAACATTTCCTATTTTCAACTCTAACAAAGCAGAAAATCTGAAAAGCTTCATCATAACAAAGCAGCTTTTCCACAAAGCATATTTGGTGCCAGTCATAAATGCTTCAGATCACAAGCATGGTTTCTCTGATGTTGTATGCAAACACATAGGCAGTCCGTGGAGAGTTGTGAAGTCGACACGTATCCGCTTTGATGAACTCGGAGATGCAATAAGAAGTCGACACGTATCAGCTTTGATGAACTCAGAGATGCAGTGAGAAGTCGACACGTGATATACTTTCTGAAACACGGATGTGCATAGCGTGTATGATCCAGAACCTTGTCTTCTGGGTCCTGCATTGCATACAAAAACAAATTACAGAAGCAAACGAGAAGCTCACTGTGTGAACCTGCCTTATTGCATGGTTGTGTTTTGTTGGTTTGCTTGCTTAGGTCAATTACTTAACAAAATGTCAGGCCAGAGCCACTGTTCATACACAGACAAACATATTAGAGAGAAATTGAATCAAATATCGATGTTGTTTGTTTGTTTGGGGGATTGATGTGTTAAACATTATTACTGTTAGCATAATAATTTGCCCATGAAAAGATGTCGGGTTTTTCTACTGCAGGATTAGACCTTGGCCTAGACAAAACCTAGGATTGTTGCAACAAACATATCTTTAAAACATCTCTTTTCACAACTATTGCAAAATTTGCATTAAAATCACAGAACAATACTAAAGAAAAAACAGATTATACCAATTTTTACCCTTTTTTTAAAAAAGAGTGTGACGGTTGCACAAAGGTCCAAAAGAGAGTATCTCAGTGTTTTGGCCTTTTATCATTTTTCAATGATCAGTGAATATCGTGCACAATTCATATCAGCTTCTATAAATTTGTAGTCTCTCTTTGCCTTGAGAGGTCACACCAACTCTCCCCACCTATTACTATTCAACATTAGCATCATCTTGCAAACCCATCAATCACTCTCTGCTCACCATTTCATGACATGGAACTGAGTAGTTTAGTAGATGTGTCAAATTACTATGACAAGGCTAAAGAAGTGAAAGAGTTTGATGACACTAAAGCTGGAGTTAAAGGACTAGTAGACTCTGGTGTTACCAGGATTCCAAAGTTCTTCATCCATCCAGAGGGATACCTGCAAAATTCGTCTAGTAATACTAGTTGCTTTCAAATTCCAATGATTGATCTAGGAGGCTTTGAAGGGTGTAGAAGATCAGAGATTGTTAGTGAAATTCAAAGAGCATCTGAAACATGGGGTTTCTTTCAGCTTATAAACCATGGGGTTCCTGTTAGTGTTATGGAGGAAATGTTAGAAGGTGTTAGAGGATTCCATGAGCAACCAAAGGAGTTAAAGATGGAGATTTACTCTCGTGATAATAAGAAACCTGTCAAATATTTCACTAATGGTAACCTTCTTGTCTCAGAAAAACCTGCAGATTGGCGTGATACCTTGTCATTTTATTTCCAGGACGGTGAGCTAGATCCTGAACTATTTCCACAAGTATGCAGGTATATTCATAACTGTTAGCTTTCACTAGTTTGGAATATTTTTAACTCATATGTGATTTGTTATATAAATGTGCAGAAAAGAGGTTAATCAGTACATAAAACATATGACAGAACTGAGAAAGATTTTATCTGCGCTATTATCAGAAGCCTTAGGACTTGAAAGTGATTACCTTGAAAGCTTAGAATGCATGGAAACTGAATCACTGGTGTGTCACTACTATCCACCTTGCCCTGAGCCGGAATTGACAATGGGTGCGAACACGCATACAGACCCTTCTTTTCTGACTATACTACTGCAGGATCGAGTGGGTGGTCTACAAGTCCGTCATCAAGATCAGTGGGTTGATGTGCCCTTTGTACAAGGAGCTCTAGTAATCAACATAGGAGATTTCATTCAGGTGGGTGTCTACTATATTATGATTCACATTACAATACAATTTTTGTCTTCTTTATGAGAATAACAATGTACTTTTTGTTGTGTCAAAATGTGAAGCTGATCAGCAATGCCAAGTTCAGAAGCGTGGAGCATAGGGTACTGGTTGGGAGGACAGTACCTAGGGTATCAGTTGCCTGCCTGTTATATCCAAGCCTAAGGAATAGGTATAGACCATATGAGCCAATGAAAGAGCTCCTGTCTGATCAACCACCAATCTACAGAGCAACACATGTTGATGAATATATGAGCTATTTCAGGTCCAGAGGACTTGATGGTAACTCAACACTTGCTCATTTCAAACTATGAATATCAGGACGTCTGTAATAAACTTAACTTATGTTGAATTTATTATGTATCAAGGAACCTGAATTTGATTCTCCTTAGAAGAACCGTATATACACATAATAGTCTTTCAGCTAATATTACCACCATATTTATACGTAGAAGCATTTTCATCTGGAACACAGAATTGCAATCCATTTCCTCAAGCGTACGTCCTGCACTATGGTGAACTTGATGTTAGATGTCTACAAGCACTCGACAAATATTCAATCACATAAGTATGTGTTATCTTCCCAAAAATTGAAACTGATAACATCACTTCTCTTTCAAATAATTATGCTGTGACGCCAACTAAAAAGCTCAAATCCATGTGGAAAGTCGTGCTGTAGACAAAATAGGCAGGGACCCGCAATAGACAGTTCTGTACAAAGAATCCCACATGAAGATCTTCCACCCACCTAACCTAACACACCTTTGTCAACATTTATGCATAAGTCAATGCAGTTAATAAATTTGATGTATAGCCCTACCACAACAAGAATATCAATCAATTCTTTCTTATCTCTGATCTAAAATCTGTGTACCAACAAGACAAATACAATATACTTTCACACTCGAATAAATTATCAAAAAATACATTATATTATATTTCACAAATGGCCAAAGAACAGTAAAGGAAGCACACATTCCACTCTAGAGGCACACTATATTATTACAAATAACAAGTTTGCACACAAACAAAGAAAAGAAAATCAGGAAAGCTAGTGACCAAACTAGACAACATTTTCACACACATGATTGAAGCAAAATTATTCATTCGAATAACCTTGTTTCATTTCTTACTATCCACAAACCAAAGGTCAATCAAAGACTGGAAATGTCTCGCTATAATTTTACAAGTACCAACTAGATTTGTCCCGATGATTTTACCATCACTGCTTTCAGCTGCATGTGTTCTTTGATTGCAGAATTTGCACCAGTGACCACAAGACATCCATTCTATGCATGATTCTGTTATCTTGTCCCTGCATGAATTATAGTTTAATGTTAACTTCATGATAAGTAAGATAGAATTTGTACTGTCCAATTTCTCACCACTTATACAGGTCATAAATATTTTCATATAATACCAACCATCACTGGTTTCTTCTTGAAAGTTGATTTATTAGATAATTTCTCCATATAATGTATCCCAATCAGTTTCGTTAAGATAACAGGCTTTCAAGTATCAAGGTAACACTTGGTGTCTTTAAAATTGATTCCATAGAACATGCCTTGCAAATGATGATACATTCTAGGCAAAAGTCACCCATATACTTCAACCAAAAACCAAATCAAGTTCCTATCTATAAATAAGATGTAAAAACACAACAAAGAACATAACAGTAAATGTATCAAAATAACCGTGTCTCATACCTCGACCACAAAGCATATCCACGTCTTATCGGCGTGCGCTTCAGAGACCCCTTTCAGGATTGTTAGACCCAAGCTTCTAATGACTTCTGCTATTTCGAGAAAGTGACTGCAGTCCTCACACATCATCTGCACTAAGACCAAAACTTAGGTGAAAACAAAAAATGCGAGAACAGAATTCATTGTCAGAGAGAGACAACGGGGGTCCTCACAACCTCTTCTGGGGAATACTTTATCATTATTAATCAGATTCTTTGCACTGAGGTTAAAGCTGCTAAAAAGGGTACACACAACACAACACAAATGATTTACATACCTCCACAAGCATCTGTCCATTCTTATTTAGATTCTCTACTACGATTGAACAAACTTTAAGATGGCTCCCCACCTCCACAGCCCAACTTGAGCCCTGTTCGTAATCGGAGCATCCTTGAATGCTTGTACCTTTCTGACGGATCTGCAAGTAAATCCTTATGAATTCCGAATGGAAGAAAAAGTTCAATGGCCAAAAAAGTATATATCACAAACAGCCACTAAAATATATGCGCAAGTACTCTACATCTGATAGATGATTTAATAGGGAGACCAAATAAACCTTATGGTAGTAGACATGAAGAGAGAACATGCACACTTTTCTCAAACCATAGAACTTTTCTGGTTAGAATTTCATAATAGGAAACACCTTTTCAATAGTAATAATTAGTTTGGAAGAAAAGTATGCTACATCACCCAACTCATTGAGAAATGATATGGTACATAGTTGTCAAATACCATATACATAGTCCATCTGATATATCACATAGTGGGTAATGTGTTAGAACCCACGTATCACATCATTTATACATAAATTAGGGCAATCTAACATTACTCTTATTTATACAAGTACAAATAAATAATAGAAACAAGATAAATGATAATCCAACTTTCTAACTGTTTCTTGTATGGTGATGCATCCTGAATTCTTTATTTACAGAATTATAACCACATGAACATGAAAATATTCCTAGTAGTTACCTTTGATTCGGCACACTTGCTGAGTTTCTCAGCATGCTTAGTTATGCTTTGAAGAAACAACATGTGTTTGATTGTGCGCTCCAGCAAGGAATCAATACTGCACTGAATATTTTATTTTGAATTTGTCAGCACATCTCCCAGCACAATTCAGATAAAAGAATAGCTCAATTGAACAGTATGAAGTTACCTTCGAACCATTAGGCACAAGCTCTCTCAGCTCCTTGATACGATCTTGAATAAGCTGTCTGTCCCTAGGCCTAGGCCTACAATTTTCACCAGGTTTAGCTCTCTTTTTGTTGTTCTTAGCTGGCTCTGAATACCTGTCTGACTGCTCACTACAAGTGCTAGGACAAGTTGAAGAAAACCCTTTTGATGACACTGTACTACACACTCCTGATGAAGTCAAGCACTGTTTATCTTCAAGAAAAGAAGACCGACTGATTGAGTGACCTGAATTACTAGACTGCTTGGTCTGGGTAGATGACTCAGGCATCTTCTCTGTTGTTACTAGTGATTGCATCGATTTACAAAATGACCGTTCACTCTTTGCATCACTGCTACTTTGGCAAGCATTTGCCACCACTGCTTCTAAAAGATTTTCTGCACAGGAGTCCATCATAAGGTGACTACTGTTCATAGCCTCTGCCACCTGAATAGCTTTAGTTGTGTCCATCTCCTCTACTTCATTAACATTAAAGATTCGGTTTTTAAGGAAAGCAGGTCCAAGTGCTTCATGCAGCTCAGAAACAGCAGAAAACTTCAATGATATGTCAGACGAGTCCAGCTGACTCGACTCAGATTGGTTCCCCAATCTTTCCAAATCCTCTCCAGACTTCATACCCGAAGATTCAGGAATCGACAGCATCCTATTTTGATAAGAATCTTGGCGTTCCAACTTAATTCTGTCACATAGGGTGGAATCAAGTAGGTTGGGGGGGAAATTTGCACGATCAGCTGTAAAATTTTCAGGTTGAAGTGCAACACTGCATACGTTCATGCTATCCATTACAGAATCGATTGAAAAAGGTGTGCCGTTATGTTCTGACAGGAAACCAAAGTCTTTCCAGCCACTAGTCTCTCCTTCACTCATTCCACCAACAACCGAATCCATCTCCAGTTGATCCTGATGTTGCAAGTTGGCAACATTCAGTCTTGGCTGAAGTAATTTTACATTTCCATCACTACATGGTTCAGATAACCTTTTATGATTATTTACTACTTCAACTATCATATCAGGCTCTACAGCAGATCCTGGGTAAACACTAGACCTATTGCTCTGTTTACCCTTGTGTGGGAACACAGGCAACTGAACACTTGGTCCTTTTTTATACTTAATATTATCTAAATTCTGTGAACAATTAGGAAAATGTGCTGAAGCTAAAGGGTTTGGAGGAAATTCTTGCTGGAAGAGAAAATAAAGAAAGAAAGAGATTAGAGACAATTATAACCTTACCAGTTATAAATGCAGAGAGAAAGACAAAAGTTTACCAGTAAAGATGTACTCTTAATACTACATGGCATTGGGCTAGAACCATGCCCTACTGAAAAATCCTTGAGGGCAAAGAAGACATCTCTAATATGAGCCACCAACTTAGTGTCCTCCATGACCTGCTCCACCCATTATACTACTAATATTAGCAAGTAAAATTTAATTTGTTATATAAGCTTAAAAGGATCACAGACTTTTACAATTTCAAGCATGCACAACATATGATTAAACTTGTAACGACAAACATTGAACCTCAGACATTCTCACATGTGAAAAAGCATGATAAGCAGATAATATAGTAAAGAACCAAAATATACAAGATTCACAAAAGATGAATTAATATGTATAAAATTAAAAAAGCAAGCATTGTAGTCAAGGACATAACCACAAAGGCAATTCGCATCTCATGGTCAGAGAGATTGTACAGTAACTGCAGGTGTAGCAGTTTATGATTCCATTCAACCTAACTAAAATGCTCCTCTCATATGCACTACATGCACACTTCATGTTAGCAAAGCAGCTTATCACTATTTTCTTACATGTTTGATAGTCAAGCAACAGTCTGATAAGCAGAAACCTTTGAGTGAAAAGTATCTCTATATTGCTTTATAGTAATAATTACAGTTAAAGGCATATATTTATATATAAAAACTATCAAAAAAAATTAACGGTTAGTTGATACATTTTGGTAATATCAAATAAATAGGATTGTAGCATATATATTTGACGAAACACAATGGCAGCCTATCACAGATGCAAACATCAATTCATACAAATGATACACACAACAATAATCTCTATGATGGTGCATCTAAATGTTAGTTAAAATTAGCCTTACTTTATTCATAGAGCCAAGCTGCACAACTCCATGCGGCACCACTGCTACAACAACAATGGTCTGCAGGAAAAAAGAGTTAGAGAGAATGACCAAGTCTGAAATTAATAATTATAAAATGAGCTAATATTTTTATCATTCTATCTTTATCCCTAATACATATTTAGAGCCAGACTTCTATCTATCCTTATTGTAAACACAAACTGGTGAATAGCCTTGATTAGTAGCATAGTGTTAGGTTCTAATGGCAAGGGACTTGGAATCACATTGGATAATAAAGAGCCAATGTGGGGTTTTGAAAGGTCCATGAGATCTTTAAATCATATGCTAGCTTTTGGGCAGTGGTTCTCCTAAGGTACATATCACATAGGTTTGTAATTAGTAGAAATGAGTAGTAGCAATGAGCTACAGTAATTAACTGAAGTTAGGCCTTACTTTAGCTATTGTCTTCTTATCAATTAGGTTGCAGTGCTCAAAACAATATATTTTTTAAATCTCTGCAGTACATATGTGAACATTGGATGTTATATAAGCCAACACACTATGTCTTGATTAGGTGTATTAGGATCGAACTTGTCCATAAATACAAGTACAGTTGAAACTTGAAACCAAAGATACATATGACTGGGAGTGAAATCTATAAAGAGGTTCTTATTCACTTACTCTCGCTAAGTTCTTAACATCCTATTTTACTCATAACACTGCTAACATCAGGCTCCCTCCTCTTTCAACGTTTCTGATTTCTGTTTCACTTATTGCTCCAGCAGATGATGAATGAAGAATTAGTCAATTAATTTACTCCCACTTAATTAACAAATAATTGAAAATATGAATTTTTATTTTTATTATTTTTCAGGGGAAAAATCAATGTCAAGTGAGACTATTACTGCCATGTCTATCCCATGTGAATCAAGAAAGCAATGAAAACTACACTATTTAGGCAAGGTATGTTACTAGTTAAGGAGAATATTACCAACTGTATAAGTTCGTGCAACCAATTGATGCTCCATATGGTGCTGACAGTTTGAGAAATAAGGTGCTTATATCCTAGGATATCCACTATCACCTTCCAACTTTTTTGTAAAAAGCAAGATAAGCCTTATAATGAAATTCAACTATGCGTTTTAAGGAGAACGCTAGTTTAACAATATTTTTTTATGTTCTTAGTGGTTGTATAACTACTGTAAGACCCTTTCTATTGAGACTGAGCCTTAAAGAGTAGCAGATTTTTTAGCAGAATACTGTGGAAATGAACTTCATGATAGGTACTTTTGATGACGTACATGGAAAAGAAAAAATAAATACATTTAATTAGCATGACCTAAATGCCACAAGTGCTTGCAGCCAAAAGCACCAAGATTAAATAAAAGCTTTCAACCCCTTGATAGTTGAGGACAGCCCAATTCTCAAAGATGACTGTAAATCACTAGTTTGTAAGAACCACACAACTATTACCAAAAATACAAGCATACCTGGATCCCAGCTGAATATTGACATTGCCATCCATCGCTGACCTGAAAATTGCCCAAAAGAAATCAATTATTAATACAAATGATCATGGTCGTGAAAGGGAGAATGTCATAACCTATAAACCTTGTATGAGAGCACCTATAGCCATATAATTTACCTTAAATGGGGAAGAACTATTGGTAACATCCTGATCTGCCAAGATCCACTGATGCTTTCCAGTAGCAGCTACTTGACCAACAATTCTGTAAAACAAGGATGAATAGAAGAAACTGAATTCCTTTCTACCTCTCTATACATATTTCCTTATCCATCAATTTAAGGTAAATCTAAGCAAATAACTTAATCAAGCATCCATTTTTAAACTGAAAGTGAGTAGGAAGAAGCTAACATACCCTTCCCCAAGAGGATAAACATGGTAAGACATTTTTGCTAATGCCAAACCGAGGCTACCAGCAGGAGAATTTTCCAGCGGCTCACTGGAAGAAGAATCGCACTTGTCATAGTAACCATCTTCCCAGGTCAGCACCCTGCAAATCAAATCATTAAAACCAAACACAGCTACAATTTCAAGTCTATCTGTAGAGCAAGATAAGGAAAATTACAAGCGAGCACGATGCTTGAGCTTCCAGAAGACGGCATAGTTCCAGTGAGTACCAAAACACAGACTTTTAAGTATTCCGCGTAAGTCAGCAGTAGTCGCCATATCAGATGTCATTCCAAAAACCACCACCCCGTCAAAATTTCGTGGAAAAATAAACAAACAAAACCACAAACACTGTGCCTCTTTGTTTCTAAGGTAGATTTAAAAAAGAGAGAATGGGCTAGCTTCCTCTGTACGAGCCTCTTCCAGCTTGTTCTCTCCGCAGCCCAGCACGCGCCTTTATCGGTGGTCCTACAGTTGCCAGTAACAGCCACCCCCTTCCCATCCCTCAGATCACTCTCCTCCTCCACAAAAACTAAACTCCTCTTCTTCTCTAACAACCAACCACTAATCTCAACTAACAAATCTCACTCCAACTCCTCAATTCACCACTCACGCTGTAACTCTTTCCGTTAAAACATTTCGCCATTAAAAACTCTTAACAAAAGTAAAAATACACTTGCAGATAGAAACAAATACACACAAATCGAGAGCCTAAAACAGTCGAAAAGACTAGCTGATATCGGACGACATGGATCGGAGAGAAACTAGAAGATCAATTGTGGAAAAAAGGAAAATAAAATAAATGCGAAACTGGACAGGTTTTTGCTAATCGAATCAAGAGCTAAAAATGACAAAATTAATAACAAGAATAAAAGAACCACACTGTTTTTCTTTCTAAACAGAGAAAGTAGACAGATAGAGACTACACAGTGAGAAAATCGAAATAATATTATTAAAAAGCCTGCTTCAATGGAGATAGATATAGATAGAGAGAGATAAACAGTTAAGAAAGAATGTTTGATTAAAAACAACGTTTTGGCGACTAAAATTGCTTTTTATACAGGAGCAGCTATTTTTAACACCCCGTTCATTTTAGCTTTTTTGACAAATCATCAGTGGGTTCTAAAGTGCGCAGGGTGTAACCGTACGCACCCCGACCGGGCAGGGAGGGCAATATGTAGCGGGTTCTTATCATACGCATGGTGTGCGCACGTTAAGATAATGCCAGTAATAAGAGCAATAGCAATTGGTTTTATGAAATGATATATATGAATGAAGTGAAGAGAGATGGAGAAATTAAAATGGAGTTGGGCTGGGGGCTATGAGTAGAGTTTGTAGTAGTGTGTGAAATTATGGCAAACAAAATGATGCGAAATTGAGGAATTTTGCTTCTTATCTTTATTCATTTGAACTTACCCTTCTCGACCTCTTTTTTTCAACAATCATTTAATTGCAAAAAGTTAGTGACACCTGTGCCCTCTATTAACTTTGTCCCCATTCACATCTACTGTTTCCCTTCCTACAATAATCACCATCATTATTCAAGAGCACCGGATTAACATCAATCCGTAAATATACAACATTAGAAACACTGTCATCCGCTTAGGTTTGCTCAATAAAATAGTAATCTACCAACTATTTAATTCAAACATTTTTGTTTTAATATTATCTTATATATCAATATTCTGGTTGGGTTAGAAAATTCTTCAAATAGCGAATTTTATTTAAAATAATAATAATAAATATAATAATTAATTTTTTTAAAAAATAATAATATAAAAGTGAAAAACACTAAAGTGAGAATATCAACTGAGCAGAGATGATATGAGCGTGTAAAATAAAAATCGTATTTAATAATATTACAAATTTTCTATGAATTAACGTATAGTTTTAAAATAGTATATAATAAATACTTTTTATCACCGTACTTTTTAAAATTTTAATAAAATTTTAATTAAAACTAATTTTTCTGATAAAATGTAAAGAAATTTGAAAGACATTAAAAATCTAATAAAAATATAAATAAATACATAAAATCTCAGTCAACTTGTCTACTTGACCATATAAAATATAAAAAGTATAAGATGCTATCAATTTCAAAATGTATCACGTAAGCTAAAAATTCAAAATAGATGTACCGATAGAGCATCTGCAGTGATATGTATATTTATAAATTTGTGGAGATTATTTAAAATAAGTCCTCTAAAGTTTGAATTTTATTTATAGACTATTTTTCAAATTCTTATAAAAATAAGCCTTCAGAAAATTTGATTTTCTGAAATAGATCACCCTGATAATTTTACCCTCTACTAAAATTTTAATTTAAGTACTGCTATTTTGATATGACTTCACAAATTCTGAAAACGGTTCAAATATCTTTGAACCTAGATCAGAAATAAAATATAACTGAATTACAAATTCTGATTTCATATCAGAAATGTGTGATCTTGGATTACAAATATGTGAAGTGAGCGATTTTTGAAAAACTTTAAATCGATGATAAAATTGGAAGCATGCCATATAGGATGCAAACCAAACTTTACAGAGCTTATATTTGAAATAATTTGAAATTAGGTTTATAAATAAAATTCAAACTTTTAAAATTCTATGTATGAAAAAAAAAATTATAATTTCTATACGGTCACATCAGCAATGTGAACAATATTTTTTTAAAATATAGCTCCAATAATACCGTTTATTTTGAATATTCAACTAACATGAAAATTTTTAAACTATACATCATCCATCTGACCTTCTATTTTAGCGAGTGATTTTAATTAAATTTCTATTAAATATTAAAAAAATGATAGACAGTGGCCTGACTATTTTTAAATTATACTATTCATCAATAGAAAATTTGTCTCCCGACCTATATTCTATACAACCATATCATCTAAAACCCACGTTTTATTGGAAATGCTGCTCTATTTTTAAAAATAGTATCCATATTACTAACATGGCCATGTAGAAATTAGAAATAAATATTCAGGTAAAAATGCTTTTAGAGCCACCGTAAAATTACTCCAATGGCTTAACAACTCTATCCATATATACATTTCTAACAAGCTTGCACACTTATTTGCGAGGGAGTTAACAAATAATTTATAAAAATATTAATACAAATATATATAGTAATAGTATTTATATAAGAAAAACTTCTTTGTATGGTGTTTTTAAAATTCTTTATATGGGTTATTTTCAAAACCTCCACTTTTTCAAACATTTTATTTTGAGCTGTCGGTTTTGAAAATTTTTACAAAATCACCTCTAAATCCAAAACAACTAATGGTTTTGCTGTTAGATGGGTGGTTTTGGGATTTTGATTGGTAGTTTTGGAATATTATGATATTTTAATAATTTAAGATAAATATTTAAAATTATAAAATAAAAATTTAAAAATGATTAAAACATCATAATTATCCAAAACCACCCATCTAACAGCAAAACCACAAATTGTTTTGGATTTGGAGGTGGTTTTGCAAAAGTTTCCAAAACTAGACGTTTGAAAAGATGGAGTTTTTTTTTTTTTTTTAAATAACCCTACTTTATATTTTAAATATGAACATTAATAAGTTTCTAATTTCTTCGTGACACTTTTCTTCTCATCATATATCGGCAAGACTCGTCACAGAGTTCCGTCACATGTGTGAATGACCTTTGTGAAGAATCTAATAATGGAGCGGAAATTCTTTTAAATGAACCTTCTAAACTTTAAAATAGAGTTACAGGTCTGTTTTAAACAAATATACAAAAACAAACTTTTAAAAGTTTGATTTTCACTCCAGAGGCCGAGTTTTTTAAAATATCCCTGAATTTTTACCATTCATAGATTCTTTAAACTACGGTCACAGTATGTGATGACCTATAGAGTGAAAATCAAAGTTTAGTTTTGCGAACTTTTCAAACACATGTTTATGACTGTATACTTGAACTTTTTATAGCCTACAAAAAAAATTTCATAAAGAAAAAATGTCGTCAAAATTCATTTTGTATAATTGAAATTTTAAAAAACTTATTTTTGTAATGCAAACTCTATTTGACTCATATATATAAATTAAAGTTCGTATTTTAAAATATTCCATTTATGTAATTAATGCAATTGTATCTTCTTTTTAAATTATATTTAAACATAAACTATATTACGTGTTTAACGTTTTGAATCATATTTTTGTGAAATATATATTTAGCAATAACTTTTTAAAGTAATAATTAAACAAACGCTACTCAAGATAATTGTAATGTAAGTCCCGCTCCTGGGAACAACAGGTGGAGCGGGCAGTTACATGCAATTACATTTACCTAAGTTATACCAATTAATTAATAAGAAACTAGTTTTTACTTCTCTTACCAACATTTCGATCGTGTATGAGTAAGACTTTGTTGTTCTAATTATAATTACATGTGATTCGTTATTTGAGAAGGAAACGAATAAGAAAAAAAATAATTAAGGGTTTTCCAAATAGGGTTGTCTTATAAGAAAGTAATAAGAAAGTAATGATCCTATTATTCTGGATGGCGATTAAAGATTGGGTCACATATTCAATAATTAAAGATTGGGTCACATATTCAATTATCTCGGTTTAGATATTCAAATGTGTTTTTAAACACAAAAAGTAGCTTTGTTGATAATTTGGTGCCTTCAAAAAAAATATTTTATTTTTAGCCGTTAAGTTTTTCTAGTCAGTCCTAATTATTATTTTTGTGATACAATAATATGTGAGTTAGAATAGAATACATAATTGCATTTGGTATAAAAAGACCAGTAATGGCACTGGATTGAAATCCAACCCGAATCCAAATTGATTCGTGCATCCTAATTCAAATTCGATTTAAATCCTTCGTAAATTTAAATGGATTCGGATCGGATTTAAATTCACCGATTCGGATTGAATCAATGGATACCCAAAAAAGAAAAGTAACTATAATAGAATCACAATAATTGCTGGCCCACGAGAAGGTAGCTATAAGTATATAGCTATGTATCTATATTTTCTCATGTTTCAATAAATCAAATCAAGAGTGTTTTTTTTTCTTTCTAATTTTTTATAATTTATTTTAAATCTAACTTAATAGATAATTATATTAATGTAATAATAAGTTTAACATTTATAATAATATAAAAAATTGATGGACGAATATAAATTTATAATTAATTTTATTATTAAATTATATTAATTATAATACACATTAATATATTAAAAATATTACTTATATTAATTTTAAAAAATAACAAATATAAATAAAAAAAATTAATTAATTTAATATTATATTTTAAAAAAAGAATAACATAATTTATTTTTTTATTAATTAAATTAAAAATATATAAAATAAATAATAAATTTAATGGGTTCATGGATTCTGGTTAGGGTATCCAAACCCAAATCCAAATCCATCCTAAAAAGAGGATAATTTTTTAAATTCAAATCCACGAATTCGCGAATCCGCAAATCTGAATCCATGGATATTTCGTATCCACAGATTCGTGAGTTTGTGAATTTTTTTACCATCTCTCAAAAAGACCGTTCGTAAAATTATATATAACGTTTTTCCAATAGTTAAGTTACCATATTTCGATAAATAATAATTAAATTATATTCTCTCCGTTTCTTTTTAGTTGCAACATTTCATGTGGGCACGCTGTCCAATGCTTAACTTTAACTGTAAATATCTTTAATAATACGTAACTAAAAATTATATAAATTTAATATTTGAAAAATAGACATCAAGACGAATAAAATAAGACCTCACTTGACTATATTTTTCTTTATGCCTCAAGAATAACGAATAGTACCTACTATTCAAATGTTGCAAGAGTATTATTTTATTCTCACTGTTCTTGATAAATTAATATCAAAGCATGAGTTAAAATTAGATTGGATATGAACATATAAG